>JAUCMS010000022.1:15450740-15465056 GCA_032357445.1 Enteromius radiatus | reverse complement strand
CGGAGGACGTCTTTGGGAACGTCCTCCGGACGGAAAGGGGACCCTACACACTGACGTTCGGGGGACGTTCGCTGAGGGCATTTAGGGGACGTTCTGGGGACCTTTTTTTGTTAGCTGGGTACTAACGGGAAAATCAGCAAGGATAGATGATAATTACACAAAAAAAAAAAAACTTTTTGGAGCAGCTATCACTATAGTGCAGTGATAAACGCAGAACAAACTAAAACTATAGATTTAACCAAAGGGTTCACAGAAAGGCTCTGTATTGTAGCTACCATTCGGAGAGCGATAAATGCTGGGCAGTACTCAGTGATCTGAGCAGGACATGAGTGGGTGTTAAATAGTGTGAGTGATAGCTTTCAGGTGAGTAATTGGTGACAGCTGTGTGCAATCACTGCAATGGATGATGGGAAATGCAGTCCTGGGTGTTGTGTAAAATATTTTTTGAGATCCTTAATGGAAAAGAGCGTTTTCAGTGGAAAATTACATATTTCAATCTCTGACTTACATTTATTAATTTTCTAGGCGCTTTTATCCTAAATTCTACAACAAAATTCATTCCTAGAAATTTGATCATTTGAGAAGCACCAAAATGATAAGTTCAGTTGCTCAGAAGATAATAAGCCGGTACAGGAATTCCAACCTGATCTCACCGCAATTCGTACATATTTTACGAGGTGGCTAATTCGTACGAATTCGTACGACCTCACTCGTACAAATTCATACGATTTTTGCTAAATTGTACATATTTTACAAGTTGTCAATTCATATATGAATTTGTACGAATGATCTACACCTAACCCCGCCCCTAAAACCTACCAGTCACTGGGGTTTAGACAGAGTGAGGTCGTACGAATTTGTACAAATTGCCACAAATTTTCCACCTCGTACGAATACGTACAAATTGGTTGGGGATTCAGGAGAGACAACACAATGTTGCTTAAACAAAACTATCACATGCAATCGGAAGACTGATATATATGGACTAGACTGATCTGGGTGGTTACAAATTGTTTTTGGTTTTCTTGTCTTTGACAGAAATGGCCACTACTATTAGAAAATAGTTTCTTAAAAAATCTCCTTTTTTGTTCCAAAGGAAAACAACAACTGCAGACTGGTTTTGAATGTCAAGACTGTGAGTAAATAATGGCAGCGTTTAATCGGTGTGAACTCTAAACCTCATCCTTTACTCTTTTTAATAGGGGAGTGGAAAGCCCATCTGTTTTTGTGACATGTTGCGTCTGACATGTTCTGTGTATTCACAGCATGCAGCCCAATAAGCCCAGGGTTCCTTCTCTCTGAATGCCAACCAATCAGGAGAAAACCGATCTGTTGTCCGATTTGAAGGCTGAGGCTGGGAAAATTGGCCTCAGTGTCTCATAGGTTGTTCAGACTGCTCCATTTAACAGCGAGGACCACTAGAGTCATGTTCAACAAACAAATCAAATGTTTATTCTATTTGGAGTGTGGTCCGGTGAAGTGGTGATGTCCTGTTGAGACGGAGTGCTGGGTAATTGCACCTCTCAATGTTCTGTTTCTCTCTGAGGTTTGGAGTGAGTGATGAGATTGTCGACCGTGGTGTTTCCTAGTGTCGTTATTGTATTGACCTATGGATAGATAAACGAGCGGGGAAAGCCTTGTTTGCTGTGTTGGTCATGTTTATTTTTTGCTTTTGCTTTCTTTTGCCATGGCAACTATCCACTAGCTCCTCGTCAATGGCTCAATTACTTAATCGCATGGGTCACTGGATACAAGAGAAACACACATATCACACTATTATCAGTGTGTTCAGTGCATTGTAGTAAAAAGCATTAGAATATTTTGTTCACAGTGAACAAATAAACAAAGTCAGCTGTGATGGTTTTGTGCTTGTACATAAGTGACAGTCATCTATCTTTCAATTTGATTTTAGGCATTCATTTTCATCATCAATGTTTTGTTTGAATATCTGATATTCGATATAAAGATTGTTTACATACAGGAACGTTTTTAAGAAAAACAAGCAGCACACATCATGCTTGTCATCACATAATTTGACCAATGAGAATAAAGTGTGTCGTCATCAAGGCTTTCGCAGCTGATTTTGAGCAACTGCAGCACCTGACCTGTGCGACTGCTCTCGTTTAGCTCTCATACTTTGATGGCACATGTGATCGAAAGGCGGCTGCAGCAAGTCGGACAAATGATCTTACCAGAATGCATTGTTTTATAAGGCGGCAGCCGATTTCTTACTGTTCTGCATGAAGTCGAACGCACCTTATTTCAGTGTCACATGATCCGTCAGAAATAATACAGATTTGCTGTCAAAGATTTCCTTCCTATAACTTGTGTACATGGCAACACACGACAAGTCCCAGCACACAGAGTGACCATATCTGTGGTACCCGGTCACTGGCCGGTGGAGGTCGGGCTGGTGAAATGCCTTCCAGTACCGGTGCTGCTTGGCCGGGACTGGCCAGGGTTTGACCGCCTGCTTGCTTCGACCACACAGCCTGCCAGCCCTAGAGGGAGCAGCCAAAGACGAGAGAGATGGTGTGTCCCCCTCCCAAAAATTCTCAAGGGAGCAACGCGAGAATGACAGGCTGAAGCATTGTTGAAGTCTGGGTCATCGAGGGCAAAGACTTTTAGCCTGGTCCCCATCCTCTCCTGCATATTGTTGTCAAAAATGGTCTGCTTTACTTTGTCGCTCAGCGAAGGCGGGAAGAAAAATTGTTACTTGTGGTGCCATGCACAAAAACAGAGGCTGTGCTGGAGCTGGCCTACTCCCATCACATGGCCGGACATTTGGGAGCCAAAAACACCATCCAGCGTATCCAGGGTCGTTTCCACTGGCCCAGGCTTAAAGCTGAGGTCAAGAACTTTTGTCTAGCTTGCCCCATGTGCCAAGTGACATCGCCCAGGATGCCTCCCCCCAGTCCACTGATACCGCTTACCATTATCAAGGTGCCCTTCGAGTGCATGTGGGACCTGTGCACAGACCTGTGGGGCTCCTGCCAAAGTCTGCCTGGGGATATAAACACATCCTGGTCATCGTTGACTATGCCACCCGGTATCCAGAAGCAGTTCCCCTTTGCAAAGCCGCTGCGAAAGCTACAGCTCAGGAGTAGTTTCTGCTTTCCAGCCGAGTCGGCATACCAAAGGAGATTCTGACCGATCAGGGTACCCCATTCATGTCCCGGTTAATGGCTGACCTCTGCAGGCTGCTAAAGGTGAAGCAGTTGAGGACCACAGTCTACCATCCTCAGACCAATGGCCTCGTCGAATGTTTCAACCAAACTTTGAAGCAAATGCTCCAGCGGGTGGCAGCAGAAGACCGGAGGGACTGGAATTTAAGAATCCCCTACGTCCTCTTTGGGATCCGAGAGGTACCCCAGGCCTCAACTGGCTTCACCTCTTTCGAGCTCCTCTTCGGACGTCAGCCCGTGGACTCCTGGAGCCTGCAGTCCATCGTGCTGTCCTCAAACATGTCCGACAGATGCGGGAGAAAATCGTGAGCATTGTGAGAAAGGTTTTCTCACCACGTCCTTGTCGTGTGACTTAGTTTTTTGTTTGTTTTTTTTTTGTTTTTCTGCTGTTTTACTATTCCTTTTTTTATTTCTGTCTATTATACTTATAGGGTATGGCTTCAAAATATTTTTAATATAGTCATATGAAGGAATGTTATTCAGATTTTTTGCCTTATTGGTGCAAATTCTATTCTGACCGTTGGAACATGTTTATCTTCTGCAGAAGAATGTACATACTAAATTGTTACTAAAATGGTGAGTAAATGTGTAAAATGTGTAAAATATTGTAGTATATATTTGAATTATGTATGATATTTTTTCGCTGTACAGAGCCAGACAGGACACTGTCCTCATTTTTCTGGCCTGCATCATTATAGAGACACGCTTGTCGTAGCATGATCATTATGTGTCCAAGCATCTGCTCCCTTCACCGGAAAGGGAAATGCACACAGAGACAGAGATTTCCAAACGAGTACAGAAGCCCACTGGGCCTGATAGTCCACTTTATCACTGGCTGTTGGCAACGTCACCACAGATTGTTTCCTGGAAAGAGAACAAGCACAGACAGTGAATACACAGGCCTCCATCTGTGAACAAGGTCACCACCGATCTGGTAATAGTAGGATTAGACCCATCTAGTTTATTTGATTAATTCTGCTGCTGCCCTGTTATACATGCATTCAACATACCGTTGACAACATGTTTATTGATATTGTGGGTTTATATGAGGCATTCATGATATAAGTTACAACAATGCTGAAATAAACTACAACTTTATGCAAAACCATGATCCAGCAATATTTGGGAGCTTTTTTTTTCTTTTTTTCACTGGAAAATTACGAAATATTACTTTTTTATTTATGCCTTAACATCTTTGGTAACTTATCAGTAATCTGTAATTTAAGAGGTTTGCACCCCACTCTGTAAATACCAGTCAAAAGTTTGGAATAACTATGATTTTAAATATTACATATAACAAATGTTTGCATTTGAATTTATTATTTATTTTATAATTTTTTCTCATTATTATCAAGGTCAAATGTTTTTTTGTTGCATAATATTGTTGATTAATAATTGTGAGATTAATCTTTTATTCAGCAAGCAAGCATTCAATTGTTGAAAAAAAAGTTTTCTATTTCAAATATATATATAGCTTTACATCACACAAATAAATTACATTTTCATATAATTTAATTATTAACAGATTATTTGATCAGAAAAATTATAATTTTAATTTTAATACTATTTCATAATATTACAGTTTTTGTTGTAATTTTAGTGCAATCATAAAAGACATATTCTAAAATTATTACAGATTATAAATATTCTGAACCTTTGACCGGTAAGGTATTTTATTGAAATACAGCAGACCACAGGGGTTTAGTACACAATCTCAGATTTTGGATGTTAATATGTGGTTTTCTCAACCTGTGTCACTGTGTCAAGATGTATTTGTGATGACAAACTTTTTTTGCTTGTTTTCAAGGCTGTCTCAGGTCATGCTGTTACACAAGGTTAAAAGCAGATCGGCTTGCTCTAATGGCTCGACCGCCTTTAAAGGTGAGAAACAGCCTTTGGTTCCACTCCAATAAAAAATCAGTTTGTCTTTTTATAAGCGTTCCACCAGCACAACACCGACCATGGTAAGAAAGGGCCCACAATTAATCATTGTATTGTATTTATTTGGGAAAAAGCAGGCAAAGTAATGAGTGAGTGCGTGTTTAAATCGGTATGATTCCCCTGAACATGTGGTCTAATATCATCCAAGCGTTTAAAAACTAATCAAGAAGCACTCAGCCCATCTCAGACCCAGTCAATTAATGTTAAGCGGCCAATGTGTTAACGGCTAATTGATTCCAGCCTTGGTTAGTAATAGAAGCCAAAAGAGAACATAAGGTAATGAGTGCAGCACTCACGCCATCTTTTTAGAAGCCTTATGGTACTTAATATTGATATGCTGCAAAGCATCTGATAATTATTCCAACTTGTTTGGGCCAAGAGACACAAATTTAAACTTCCTTGCCTTCATCTGTCTGAATTGAATTTATTAGTCTTATTTATTAATATGTTGGCTTATTTATTTATTTATTTAATTTTTTTGTTAACTTTTAATAAAGATAATAACTTCATCTTAAAATTAATTTTGTAAAACAGATTTGAGCTAAATTGGTTTGCTGTCTAATAATGTTATCATTGAGATAAATATGATTTATACTTTTATATTTTAAATCCACTTTTGTGTAAAAGTGTTGTAACACTAGTTTTTGCTTTCATGTTTAAGGCCATATTTATATGTTCAAAATGTTGCTAAAAATGTTGAAATATTATTACAATTTAAATGACCTGTTTAATATATTTATATATTTTCAATTATGATATATATATATATATATATACTTATATATTTATATACCAATTTGCTGCTCAAGAAACATTTTCTATTATTATTATTATTATTATTATTATTTTAGGATTCTTTGAATAAAAAGTTCAAAAGAACAGCATTTGTTAGATATTGAAATCTTTTGTAACTTTATAAATGTCTGTGCTTTCACTTTTGATCAGTTTAATACAAATAAAAATACTGATTTAACACACACACACACACACCTATAATAACTTAGTGACCCAAATGCTAGCCTTTTATTAATGAAATGTTACCTAAATCACTAAAACTGCATGCAATTTTTCTCATTGTGTTATTTTTTTATTTCAACTAAAACGCAAGGTCAACTGCTTGTATTCATCACGCTGAACTCTAGAATTGACCACAATCTTCTAAAGGCTTTATTTTAGAAATAGCTAATGGGTGCTTTGAAAACAGAAATAATTTCTTCATTGTGGATGTGTTAGGCTGTGACCTGCTGCTCTCCACTGCCCTTTAGAGATGAAGAGCACTAGACTCTGTTCTTAGAGACATTAATTAGTGCCGTCTTTCCCTCCACAAAAGAAGAGACGCATATAGAGATGTGATGAGAAGGAAGGAAGAAACAGGAAGGTTCATCTCCAGTTATGACCAAGAGAAAATAATGGGGTTGACTGCTGAAGCAGGTTAGAAGCACTCTTTTTTATGGACTTTATTATTATTTATTTATTTATTTATTTTAAATGTAATACTAGAAAGGTTATATATTTTAAAACATATTTTATTAAAGCTATTTTAAAACAAATTCCTAATAACATTATTTAATAAACAATTACATTTATTTAAAAAAAAAATAAATAAATAAAAGTAAATTAACAATTATACCAGTAGAACCAAAGGATCATCAAACCACAATTTGTTTTTGTTTTTCCTCAAAACCACAGGCCTCAAAAGATACAAATTAGTTAAAGATGAAAAATGTTGATTTTTATTATAATTTTTTTTTTTTTTTTTCATGGTTATTGCACTGTTGAGTTATATGTTTATAGGCAGATCAGAGAGATTCCTCATGAGCCTGATGACAGGCATCATGATAATTTAGCCAATCAAAGTGACGTAAGTCAAGCCTCAAGCCTGGTTTTCATTAAGCGGTGATCAAGCGGCATCTCTCTAAATCCAGCCAATAGATAGTATTGAGTCACGTGACCAGTTCGAAGACCTGGAGGGCAAAACATCCATAGAACTGCAGCAAAAGCCTGTCAATTTTCCATCTGTTCCTCAGCCACAAATATTAAGATCACCTTTCAAAACAATAAAACAAAGGTATGTGAATAAAATTTAAGTTTTGGCACAAACATGGCTTTTAAAAGAAATCGAACATTATTCTAACAATGCCAAGGTCATAGGTTCAGTTCCCAGGAAGTGTAGGACGCACACCATGGAATGCAGTGCAAGTCACTTTGGATCTGCTCTATTCATAAAAATAAATGAAAGACACAGATAGAAACGGTGATTAAAAAAGTCAATCTATCATTTAAGTGTCTAACAGGAATTTTTATCAGAGGCAAAGCGAGGACACAACCTACGTCCAGTGCTGCAACTTTTCATTAGTTTAACTTCAGATGGCTGACTTGATAAGATATTCAAATGAAGTCATTAAAAGTCTCCTCTGGGTTCAGACCAACAAAGGTCTCATTTGTTTCTCATCCTCTCTCAGCAAGTCTGCCTCTCTGTCTTTTTAAGCAGACTCAGATCTAAATGCCAGGCGTTTGTTGTTACTGGCATCTCATACCTATTAATCACAGCTGCTTATCTTGTCATGCCCGTGCAAAATAGTTGTTTTGTGTGTCTGAATTATCTCCTGCAGCAGTGCTGACAGTATCCCTGGCAGGATTCAAAACGGGACTGTGGGGGCTATTATATGCAGATATCCAGATACAGAGAGCTGTACATTTATGGGAATTCATTAAAAGGAGATGCAACAGAGGGAAAGTAGATTGTAAAATCCAGGCTGTTGAACTGGAGCTCGCTGTAACCTTGTTTGTGCTGTTATTTCTCTTCCAGACACATTCTAAGAACAGAACACATCCTTTTGACAAGAATGGCATTGCCCTGGATCTGAATCTGGAAAAGCTGGAGAGATTCTGTTCATGATGTGATTCCAGGAATCTTCTCTCAGAGCTAGTTAAAGTCGGCACAGTTTCTCTATGCACATCTGCCCTTCTGGCTGCAGAAATATTTATTTATTTTCCTATTTTGCTGTTTGGAGAGACTCACATGGTGTTATGTGCTTGATGTAAAATAGGGATGATATCGTAACATTTAAGTGAGGCAATTATTAAACTGGGTGTGGTGTGAATCAAAGAGGACATGACAGAATAGACTTTTCGAAATCTTTACTAAGAAGATCCATAAATATACAAATCTAAATTTACAAGAAGAGAATTAAACAAACAAAAAAGGAGTGTAACCCAAATTATAAAGAACAATCCTTATAACTAACCTCTAAACTGACTAAAAAAAGACAAATATGAAAAACAAAACCGAAATCTTCAGCATATGCGACACACAAACTAAAATAGTTTAATCTACAAACAAAAATACAAAGGCGTCTTATCACTCGCAAACAAAGTACAAACTAACCTAAAGCTTAACTTTGCATATAACACGCACAGTAGTAAGACTGGAAACTCCAACACAAACATCGCCGTTGTTCACAAAGAATTTGATACAGGTAGGATACTAGTCAAAATGAACGAATCCAAACATAGATCAAATCTCACATCACAAAAGCATGGCTGTATAAAATGAGATACATTAAGCATCAGAAATACAATTGGCACAAAAAAAATGATCAACCAAGATTGCCGGAACGTCATGACATTCATGTTAGAATAATGATTGACAGTCACAACAGCCAATAAACGTGGGACGTGGGGCAAAGTAAAGTGGCAGAAACAGAAAAAATCTAAACAAAACACTTGTGGAACATAACACTTCAGCACATGCCCCAGTATCAACACAAACTCACAAAGAGCAGAACACATATCTGGGCTTTTCAATCAGTTTCATATGTGTGGTCTAAGCTTAAGGAGCCTATCTTAAAGGTGCAGTGTGTAATTTTTAGCATCATCTAGCGATGAGGATTCGAATTTTAACCAACGGCTAATTCCCCTGCTCACCCCGCCCTTTCGAAACGCATACAGAAGCTACGGAAGCTGACACAGGACAAAAATGTGAAAAAATAACTGCGAGAGAAAGTAATGAGGTGCTTGCTTGCTAATACTACCATTACTACTACTACTTCGCGCACATTTCAACGTAGTGACGACACAAGCTGCCTCTTAAAACATCAAGGAAGAAGTAGAACAACATACTGACAAAACGTGCTCCGTAGAAGTTTGTCCTTTTAGGGCTACTATAGAAATATGGCGGCACTAAATGGCGACTTCCATGTAAGGGGACCCGAGTTGTATTGCTCGTTCTAAGATTATAAAATCATAATGGCTTATAGACAGTAAAGGTCTTTACACACCTCTGAAAACATAGTTTTGTATATTGCATATGTTGCATTTCTGCCAATGAATTCTCACTGCACCTTTAATGTCTTGAGACATTAATATAATATATTAATATATAAAGAATATCAGAATAGTTCAACCAAAAATGCAAATTTGCTGAAAACGCACTTTCCCTCAAGTCATTCAAGATTCAGATGAGTTTGTTTCTTCATCTGAAACATATTTGGAGAAATTGTGCATTATATCACTAATATAAATTTATGGGTGCAGTCAGAATGAAAGACTAAAAAACATCACAATAATCCATGAGTATTCCACACAACTATCAATTAATGTCTTGCGAAAGTGAAAATATGTATGTGTATAAAAGTATGTATTTTTATTTTTCTTCTTTTCTTTTTTACTGTTGCTTCTGTCTAAAATATGAGTCCTCTATGTTGCTTTATCTATTGAAGAAGTCATCTTGTCTGAATCAGGAGAGTAATATTCACTGTTTATGTAAATACACTATAAAAGAATTAACTTGTTACCCAGTCACCTAAACATTTTTAGTTTAGTCAACTAAAATATTCCAGTTGTTTATTCCACATTTATTTTAAACACCATTTTTGTAGAGAAATGCATTGACATAAAACCATATCATAAGGCTGTTTGGGAGGGAAAACCTGCTTTAATTGCATTGCAATACTCTCAGGATTTGATGTGCAATCTTTGCATTATTCTTGCAACATACTGCAGCAAACATTCACAGCCTAGCCAGTATTCCCAATCACATGGCGTTCACATCACATTTAACGTCATGCATTTCTGACTGAAACTGAGTTTTCAGAGAAAAATAATGAATTGATTTTATCCATGGGGTTTTGATTGGATTGTGAAACAAGGGCTGTGATATTATTGGTCCTCTCCATCAGTGGCTGTCACAGTCTCTGTCCTTCCCATTGGACCGGCACTATCTGGAGGATTGCACAGAGCTGGAAAACAATAAATGAGTGTCTATCATCTTGAGATGATAAGCATCTGGTGCTAGAGGTAATAATGAGATGATCTGGGGCCTTCAAGCACTTGGCAGAATTTCACCCTAAAAGTATGTGAACACACAGACGGCAGATTCAGATTTTGCACATAGGACTTATAAAACTATATACAGCATTAGACTGTGAATATGAACCCTTCTCCTTCCCAAAGTTACTGTTTTTTTATTATGCATGATCTCATCTGTGTTGACATATTGACACTGACTTTCCTTCAATTTTACTTCTTTCTTTTTTATTTGGGCTTAAAAAAAGACTTCAAAATGTCATAGGTTGACCTTCATAAAACTCATAAAACTTTGTTTTTTGAATGATGAACGTATGAGCTTGATTCCTCCTTTCTACATCTCGGCAAACAGAGAACAGGGAATCCTGATACCGAACCTGGAAACTGAGATATTCTAATGAGTTTTGGCAGCTGATGTTTTTACCCCTCAGATTTTGCGCACTCAACAGTTAATTAGTTTCACATTTAATGAAGTTTTAATTAGTTTTTCGAAGCCACAAAATTATTCAGCCACAGCTATCTGCTGATTTATAAAGACAGTTACAAATGAGTTAACATGTACTATAAATATGAGATTACTGCACCCCTGCTGTGGTCAGAGAGGCATCTAATATTTCCCTCCGCTTAATCACTAACTTCGCTTCACTTAAGGGAAAAGTGCTCCAGTTCTGAAGTGGCCTTAAATCATGTACGTTTGATGAAAGCTGATGTGTGTAATTTTTTCAGTGAAAAAATATTTTCTATAATTTAAGTTTAATATGCAGAGACAACTATAATTAAGCCATTTGTAGGTTGATTTCCCTGAAAAGTGTAACACTGTGAGGTGTTATCAAAACCTTGTTTGAGCAACATTGATTTAACCAATTGCCTATCCAGTTGCTATATTTGCCAGTTATAGTTGTTATAGTTGCTATAATGCCAGTTAGCTATATTTTTTAGTATGATGCTTGCACTGTAAGAAAAGTCTGTAAAATAGGTTCCACTGTGCTGTATACTGTAAATATTTAGGGATTTTAACTAGGGATAAATTTTTCACACCCAAATTTGTAATTAATCATTGCAAATGCAGTTAACTTGACGAGTTAATTGGTAAAAGTTGTAACGGTGGTCGATCCCGCAAAATATAAATTTAAATACAAATAAAATACAATAAGGTTCATTAGTTAACATTAGCTAATAACATAGTTAACATAAACTAAGAATGAACAATGATTCTACAGCATTTATTAATCTTAGTTTATGCTAATTTCAGCAATTTCTAATGCCTTATTAAAATCACAAGTTGTTTTTGTTAACATTAGTTAATGCCCTGTAAACTACTGTAACATGAACTAACAGTGAATGCTTGTATTTTTTATTATTTACTGTAAACCAAGATAAATTATACCATTTTCATCTGTTCTGAAACACAGTGATCTGCATCTTTAGGCAATATTATAAGGAATCCTGGTTGCATTCCCAATGCCAAGGTCTTCCCAAAAGGCAAGCAGCATTTATCATATATGGAGAGGTAATTTGCAAAAACCGGTAAATGCCACAATTTTTAAAAAGAAATAGTTGATTGGCATGCATTATTCTCCACGGCGATCTAAACCCCAAACACGTTTTGGCAAAAAAGTAGATTTTGTCCACCTTGAAGGTTTTGCGAGTTCACCATTTACTGCAGAAGCCAACAAGCGCTCTTGTTGTTTTTGAACAGAAGCCGATAAATCCATTTTAGCGATTCAGCATGCTGTGTTCAGGTAAGGTGAAAGCTACTTTCAACATACTTTCAATTAACTTTAATTTTGTAAAGTTATTATTACTTATACTATCTGTTGAATGTTTGAATCTGATTGGCTGGTGAACGTTCTAAGGTGTGTAATTATATTTAAGGAACTGCACGGTGAACGTAGTTCCAGGCAGCTCTTTGACCATATCACTTCGCCAAATGGTTTCTATTATTTCAAAGCTCTTACAACCATAGATATCTATATACATGTCTACGCTTAGAGCAGCAAAATGTGTGTCATTTTCGTCATATTGATTACTATATTTATTTGTTTGGCCAGTGTTGTTGTGGGTTTTAGTTTTTTTTGCTGACTAGACATGTACAGATTGTATGTGGAATTGCCCTACACTGACCCTACACCGAAAACCTACCCCTTACAGAAAACTATGTGCATTTTTTTAGATTTTCCAAAAAAACACAAATTAGTATGTTTCTTAAGCCTTTTGAATTAAGGGGACACTGAAAATGTCCTCATAAATCACCTTCATATTGTAATACCTATGTCATAATGCAAATTTGTGTCTTCATTAACCACATAAACTTGCATGTTTATTATCTACTGCAAACACATATTCTATTTCTCCCACTCTCTCTCCCTCAGAGACGCACACATAAAACATAAGGCATTGGATGAGATGCGGAAGAAATAATCCTACTCACAATAATGTTTATAACTTCCGTTTCACAACGTGGCTGCATCACCACCTCGTGTGTGCATAACTTTTCGAATAATTCAGTGGCCCATCGTCAGTTGTTCCTTACTTAATCAAAAAAACTCAACTGCAGTTTGATTATTTTTACTTGGAATGCACAAAAGTGATTTCTGAGTAATCTGAGAATCCTTCATATGTAAAACGTAATTCCACAATGCACTGCAGTTTTATACAGAAAACTGCCTTTTAAAATGTTGTATGTAATTAGAATATTAGGTTTATTAGAGTGTCTCATTGTTAGTTTAGCCAGGTGAGTCTCGTCTGTGCTTTGCGTTATGTGCAATTTAACAAAATCACGTAATTCATGTTACATTATTCACTCTCAAAGCATCATGGGAGGTAGGAATATTGATCTAGCCTTTCAGCTACATAAGCAATATGTCTTGTCTTCATGTGAGAGCATGGAATTAAAGCTAGCAAGTGTTATTTATCAACAGTGTGATCTCAGTATGTAAGAAGAGGCTGACCTCTCTTGATAGGTCTGTTTTTCACACATACCATAATAATATTTCCTGTGAGATTTCATTGGTCCTTATCTCATGTCCGGTCAGTGCATTCCCCTTCTGCTCCGACAGAGTCACTGTGTTGCCCTCTCCTCACTGGCTCATCAGACTACAATAGCTCGTTAGTGAAATAGCCCTTATCTTCCTCCCGGAGGGACTTCAGGATGCGTTTAGTGTATCATGTCTGACTTTAATTATGAGCAAGGGCCTCTCTCTTCACATTTAAAACTGTTAATTACAGTGTAACAGTCACAAAGGCACCCGCCTCTTAGTAATCTTTTCTTTTTATAAGTCCCTTCTGCAGACAGCTTATTCCTTAATGATCACTTTTCAAAACCCAGATTGGAGTTTGTTGACTGCACAGAGAGAATAACATCAAACGCTTGATATTGAAGTGCATAATTAAACAGTCCTTTGGCCCTGGAGTGGAGCAGAAGATACAGTCTTGGGTTTCTCGAAGCACTAGAGAAATATCAGCAATTTTATCCTCTTCCCTATAATGCTGTCATGCTAGATGTTATTTTAGAAGCCTGAGACCAGGACATGTTCTGAATAGCATGGAAAGAAATGGACAGTTAATACACATTCGGGGTCTGCTTCACCGTCTGCTGACAGTGTTGCACGCCATTCAAAGTTGAACTGAGAATGCATTTTAAATTCCAACTGAATTGGCTGAATTTGAGTTGAATTCCAATTGAGTTAGCAAAGAGGGTGCAGAATTGCAATATTAAATGGAATGGAATGGAGCCACAGATAAATATATGTCATCATAGATTGATATGCCCCTATAGAATTATTCAGTTTGTATTTGTCACAATATGAGCTCGTGAGACTCGCGCTCTTGCTTCCGACTGGGCAGGCAGGACACAAAGGCAAGAACTCGGATGGGAACTAGA
>JAUCMS010000022.1:15417194-15431593 GCA_032357445.1 Enteromius radiatus | reverse complement strand
TCAGGGCTAAACCAAAAGGACACTGACAGCGGGGGAGAACAAGGCAAGACTGAGAAACACATGGAAAACATAAACAAAGGAACGCCCACGGCGTGACAGGAAACAGTTGTGCAGCCAAATATATATTTTTGAAACCTGTGATTTTTATTTATTTATTTGTTTATTTATTTTCTCAGGATTCTTTGAATAACAAGTAAAAAAACAACATAATTTTTTGTACCAAACATAAACCATTTCTAAAATGTAAATCTATGCTATGACTTTTTTGTATTAAAGTATTAATTTCCTTTAAAGAAAAAAAGAATAAAAATGTACTGATCCCAAACTTTTGAACAGCAGTGAAACAGTAAACTGTAACAGTAGTTTTGAACATTATTATCCATTTGAAATAAATTCTCTTTTTAATATTTTACTGATCAAAGAAACCTAAAAAAAACTTTTAAGCAGCTCAGCTTTTTCCAACACTGATAATAATAAATCGGCATATTAGAATGATTTCTGAAAGGATCATGTGATACTGAAGACTGGAGTAATGATGCTTTGTATCACAGGAAGAAATTACATTGTAAAATATATTCACATAGAAAACAGTTATTTTAAATTGAAATAATATTTCATAATATTACAGTTTTTTTGTTTTTGTTTTTGTTTTGGTTTTATCTAATAAATGCAACCTTGATGAGCAGAAGAAACATCTTTAAAAACCATTAGATATCTTACTGACCCGAATTTTTTTTTACTTTAGTGTATATATACAGTATATATATATATATATATATATATATATATATATATATATGTGTGTGTGTTATGTGTAAATATGCAAAACTGGAATATTTCATTTGATTTGAATGTATTAATTATGTGATTATTTATGCACTCATTTGCATCCAGGAGGATGTTAGTTGACATAACATATATATTAAAAAAAAAAAATAATAATAATAATAATAATAATAAATAAAAACAGTAAATATTGTAAACAACGAGAAAAAAACATGTTTTGATTAATAAAGAAAAAAACATTTTTGGAAGCCCATTACCTTAAAACATCTAAGTAAACTAACTTTTAAGTTAACTAACTTAAAGATTAACCCAAATAACAAATAACCCAAACTTCCCAAACAGTGCATATTTGCCTATAGTATTTAGACTTAAGTGATGTTGATAAACAAGTTTCGGGAGGAGCACTGACGCATGATTAGCTACAGCTGTAATCTCCTAATCAGCCTAATTTCCTCTCATCCAATCAAATTGCATCTTGAAGCAAAAAGTTTGGCGAAGAACCAATGTTTATATTTCACTTTATATTGCGAATGTTCTGAAGTTGTAAATGTCATGAATTACTGAGAGTGTTGAATTACTGAAAGGAGAAACAAGCAGTAGATTTGTTGCGTCTGAAAGGACACGGTTTTGGATCAGAGCTTTCACTGTCCTCTGAAACAGATTCACCACGCAGCATCTCAGAGCACCTCATTCATCAAACTTTGTCTTTAGGGGGAGAAAGAGAGTCTATGTATCACAGAGAACAGAGTTCAGGATAGCTGCGGCCGCCCTTGATATTTGTAAGGTGCAAAATCTGTCAATCTTACGTCTCTCTTTGTCCTCGCTGACATTGGTCACTGGAAATGGAGAGGTTGTGTATTAGAGTATAATGGGCAGTTTGTCTCATGTCAAATGTCATTCTGTGCTTCTCTTGATGTTTTTCAAATTCTTTCCTTCAGATTAAAATGCATTAAATGGTAACAAACTGTTTGTTTTTTTTTCTGTAATATTTAACAGCCATATTTGAGCCAAAGTTGGGGCGAAACAACCCAGCATTTTTTAGAATTTATCAACACTTAATTTTGATTTAATAAATTAATATTTGGACAAAATTTTGACAGGTAAAGGTTAATGGAATGTTAATTGTATTCTAATTATAGTACTATTTTCCCTCTAAAGTGCAAACTGCACGCTGCAATACTAAATTGTTTTATTCATCAAAGATGCATTAAAATGATCAAAAGTGGTGCTTTGACATAAATATTTCAAATAAATGCAGTTTTTTTTTTAACTCTGTAGTTTTCAAAGATCACTAAAACATCTGTTTCCACAAAACAAAAAAAAAAAACATAATGATTTCTGAAATATTATTTGACATTGAAGACTGAAGTACTGTAGTAATGCTGAAAATGCAATTTTTAAACATATTCGAAATTAAAGAGTTATTTAAAATAGAAAAAAACTAATATTTTGCAGTCCAGGACTGGATTCTGGATCAGAGTCTCAGACAGCCAGAGGCCTAAAACACAGTTCAGCACGACAAGAATCCAGCAAAGAAAGCTGTATGCAGCACAAGATGATCACTACAGCCCTGAATGACAATTGAGGGGCACCGCTGGGGCTTCCCGTAGGACGGCAGACCCCTCATGGGACCAGGATCCAGCTTTTCTGTATTCCCTCAGTGATTGTGAGGAAGCTATTTTTTGCAAGGCCCTGCATATATGCTGACACATTTCATGTTAACATTTGACTCTACAGTTAGCAAGTGCTGGGACTGAGTGAAGATTTGCTAAGTTATTATTAATGCCCTTTATTGTCTGTGCATGTGTTTAAAATAAGCAAATGAAAACAATCACTGTGAGCCAACAGCGTACAGCACAGCACAACATCATTAAAGCTAAAACAGTACAGGCTATTTGTGAGCTCATTTTATAAAGGCAGCAGAATGAATAAACTACTTTGTATGATGACTCAATGAATCTAACATTAAATAGCTGCATCTAATTTGCATATAATTCTAGTTTCCAGTCTTAGACTGTTTATGCTGCTATTATGGATTTTGCCTCTTGTTGCTTTTTCATAATTATGTGCTTAACACGTAGAGGCTGATTCTTAAGATGCTGTCTCTAGATAAATGTACCAGTGCACTGATCCCTCAGGATTATTAAAAACTGCATTTCATTTTGACTGTCATGACCCTTGTCTGTTCTACAACAGTCTTGTTTGGTTCTGTCCACGGGCCAGCCCACATCCTGTTAAAATCCAGCCTTTTGCATAATGCTCACAAAGATGTGTCTGCAAATCTTCTGGGGTGCAAAGAATTAATACTGAATGCTATTAAATGAAGCTACTAAGTTTATAAGGTCTAATCAATTACTTTAGACTATTAATTCATTTCCACTGGAAGAATTGTAAGGTTTTTGTTAATAAAGATACATATTTTGGCATATTTAAATGAGCATTTGTAATTAAATGTCCCTAAACAAAACAAAACAAAAGAAGAAATACATGAACTGATCCAAATGTAAGCTCCTTTAGATAAATGTAAACTTTACAGTGTTTGTAAAGTTCATGATGCAGATGTGTGTTTGTTTGTGGTTTTTATATTGTCTGATAACATTTGTGAGGTGTTGAGGATAGTACATTATATATTTGTGTTTACGAGTATATTCTTATTGGAACTGAAAAACAGCAGATATTATACTGTATGTAGGAAAACAGCACAGAACGCTGATTTGGCACACACTCGCTCTGACAAATTTACATTGAATGTTTTGGGTCACATTAGGCACCTGTGCTCCTGTCTGTAGCTGAAGAACAGAAACAGCCCTCTTTCCCATGATCCTCTGAAGTGGAATAGATATCGATGACACTCTGCCTGCCTTGTGCCTGGAGCTCTGCCATCCACTGGAACACCACCATGATCTATGCAATCCATAGATTATCAATGACAACACAGATATGATTTATTATGCCACATTTGTGTGTGTGAATCTCTAGCTCTCCCGAAAAAAAAAAAACTATTGGAAAATGTCTGCCTTTTTACACGAGGATAGAAAATAAAGGCAGCTTACTTCCTTGTGCAATCGACTAAAGTCATTTAAGGTATAGTTCACCCATTTGTTCATGCTTAAGTTGTTCCAAACCTGTATTCTTCTGTTAAACACAAAATATATTTTGATGAATGTAACCAAACAGTTTTTAGTCCCCATTGATTTCCATAATATGGTTCAGCTCTATTGAAGTCAAATGATCTTCAAATTATCTTTGTGTTTATCAGAAGAAAGAAACTTATAAAGGCTTGGAACATCTTGAGGGTGGATAAATAAGTAAATAATGAGAGATTTTTCATTTTTGGTTATCTATCCCTAAGAAAAAAATAATAATTACTAATATTAAAGTATATTTATTTTTTATTTCAGTAATTAAAATATATGCGTACATTTTTATATATTCCAACATATTTTTATATACCTAATTATTATGTTTTTAGTTATGTTATTGATATATATATATATATATATATATATATATATATATATAATAAAATCAAATACTTCGAAAATACTGCTTTTAAAAACCTTTTTTCAAGACCTCTACCATCCATGTTTCCATCAACTGAACAATTAAAACCAAATATATATTCCATATACCAATACCTTTTAGTGCTCTGATCAGGATAGAGTTAAATCTTGAAGCAATATTGCAGGAATCAGATCATTTAGAAGTAGCGTTTTTACTGTATGCTTATTCAATTTCACACCACCTACCTACGGTCTGAAAATGAGAGTGTCATAATAATGTATTACGACAGTCGATATATTCATACATCAAATAGCTATTTATGCCTCAGTCAGCCAGCTATTTCAGACATTATATTTCCTAAATATCATTTAGCTTTAGTTGTGCCAGTCACAATGTCAGAGCTGTAAAAGTAGTGACTGACCTATTACTAGGTAATGGCCTGCACAAAAGCCGTTTTCTGCACAATGGACACCTATAAAGTTGAGAGTAAGACTTAATTGAGGGCTTTCTTTGATGAATGTCCAGGCCTTATCAGCCTGCAGTTGTAACTGTTTGCCTGGGACTTTATTGTTCTTGGTCGTGTTGGTAATTAAGTCCTTGGAGAAGCAGTAAATAAGTTTCCGGGACAGAAATGCTGAGGTCAGGATGAGGAAGTTACAATCAAGCCTCTCGGCAAGAATTATCCATGCCATTTTGCTTCTTTGGAGTGATATTACCGTAACATTATTCAGCCATCTGCCGGAAAAAGGAGTTTATCATTAAGACGAACTTAAGTTTTTCATATTTTCCTCTTGTTTATTTTGTCCTTCCCTGTTTTCATACAAGGAATTAAAATCCCAGGAGATTTTAGCATACCCATCCATCTCAATGTCCTATTCTGGCTCATGACCATGTGGACCATGTCTCAGCAGTTAAGCGGTGAACACAGACCGCACGACTAGACATTTGTTGTTTTCTCTGCTCTGTTTTGTCATTATGTTATCCAGAGCTCTTGTGGGATTTGCCAGAGCCTTGTTGTCAAAATTCATATTCAAATGCGGAAAGTTGCATAACCGTGGGATTTTTGAGATCCCATATTGGACCAAAAACATTTTTAGCATGACAGATAGTGGCAGAATATTAATGGAGTGAGGCAAACGTTCATTTCCAATAGCCTGGTGACTGATTAGATGTGTGCTTAAACGAGAGCATCTCAGGTGTGTCAGCTGCTGATAGCGTGTGTATCAGCAAAACGGCATCAATAATTATTTCATTAGTTCTTTGTTTGTCGGCGACCAGAAAACGTTTAAACATAAATGATCTGAAACTGTTTTACACTACCATAAGATTCATTCTGCTTCCTTTATCTCTAGATGACACATGGCACATTTGCATCCCAACTGTATTTTAATTTGTGCTTTTGAAAATACAGATTTTTATATGGTTTGCCTTTAATTAACAGGAGAGTAGAAAGATGACAAGAAATTACGAAGAAAATATGGGCAATTGCTGTTATGCAGCTACCTTTTGAATTACATGTGGGTGTCAACATGTGTCAGAGGGCCAAAGTGGAACATATGATTCCGGCGACTGACATGGATAAGGGGATCCGGAGGGCCACGGCAGAGCAGGAGCGAGACAGGACCAAGGCGGAGCCGGAGGGAGGGACCATTGGTGACCACGTCACCATTGCTGCCATGCTTTCGCCCATCATTGCCAGTCCCATGCCTCAACCGGCACCCTACTCCAGCTCGGCAGAGGAATGCACGGGATTCCTGCTGCAGTGCTCAATCGCCTCGCTACGTATCCTACTGTATACGCTACAGATGATTCTAAAATTGCATTTATTGTGTCATTTTTATCAGGATCAGGGCTGTAGTGGGTGGAGACATTGTTGAGTCAAGCGAGCCCTGTGACCTCTTCCTATCAGAGTTTCATTACTCATTTCCAGGAAGTGTTCTGTAGAACGGATGCTGAAGTTTCAGCGGGAGAGCAGCTGTATCACTTGACACAAGGTACCATGCCCATACAGGAATATTCACTGAAATTTCGCACTTTAGCAGCAGCAAGCAGTTGGAACGAGCAATGCCTTTTAACCACCTATCGACTGGGATTCGAACCTCAACTCTGACTTATGCTGACTGCCTTTGATGATTCATTGGGTCTGGAAAAATTCATCTAGTTGGCAATTCACAGCCTTTCCTGCCTGCAATGCTATCTACGCAATGATTTGAGACATGCAGCTATGTTTCCCCACCAGCCGAGAACCCAAGCCCTCCAGAACCCAACCCACGTCGGGTTTATCTCCAAGCAGACCCTGTATTATTTCAAGTTGGACACATGGAGTAAATCTTCCTACTGGTTCTGGAGGGCTCAATTTCGGATGTCGTATTAGGGCGCCCGTGCTTGGTAAGGCATGATCCCATCCTCTCTTGGCAGTCAGGAGAAGTGCTGAAGTGGGGCGAACACTGCTGGCCGGACTGTTTCCCCAAGTTACCCCTGAGATCCCCATACCTCTCAAGCTGAATGCCACCTCCATCGAAAGCCCCATTGAAAAGCAGTTAACATCCCTAGTCAGTATGCCCCTTTTAATAGTCTGATTCTAGTTGAGCCAGTGCCCAAAGGAAAGATCTATCCCCTTTCTCTTCCTGAACAAAAGGCCATAGAGGAGTACATTAGCGAGGCATTACAACAGGGTTACATCGGCCCTTCCACTTCCCCTGCTGCTTCAAGATCCCCCCCACCCGTTCCAATGGTTGGGAGAGCCTTCCGATATCCCCACCATCGACTACTGGTTCCAGGTGAGTGAGAGAGTCTGGGACGACGCTCAACACTATCTCTAAAGGGCTGTGCACAGGCAGAAAACGTACGCTGATTGCAGGAGATCCGAGGCTCCACCATATCACCGTACCCCTTCTGATGGCGGAGTTCTACGCTAGCCATCCCGATCAACTAGCACCTAGGGGAAGATGGAGACCACCACGGTGTCAGAGGGGCGGCCCTCAGGAGGGGGCCTTGAAGTGGGCCCTGAAGGAAGGGGTAATGTTACAGATCATCATCAGTTTGTCATCTCCACTATATTACCACTACTCACTTTTCAATTTATACTTTCCAAAGTTCTATCCTAAAACTGCATAAATTATGATTAGTGGAGTAGAGAAATTGTGCTATCATCTTTTTGTTTAATACTTCATCCATTCTGCTATTATGTGGATCTGTACAGGTCAATGACAGCATTCTCAGTGCTGTGACTTTGATTGCAATATAGATGAATGAATTCTTCTCTCAGATTGACAGTCTGTGCTGTGAGAAATAAAAACCAAATAAAAGTCAGATAAGAATCTTTAATATGTGAACGTCCCTCATCTGCACGTAGAAATTGTTTATTTGATTGTTTGTTTTTTCTTTCCATATTCATTGCCACTTAGTTTTATTCATCTGCATTCTTATTGACAGCTCTGTGAAAGGCGCCACTCATCTCAGTTCAGTTCAACAACAACCTCCTGCTCTTTTATTTACTGCCAGTCAGGAAAACATGTATGCTGTGTTCCTATTGTGAATTTTCCACATTTGACAACTGGAAACTCTTAAAAAATCGATATGCCAATCCAGTACATCCCAATATACCTGATAAACTGCAACGTGAATGAATGAACTTCAATTGCAAGTATATGTCCTGCCCAAAAACATCCAGGAATTGCTGACATGTCATCTGAAAAAGCCACTTAATTTGAAAATGCTGCATTAAAAAAAACTGGACTTGACAGGTTTAATTTAAACATGCAGTGAGTATAGCTCGGCTTAATATCGACCCTGTGCTGGTATCAGGTTCCTGTGACAAATAAATGACAAGTTTACTGTCGATCTAGCAGCTCACTTCTTGTTACGCCGCTCAGGAAACTGTCAGTCATTGAGCTTGTGAAGTGTTCACATCTCCATCAGGGTGATTTGGGATAAATGTTTTGCAGCTCTAAATAATAAAGAGATCCCCAACGGCTGTTATTGTCATCCCTAGAGAGATCCAGCTGCTAAAGTTATGAGATGGAACGCCATAATCTAAAAACAGACACATTCAATGAGAGGAAGGGCTCAAATGCTTCTGATATTTTTGTCAAAAGCGACCAAGATAATATATAGTGTTGAATGTTACAATCTTGTCAGGTATATTTGCAACAAAAATCTAATTAAAACATTAAAAGATTAATTACTTTCAAAATACTAATTAGTAATTTTCCTTTTTTTATTATTATTTGCCACTATGCTAGTTTTAGCCATTTGTCAGTAAGATTTTTTTACTAATTTAAAACTCAATAAAATGTATTATGCTTCCTTATTCTTTCATATATTTTAACATGTAAAAGTCATAATAAGCATGTTTCTGAATTTTTTCATACATTTTTGTGTTATACTGAATGACAATGTAAAATTATTTCAATCAAATGTTGATATTTTATTCTCCTAAAACATATTTGAAACCTTACAAAAAGACACTTTACTTACATTTAAAGTGCTTTGGACATAAGTGAATTTCTTTTGATGTGGACATCTTAATGTATTTGACCAATCTATGGAAAATTATTTTATATACTCAGTATTTTATTTTATATATTTTTAATTATGGAAGCCTATTTTTACCACATGATAAAAATAAAAAAAATAAGAGAGTAAATGCAACTTTTTTTAATCTCACAATTCTGACTTTTTATTCTCACAATTTTTACTTGATATTTTATAAATTTACAACTTTTTTTTATCAGAATTGAAAATATGCATCTCACAGTTCTGTTTTTTTTCCTTCCACAAAAAACAACTGCAACATTTTCTCTCACAATTTCTTTATCATCATATGTTATTTTGTATATTTGCAACTTAAAATGGGATTGCTCATCAAAGTTAATGAAATGGGTAATATTATCAGCATCACAAAGTGATGTTTTCAAACTAAGCTTCGAAAGGAATGTGCGCGCATGATTAGCCACAGCTGGCGCGCATTATCTAATCAATCTAATTCGGTCCTGTCCAATCAAACCATCCAGCCTCCTCCTTAAATAAGCTCACTTCCTTCCCTTCCTTATCTCGTTACGTATCCCTCCCCCACCCCTTCTCCACCTAGTTCTCGTCTTCCTGCACGGGGGGGGGGGGCACGAAGGGTTTCGAGCCGAGCTCAGCCCTCGCTAGGGTTCAAACCGCTAGGGCTCGGAGTCCTCCGATTCCCCGGCTCGCCCCCTGACAGCACGCCGAACATGCATATACATTTTTATCATAAGGAAGCGTGAACTCGTGAAAGAATGTTGCCTCCTATGTTAAAATCACTGTCATCATTATGACTTTACCCATTCAGTGCTGCTGATGTGATTTAAATATAGGAACACAAATAAGTCATTATGGGGTAAATTTGCAAACAGCGAGGTAGTGAAATAGACACTGATATCAACTACAGCATGATGAAACTCTCAAAATAATGAGGGTCTGAGAGACTGTGCATCAACCTCCTCTGCAGTGCATGTCGACATGTCCAACTGCTGGAGCCCGGCACACAAAGTCTGCAAAGGGCAAGATGTCATTAAGAAGCTGAATTTCACCCTCTGACATTTAGAGGTAAGGTTAAAACACGCACAACAGCAGAACCTGACAATGCATGCAGAACTGAGATGATACTTCTACAGAAGATACTTCTATGTGGATATTCTGCAGATTCTTATGAAAAAATGCACAGTTGCATCACTTTTTATTGAGCACTCAAAATCCATTTATTCAACTGGCTGCATGAATTTGGGGCAGGACTATCTGTTTGTCCAACCAATTGCAGAAATGAACATTATTATAGTAAATCTCTGATACCTTTTATTCCTTTTCACACAAATTTACAGAGTTTCGCTTAAAGCTTTCAATGAACAATTACTTTAAGAATATCATGTTATGATTTCAAAACAATATTCATATACAGGGATATTTGAAAACTGATGATTCTGAATATTCACATCACACATATCCAGCTTCATATCTATGTGTCTTCATAGATGGTAGGTTTGGTCAGTAGCTCACGTAGTACAGAGGCGAGGAGCTCCAGTTTGAATCCCGTGTAACTACTGTAAATACTGTAAATACTGGTGCTAAAGAGCACAAAAAGACAGGATGGATTGGTGAAAACAAATCCTGGAGGGTGGATTTTATTTGAACAGTGCAGGTAAGTGATCAGTATGGTAGCGGTGATGGTGGCGGTGCTCGGTGTGAGTTAGATCCCCTTTTCTTTCCCTTTAGGTCGCTGTGGTGAGTGCTCCAGTGCTCCTTGGTGGCTCAGGCATCTCATCTGTGGAAAAGACAAAGGTAAGTCACATGATTAGCCTGGGTTGGCCAATGAGTCCACGTCTGCCGTGAGTTCCAGGTGCCGATCCTCTGTTGCCAGGGCAATGCTGATCCTTTCCCGGCACACTCCCCACCCCCTAAGCGACGTTCTGGTCCTGGAGAAAGAGACGAGAGGGGAAGTGTGGGGGGAGTGAATAGTACAAATTTATGTCCAAATAAATAGTACCTTAGCTCCAGGACTGCCCACTTGATGGCAAGGGCCTCCTTCTCTACCGCAGCATAGTTCTTCTCTGCTGGGGTCAGCTTACGGCTGGTGTAGATGACCAGATGCTCCTCTGCCTGATGGTCCTGGGAGAGTATGGCCCCGAGTCCCAAATTGGAGGCATCGGTCTGCAGCAGGAAGGGGCGGTTGAAGTCCAGGTCATGGAGGACTGGCTCAGTGGTGAGTGCCTTCTTGAGAGCCTGAAACGCTCTTTCCATTTGGGCAGTTCACCAAACCTTCTCTGGATGCCCCTTCCTGGTCAGGTCTGAAAGGGGGGCAGCTAGGGAGGAGAAGATGGGGATAAAACATTGGTATTACCCCGCCAACCCCAAGAAAGCTGGTAGGTCAAGGCGCTTCCTGTATCGCCTGTACCTTCACCTCCTGTGGCTTGACCAGGCCCCGTCCAACAATGAAGCCCAATGATAATGGCAATGGCTCATCACCGTGGCTAGATGGCCTGTGTACTGCGTGCTGGGTGCCCTTCGGTGCGCATCACTCCTGGACTACCCTCCATGGAAAAGACCACCAACTCGTGTGCCCATCATCCCGGCCGCTTGCCTCATGGTGCATGGCAGGGCTTTCAGCATTCTGTCCACCACCACCACCCACTCCTTCTATGAGCCAATGCTCAGCCAGCCTCATCAGGTCTACAGGGAGTGAGAAATAGGCGCATTGAGCCTCTTCTGACAGCAAGGGAGCGCTGCCACCCAGGCGTCTCTCTGTCATCCTTCTGTGGCAGAGGTGGCTTTAAACATCCACAGATAGGCTTCGAAGTCATCTTCTGCCGTGAGCTTGGGTAAGAGAAAGAGGCAAGCGGCGGCCAGCGGGGTGGTATGAGTGGCTGAAAAGCGGAGCTCTGCTAATCATTCCTCCATGACTTCTTGGCGCTCAGCCAGGCGATCAAAGCAGTGTTGTTGGCTGACACTGACCTCTGTTAACTGCTGTAAGAGCTCCTCCATTGTATCCAGGGAGAGATAAGTGTGCACCTGTAATACAGAAGGGAAAAAATAGTTCTTGAGTGATGGGGTGTTGTGATGAAGTCTCTTTCTGTCAGTTTCTAGGTCAGTGTCATGCCCGCATTCTCCACCAGTGTAAATTCTGCTGCTAGAGAACACGACAAGACAGAATGGATTGGTGAAAACAAACCCCGGAGGGTGGATATTATTTGAACAGTGCAGTTAAGTGATAAATATGGTAGCGGTGATGGTGGCGGTGCTCGGCGTAAATTAGATCCCCTTTTCTTTCCCTTCAGGACACAGTGGAGTCGTAGCTGGTTTACTTCCTGGTTTGGTGTTCCTTTTATATTTGTCCGGCCTTGAACGATTGGCCTGTGTTGACGAGTTCCAGGTCCAATTAGTCAATATGTGCCATGTTCAATACAGCAGCATCTTGGACATTTCTAATCAATTAAATAGCATAAATTATTTGTAACGTTGTCTGTCTGGTCTTGTCTGTCTGTTTTGGTTTCGTTTCAGTTCCACACGTGTCTTGTTCTTATTTGGAGTTCCTGTCTTGTCATTATTAGCTGATTTGTTCCCTTGTCGGTCATTACTTGTGAATGTTTTTTGTACACATGTTTTTTTTTTTTTCATGTTTCAGGACTCGTTTTGGTTTTCTAATTTGTTAAATAAATGTTTTGTTGTTTTGTTCACTCAATGCCTCCACGCCTGTCATTCACCGCAGTTCACTCATCCCGCACTCATCATTACAGAATGACCAACCACAAATTATGGAGATGGCGTTTGCTGCCCGCTACAGTGCCTTGGTGCTCAAAGACCTCCCATTTTTTGATTTTACAGAGGAGTTTTACAAACTCGCCCTAGGGACTAACTTCGGCGATGAGGTGCTGATAGCGGCATTCCGCATTGGTGTCAGCTATCACCGCCCCCGTGGATCTTCCGGACACAACAGGGCTGAACTCAGAGGTGGCGATTTATTCGTGCCTGGGATGGGTTCGGGCCCAGGAAGAGAGATCACCACGATTCATCATCTCACTGACAGAGCGTCGTTTGATTCCCATGCCCACCGCAAAGCCCCGCTGTCAGAGCACAAACAGCACACATCTCCACGGATTTGGTTCCGCACTTTCGTCCAGGAGGGCCGATCCTGATCCCTGCAGATTCCAGTCCGCAGATTCCTAGTCTGGGTCCAGAGTGTTGGTCAGGGATGCCAACCCTGATTTCCGTGAATTCCAGTCCACGGTTTCCATGTCCGGTTCCAGACTTTTGTCCAGGAGAGTCGATCCAAATACCCGCAGATTCCAGCCCACTGTTGTCGAGTCCCAGCCACGAACCATATCCAAGTGAACCGTTGTCAGGTCCGGTGTCCAATTCACGGTCAGGAGTGGCGATCCAAATCCCTGCGGAAAAAAAGCTTGTTTTGATACTCTGTTTCACTTAAACCTTTCCGTCATAACATTATTCACTGTTTGCAATCAGATCATGTATAATGAATCACTTCAGATCGGGACTTGTATTGCAAATTTTTTTATTTTGATTGGACATTGGAGTGGGCTGACAATTCAGTGTGGCTTTACGAATCATTTGATTCAGATTTGATTCCCATTTTAGTTTCAAGGTTCAAATATTGACTAGTATAATATAATTATCACCATAAGCAAATTGTGAAATTCATAGTAACTCATAAATAATTGCAATAGTTGCAATAACTGTAATAAATAACCAAACAATTAAATGTCTGTCTAATGATGTGTCCCTGTCAACGCCAAAGACACACCTACACCTTTGGGCATTTGGAACAGTTTTTACATTTCTGTTGAATGATATTAGCTTTGCAGAATGTCAGAAGACATTGTCATTCTTTCTAGTTAATTTAGACTTATTATTGATTGCATTTTATTCAGAGCTACTGAGTCTTTGACATTTGTGTACATTTCCATGCTATCAAGCAGGCACAATGCTTTAAATTAGATTCTCTACACATATTTATTGATGCCAGAAAAAGTAATGACAATACTTTCTGTTTAATTGCTGTCTTCAGGATTTGATTTTCATAGCAATTGTGTTAATAAATTGTTTAACTGCATTAGTGCAGATTGTATGGTGTGTTTGATGCATGAATGCAAAAGGTATGTTAACTACATTGACTCCTACATTATCAAGGTGACAGTGGATTAGTAGAAAGAGGAGAAAGAGGTTCTTATTTCTTTGATTATTAGAGTAGTAAAACATTACTGGTACTATTTCTTAATGTTGGGATCAGTATCTAATTTTTTTAAACAATCAGACTAAATATTTACAAAATAAAAAAGCTTCACGAGTTCACGCATCCTCAATAAATGATGCGTGTTTGGCGTGCTGTCCGATCAAGCCTGGAGCTCCAAGGGTTTTAACTAGTGCTGTCAAAGGATTAATCATGATTAATCGCTTCAAAATAAAAGTTTTCCTTAATATAATATATTTGTATGTACTGTGTATATTTATTAAGTATATATAAACACATGCATGTATATATTTAATGAAAAGATGTTATGTTTATATATTAAATATATTTAGATATAATATCAAATATAAGAAAATAAATATATAAATGCATTTACATG
>JAUCMS010000022.1:15364531-15382645 GCA_032357445.1 Enteromius radiatus | reverse complement strand
CACTAACCCCACCCACAATCCCTGCCAGACCTGGGACTCGAACCCGCGACCTTTGGGTTACAAGCCCAACTCCCTATTCATTAGGCCACGTTTGCAGAAATGTATGAAGAGTCACGTATTTGCAATGAGGCTAGGTTGATCATTTCAGTTGTGTTGCTGTCAGTGGAGGTCAGATAGCATTCTGATTTTATCAAAGATATCTTGATGTATTTTCTGAAGGTCTCTTATTGGTTTTGGAATAATATGAGGGTGAGTAATTTACAGTATGACAGAATTTTCAATTTTGGGTAAACTAATCTTTTAGGTAATGTTATAAAATATGTTTTTATGTTATAAAAATGTCTTTATTTCTGTTAAATGAAAAATATATTCTTTATCAGTGTGTGTGTGTGTGTGTGTGTGAGAGAGAGATAGTATGTAGATTGTATCAAGTGGTTGTTTGGCCAAGAAGGGCAGCTTTAAATTTTTACAGTCAATGAACATCTACCTTTTAGTGTGTTCTGAATTTAAGAGCTAGTTAATTCACTTCAAATCTTCCCTGTATCATTATTGGATAATGAAATAATGTTTAAATGAGGCAATCAGTCTTTTCTGTAAAATAAAAAATAGTTTTAATTTCCTTATTAAATAAAATTGGGTCAGGTTGTTGGCAGCCCTGAATTATCAGTTGTTGTTTTTTTATTCTTGTCTTTTAAAAGCTCCTCTTGGAAGCCAATTTTCCATTTTTATACAGACATTGTATAAAAGCCGGTAATGGCTAATTTGTTATTATTTCTGAAAGTGATTTCCACAATTGATCCTGCTTTTAAGAGACACCTCAATCATTAAAGCTTATTACTGAAAGCTACCTAATTACCTTTAATCATTCTTTAGAAATCATTTACATGTAGAAAATGTCCTGTAATATACTAAAGTAATTCCAGAATTCTCAAAAGTGCAGGGTTATAAAGTTCCAACAGGAACTTCAATCTCTGAAAGTTTTCAGGTTGGCAGCTACAAAAGAAATTAAAAATAAATTCACGAACAGCATGTGTGCCGTGTAAGAGGAAAATTAGAAGAAATTCTAAGAAAAGATTTCCAGATTCACCATCCAGTTCCCTGATTATTAACCCCTGCAACAAACCAACAAACACGTAAAGGAGTTCTGAAAGTAGCGCTTGCTCTATACATCAAAATCTGTAAACTTTCACCTGAGCTTCACTAAACAAATTCATGGCACGATTACACGACACGGCGGGAATGGAAAACTCCAGGACCCATTAAATCCTCTCCAAATGAAAGACTCCAAGCTAAACTTATTGGCTGGATCTTATTTTGATTTGGTAGGACCGAGAGAGCAGCGAGATATTCATCAATATGAGGAGCCAGTGGTCAAACAGTGCTATCAGAGACTCGTCCCTGTGCAGGTGTTTATGCAATAATCGCAGCAGATGTCTGCATCATAAACATAGCAAATATAGCTCATAGGAAAGAAAATAAAATCAAAAACTGGATCTCTATCTCAAGATGGAAGATGAAATGTGTCTCCTAAAGTTTCAGAAAAGGTCAGCGTCATAAAATGCAGACATATTTGCAACGATAACCATCACAAAGTCTCAAAGTGTTTAATAAAATACAAATAATACTTTAATCAGCTGAAGAATGATACAATAACAAATGAGTAAAAATCGAATCTATCCTCTTATTCCTAAACTCATCTGACAGCCTCTTCGCTTTCATTTATTTCCTCACTCTTTTTTCTTTCAGACCATAGTAAGGGTATTCCCCATGCACTTGTGTTTTTTGTATGTATGCAGGTAGATTTTAATTTGTCTCTTTAAATATCCAGTTTCATTTAGTTTCTGTATTTAGTGTAAGGAGCTTTGAAGAAGACAAAATGCTGAACAAAGACCCACAGCTGGTCAAAGTCTTTATAGGAAGTCACACAAAACAGTCTGAATCAAAGCTGAACACTCGTTTGATGTCAAAACCACACACAATGCAGTAACAAGAAAACTTAAAATATTCAATCATGATTTCCATGAATCATACAAAAATACACAAGAACACACAAGCATCGAATTATATATCAAAAAACAGTATGTGAAAGGACTATGTCACAGAACAATTAAACAACAGCCTTGTTTCGCAGTAAAAATGTCTAAAGATTCATAAATCAGGATACATTTACTTGGGAAGTAAAATGGCACATCTTATTTTACGAGAAGAGTTTTTGATTAAAACAACTATAAATATCTTACAGTTCGCTCATCAGCTTAATTCAAGAAAACAGAAGTCTTCTTTTATTCGTTTTTTTTTCAGTGCATATGTTTAATGCTATGACTTACTGTAAGTCTTTCAACTCCAGTTTAACACCTTTCAAAGCCTTATTTTGTGGAAGGTCAAGTTAAGAGTTTTTAAGAGAGCAAAATGAACATATATGGACAATTTCAGAAACAGAAACCAAAGCAAAAATGTCCTCATTTTTAGTAGCAAACTCAACAAAAACCTCTAAAAATATAAAAATAATAAAAACAAAAACACCTACAGTATAAAGCCCTTGAGACATGACTACTGGTATCTACAGCAACTGGTTTGCATAAATGCCTTCAGGTTCACACGTTTTGATTTTGATTTTTTTGTGATGAAAAACCTCCTTTTTTCAGGTGCACTGTGTAAGAATCTCAAGTTAAAGACAAGCCATTGCAGTTGAAGGTTGGTGAATGCACATTATACAATCTTTGACTGGACCTGCCGTGCCAACCTGATGGCTTTGTGTAATATTCTGTACCCACTTGACATCTATCATTTGGCATTAGTACTTGTGGGCTTTCAAGGCTGTCAAGACTAGCTTTTGGAGAGCCCATATCCCTGTGCTGTCATGGTAACAGTCTTCTGTGCCAGGTGAGTAATGAATATTTACATTTTGATGGATGGTTATCCATCATTATATCCCTCTGAGACACACTCTCTCAGGGCTTTGAAAAACTTGCAGAGGTCCAAAGAGATTACCCAAGATATATTAAATTTAGGTCAACTAAAAATCCAAGTGTATATGATTTTCAAATATATTCCTATATATATATATACATTTACAGTTAGTAGTATAGTTTTTATTTGGTAGGATTATGTAGAAAAAGGTTATGTAGAATAAGGCATTAATATGTGCTTAATTAGCACTAATAAAGTTCTAATATTCTAGTAAAATGCATGCTAATAAACAAATAATAGGTAATCATAAAATTAAAGTGTGACCATTCCATTAGTGCTGTCAAGCGATCAATCGAAATAAATAAAAATGTGTTTGTGTGTACTGTTATATACATAATATAAATTATATAAATACTTTGGATGTGTTTAATCGTTTGACAGCAAGAATATATATATATATATATATATATATATATATAAATATAATTTTACGGAACAATGTATAAGTCTTTAGTGTCGCTTTAATGCATCTTACCAAATAAAAATCTTTCAGAATATAATTTTCTGTATTTAACAGACCTTGAAGGTGAGAATAACAGAATTACACAGTGATAACAGAATTTACTTGTAGACTTGAGCTCAATTTATTCAATGCTAAAAACATTTACAGGGGTCATTGATGGGGGCTAGATTTTCCGATTGCATCTAATGCGACCTAAATGCATGCAGCTTACTAATGCAAATGACCTACTAGCACATAGTGCCAATTCAAACACAAAGTCTTTTCATTAAACTCATCAGACTGCTACTGAAGGTTTCTTTAAAATGATCTCGGTGCTCTCCCTGAAACCAGTAAGAGTGTCTCAAGGTGAGAGTCACTACAGATTGAATCAAGATCACAGAGCCGTGTTGAGAAATGCTGTGGGACCAAGCGGCAAAGAGCCTTATTATTTCTTTCTCACCTCTAATTTACTCCCGTACATTCAGAATCTTGTCTCTTTAAGTGCTTGTGTAATAGAGAACAGTTATGTTGATGCATGTTGAGGAAAGACACTGACTCACTCAGGAAAGGCGTGAAATTAGTACAATTTCTCAGAGGGGCAGAGGACCAAGCAGCGTAAATTGCTCAGTTTCCAATGGACAGAAACCAATTTCCAACGTTCTGTGCGACGCGAGGTCTACAGAGACCCTACTGGGGCATTTTTCAGAAGCAGGCGCTGGCAGATTACGTCTGGAGAGCTCTCAGTCGGCATGGAGACAAAGCAAGAGGTGAAGATTGGCTATCACTATGACCGTTTTATATGTCGTATCAATGGCAGATTACAGTCATTACAGTGGCACTCTAAATCCGAGACAATCTGCTTAGGAATGCCAGAACACTGCGTATATATCTCTTTTTGGTCTCTTATTTGAATAATCGGCTCCTGTTGAAATGTTGGGCCACATCATGAGGGGTTTATTACACTATGAAAACACAAACACACACACACCGATGCACTGATATGTGACGGCCTACATTTACAAATCTATGGAGCCTGTTTACTCTAGTCTCACGAGAAATCATCAATATGTATATGAGATGACAAAATGATGACCCAAACCTGAACTTAAACATTAAGCTGAACCCAGAAAGTAATAAATGTCATACGTTTTTACACTCCATATCTTACTGCATCAAACAGTTTCACAAATCATGAGTTGCTATGGGATTGTGCTGTACTTGACAGCAGTATTGTTAAAAGCACTGATGCCTTGGTACAAAATCAGTATTTATTATTTAATGATGCCAGCCTTTCCGCAGTACCGGTTCAATCTGGTACCCACTGCAGTGCTTCCCACATTTTGTGATGCCTGTGGCGGTAGGTGACGTCACATTAATTTATTAATTTACATAGTCATGATGTCATTGCATTCAGGGGTGCGTTTCCCGAACTACGATGTAACTTGCTGATTAACCACCATAGTACGATGCATTGCTTTGACAACAATCTAGCTACACACCGATGTTTCCCGAACACAGTCGCATCTCCGTCGTTTGAACCACATTAGTTCAACAACATAGGGCCATTGTTAATGATGTAACACGCATGTGGTGGAGGATTAACTTATGCTATTAAACTGATTAGCTCTCCAAGATGCTGCTGTATTGAACATGACATATTGACTAATTTACTATTTTTGTTCACTGTCATTTAGCTTTATGTGGTCTTTGAATCATCGCGGGTTCCCTCTTACATCATACTCCGGGGTTCCCTTAGCCATGCATGTTAGTTTGCTTCTTGTGCCCAAGAGTATATTTTTTAAAGCCTATATATCTTACTAAGAAGAAACTATGCTTCTAACCACAGGTCCAAAGCTGGAATTACTGGAGACTGTCTGTCAGAATGAGCAGTATATGAACTGTTAGGTGGTGGCTGCATTAAAGGTTTCTATTTACAATAGGTTTTTCTAGTATTTAACACTGTAGCCAATCATGGACAGGTTTGCTAGAGTGTAAACACAATGGCCAAAGAGTTTGTTTGTTTGGAATGAGTTTTGCACACTCATTTTGCTAAAACTAACAAACTCTTTGGAAATGGAAATAAGGGAGCCATTGTGCAGATTTTGTGAAGATTTTTCTGAATATAGCAGGATTTGAGTCTGTGCCACAACTGAAGTGATATTAGCGTCATTGATTATAAAGGGAGCACTCTTTGCTTGCATGGTTTCTTTATATTAAATTAATTATAATTTGAATAAAAGCTTTATTTTTTATGCTGCTATGCTTATTCAAAAGCAGGCCTGAGTCTTTGATGTATGACAGAGATAGAAATAGCAATAAAAAGGACTGTTACCTGTAATGTATTTCTTTATTTTATTACTTTTTATTTAATATTTTTATGCAATGGTTATGTAATTAATATCTGAAGGTTACATGTAAATGTTTAAATGCATTATTTAAATTATAATAATAGCATAATAGTTCATATCATTTAAATATGTTCATATAAATAAATAAATAAATGTGGGTTTTTTTTTGTATAATGAATTAAATTTAAAAAAAATAGTTACAATAGGTGTTTTCTATGCTCCCAAGACAAGAACACAGCTTTGGTAATAATTCATCATCATCTAGAAACTGTGGGCAATATTTCTGTAAGCTTGGTTTTGTTTTTATATATAGAAAATGAATCAAGTATTCTTCTCGATAATCTTATATCACCACAAGTGACCTCAAATCTCAACTCTGCGTTCAGCATCAAATCATCAAAAAAAGCAACATAATGGATGAGAAATGAGCAAGAAACATATGTGATATGATAAACACAGTGATTGATGTTTGGTACAAAGGAGCGTTTAAGGATTGGCATGTTTTAACAAGTGTAAGCAGAAAAATCTATTCTTCATAAAATCCTTTAAAAAACTTCTACTAGAAATCTAATTGTATTCTGCAGTTCATCTGTTGCTTGTAAAATGTACTCTCTAACATCAAAAAGACGAAGCATTTACAGTTGCGCTCTCATTTTCACAGTTATCTGTGACTACCCAACAATAGTGCACATTTCAAAAATGTCGAAAAAGGATTTTGAGACTTCTCTCTCAACTGTTAACCAACTGAATGTTTTTCCATTTATGTTAAAACACCTTTTCAGTCGAATGCTTGCACCCACTGTATTGATTTTCAAAGAGTTAAAGAACACGGATATTAGATGTTTCTGACAACGCGCCGTGTTTACTTAAAGTATGTCAGAGTCGGTGGCCAGGGGCCGACGAGGCATCTGATTTGATCAGGGAAAACCAAAGACCCCAGTTAGAACCGCTGTAATGGTGGTCAAAATGAAGAAAAGTTGCAGTGATATTGCCTGTAATTCAGTGCAAGCACAACATCTATTAGGATATATTGAGCCCTCGGGATACAGAGATAGCAGGGGATGGAGGGGTCAGAAAGTAGCGTGTTCCTCCTCACAGAGGATTGTGCGATAGAAAGTTCTGGAATCACTCAGGGAGATTAAAAGGAGAGTTCGGAGAGAGAAAGCGAAAAAAAAGAGAGAGAGAGAGAGGCTCTGTGAATCCACTGAACCTCCGTTGACTTTATAAATGCGATTGAATCTACAGCGCAATTGGATTAGAGAGCTCTTATTTCATTACGCATTCTCTTCTTTATTGTATTATTTCAAAAAGAGTTGGAAACAACTCTAATAGCTTTTTAAACAGGTTCCTGTCAGTGGTGTTTTAAGCTGCTGTTATTTACCATGAGCGTCTCTGCTAAGCAATCGATCAGACGCCTTCATTTCAGCGTTCTGCTGTCACTCCGAGATGAGGCTGTGAAATAGATTGAGGACAGGAGGGTGGAAAACCAGCCAGCTTGGCTGGACACAAGATAGCATTTGGTTTATTTTCTGTCAAAGGCACGTTCTTCTGCTTTTGAATATAGCACTGTAGTGACAGATCCATTAAGAGCGTTGGAATTAATTGAAATTCAAAGAGCTGTGAAAAACATGAGAGCACAGCTATTTAACGTGAACCTGCTTCTTGCCTGGTGCTGCATTCTTGAACGCGCTGGCAGGTAATATCACACTTTCTGAAGAGTCACACAACAACTGGAGTGAAATTGGAGAGATCTGCAGAAAACCTCATGCAATTTATAATCCACTATTGATCACTGTTCACAATAAACATTCAAGAGACTGAACATTTACAGACAGCATGCATTTTTTGTCAAAAGGTGAATCTCGATTAACTATGACCATTTAGACATATAAATTGCCTTTCAACTATTTTTATAACTTCATTTTAACAGTTTAGTAACATAACTGAATCACAAATGACAGACAAAGCAGAATAGACAGACAAAATAGTTTTATCTAAAAGGTAAAACGATTCTATGATTCTATTCTAAGATTCTATTCTTGTAATTGTGTGAATATTAATCTTTATTGATCAAAACTGTGTGATTTATGTGAAAAATAAAAATAAAAGGTGTTGGAGTTTCACTGCCGTTCATTTTGGAAACGGCAGTGATATGCACTTATTATATTTTGTGTCTCATTAAAAAAGTGCACCCAGGTACATTTATGCCATGATAATTCCATTAATTACAATAATTCAAAAAATACAGAAATAAATAACAACCCTAGTAACATGTTGTTACTGTTGAATCCCAGCAAAGGAGATTAATCTGAAAGGTAAAATGATTCTATGACGCATTTACAGGAACATGGATGTTTGCATACAAATGTAATGATTTAATTCAATTATCCTATAGGTTTTAAAGTAAAGTAAAAGTAAAAGTAAAGATGCACTGAAAAAAATGATTCTGACCCCTTATAAATGTTACATGTTTTATCTGGTTAATTTCACAGATTTTAATGTGTTATTTAATCCTACTTATTTATTATTATTAATTTTCAAATTCACTGCCCTTGTTTAAAACAAGTTGATTTCATTCAATTAAATAAAAATACGTTTCATTTAATTTCCACACAGTGTATTTCCCCTTCCCATCATGCTTTGCACAGGGCGGGATAAGGATAGTAAATCTTGAAATAAAATCTTATTTTAGGCATTTTTATTAAGATGATAAAACTGGGAGACGTGTTAATGTTTAATGCTCTTTTATGTTTGTATTCAAAAGAACTTCTAGTGTTTTTTACCATTGTGGTAAAGTGTAGAGCATGTGCTTAGGGTCTCGGTCGTTCTGAAAGTACCGTATTACGAGCTATATTTACATTTAGAAAATATCTCTTGGATCACAAAAATAAAGTTAGAGTTGAAAATATTGGGTTTGCTTTATTTGTATGAATATTAATGAAAGGTACAATAGATTAAAAAAAATATTGGATTAAAATTAATTTTAATATGTAGAAATTAAACGATTAAATTGATCTGGTTGCACAATTAATTTGAGTAAATTCTACTCAAAATAGTTTAGCTAAAATTATGAATATAATTAATCTGAAATTACTGAAAGAGATTAATAAACTCAATGTATAAAATATAAGTACAACCAATTTATAAAATATAAGTAAACTCAACTTATAAAATATAAATTCACTCAACTTAAAAAATATATCTGGATTTTTTTTTGACGTAATAAAATTAAGTAAATTTAACATAACATTTTTTTCAGTGTATTGTTAACTAATGAACTTATTAAACATTACCAAATGATTAACAGATTATTATTTAATGTAAATTGAAATGCATACAAATATCATTAAACTCTGAATTCATATGATCATCCATTAATATATATATATATATATACTGTATATATTCAAATGATTTTGACAGATGGTTTAAAGCTTCATTAATAAATCAATCGCAAACATCACATAATGCTTAACTGATCATTAGCTCATGTTGACACATGTCATTAAAATCATTTGTAGATTTTTACAACACACTGAAGGTTTAACAGAAATTACTCAGTGATTGCAAGTTTGTCTTTTAAAGGAATAGTTCACCCACAAATGACCATTCTGTCATCATTTACTCTCGAGGAGTTCCAGATCTGTATAAACACAAAGGAAGATATTTTGAAGAAAGTTTGTAACCAGGCTGTTTTGATCACCATTGACTTCCATAGTAGAAAAATATACTGTATATATATATATATTATGGGAGTCAGTCGTGATCAAAACAGCCTGGTTACAAACTTTCTTCAAAATATCTTTGTTTGTGTTCGGCAGAGCAAAGATATTCATACAGGTTTGGAATTGAGAACACTTCCAATGTACAATTAACAGTATTTACTATAAAATTGCATGAAATGTTCCATTAGATCTACAGTATTACAGTTTTGAAACGTGATAGGTTTTTACTGTACTATTTTTACTATTTTTTATTCTTTTGCTTTCATTTTAAAATGATGAATTTTTTGATGATGTTTTTAATAACATATAAATATTAAAAGTTGTACATTTAAAAAAAAAAGAATTTTCAAGGAAATTCTATTCTATTCAGTTCTTTACTTGAAAATTCCAAATTCAGTTTTCAAATTTTTTTTTATTATTTGTGAAATCTGGGAGTAATTTCTAAAAGAAAATTGTGTATGAAGTGTATAATTCTTTTGTATATCGAGACACTGTATGATGCACATTTGGGTCTATAAAGAAATACAGCACTTATATAATTGTAATTAAATAATGAAGAATAATGTGATGAATTTTCTTGAGACCATATGTGGTCAGTTGATGAATAATGTCAAGCTGACATCACTGATCAATGTCAAACTGTGATTATCCAACACAATGCCTCGAGGATTGCTCAACCATGAATTGAATCTCTGGCTTATGATCACAATAGAAGGTGTAAGACTGGAAAAGCAGGGCAGGGAATTTAAAAAGATCCCATTCTGATAAAACAATCAAGTTCACATTAAAGAATCTGTATTTTCATTTACTTCACTTAACATATAATATTCATCAAATATATATATATATATTCTTTTTACCTGTCTGTATGGCACTTATTCCAAAGTATAGTACTATCCAGTCAAGCATCCAGATGAGTATTCTGGTGCGTCTCCCCATGCTTGCCCTGTGGATGTGTGTCTCCTCCACAGGTGTTTGAGGATGGGAAGCGCTTGTGTTTTACATTTTATACCACCCGCTTTTGTGTGAAGGCCTAGGAGGGGCTGAATGAGGCTGTGCATCATAATGTCGCTAACCCTCTGATTAAAGGAAAGCGTGAAATATAAATGTGTGTATACTATGTAGTAGATTTTACAAGAAACTATTTATTTTACTTAAAAATGTCACATTTCATTTAGTGTGATATAGTATATATCCATTCTTTATAATTTGTGAAATTTCTGAGTAATAATAATTTCTTTCTGCACTATTTTTTCAGTGTAGGATATGATAGCAGAAAAGTGTTTTATTATTCTTACGAGAGACTTACCAAGTATCAGCTGTGTAGTCAAAGTACTGTATTATATAGGCAATAAAACGTAAATGTGTTGTTTTTTTCTGATTATGAAAAGTTGAAATAGAATAGCCCACGTGCAATAATTCACACAAAGCCTTAATTTTTACACTCATTTAAAACTTTCACCTCAGTTTGAATCATGGGATATTCCAGCATGTGTTTGTCAGTCAAACAGACGGATTGCCAAGAATGGTCCTTGACTTTACACTTTTGTGTATACTGTCTATTCTCTTCTTTATCAAAAGCATAAAAATGGCATTAGGAGTTGAATAAAAATATAAATAGTTTACATTTAACTGCATTTAAATACAGTAACATACATAATGCATGCATAAATTGTTCAGCAACATCACTTTGAATTAAGTACAGATTAAAATTGAGGGTGAAGGACGCCACCAATCAAAGCTGCATGTATGAAGTGAATGTAGTATTTTGGAAAATAAAACTGCAAACTAATCCTAGCTCATTGATAACATGCCTAACATTACTTCTATAGTTTCAGGGTGGGGCCTAGAAAGATCTTAAAAGTCTTTTTGCCCTTTCATACATTAAGGTCTAAAAAAGGTCCTAAAGGGTTAGTTCACCCCAATATGTTGCCATTAATTACTCACCCTTGTGTTGTTCCAAACCCTTCGTTCATCTTCAGAACACAAATTAAGATAGTTTTGATGATATCTGACCCTCCATGGACAGCAACACAACTGAAATGAACCCAGATCCAGGAATAACCTTAGTAAATACACAACAGTCATTAAGGTAGTTGTTAAATTCAGGTATAAGGTAGGGTTAAAGGGTTTCTACACCCCAATATGAAAACTGTGTCATTAACTACTTACCACCATGTCGTTCCAAACCCCGAATAGCTTTGTTCGTCCTCAGAACACAATTCAGGATGTTTTGGATGAAAACCGGGAGGCTTGTGACTGTCCCATTGACTGCCAAGTAACAAACACGGTCAAGGATCAGAAAAGGACATCATCATAATAGTCCATCTGCCATCAGTGGTTCATTTATGAAGCGACGAGAATACTTTTTGTGTGCAAAGTATAAATAATGACTTTATTCCTCTAATCTGTGTCTCTGCATCACCATAGCAGCCCCATTTTGGAGAATATTTAGTGGACGCAAACTGTGTACTCTTTTCTGTGTCACCCGCAACACAAGGATACATTTTCTACATGTATTCATGCTTTGATTTGAATGAAAACATTTTCACTGGAAAGCAAAGACACAAATACTGAGGAAGAACAGCACTTTTTGCAATCGGATAAAGTTATTTCCATTTTCTAACGGTCTAGCCTAGTGAAAAAAAATGTATAAACTAAAAGGTATTTGAAAATATATTTTATTTAATGCTAAGTACAATAGAAATATGTTTGCTTATTTATGTGCTTAATAAAAAATACCCTGCAATTGTCCTTTTGTTATATTTAACTATTCAAGGGGTCTTCAGATGCAAAATTCACTTGAGCAGCTGAAGACGCAGAGGCTAACTTTACTTTGAAGGCAACGCACCAGTTCTTGATCTGCATAAATGCAATCATTCGTGATCCAGCTTTATCTATCTTTATCTTTATCTAAGAATCTTTGCAAATGGCCTTTCCTAATAATGTGCTAGTTACCCAGTTTCGCTGCGGATGTTTACAGTGTGCTCCTCCCTCCATGGAAGAAAGGGGCGGGATCAGCAGAGCTCATTAGCATTTAAAGCGACATGGACTAGAATGACTTGGTGAAAATAAAGCTGATTTTGACAGGGTAAAGATGGTGTTCACACTACCAATGAGAGATTTTAACCAGAGTATGTCATACACTTTTCATCAAGATCCCAAAGAATCATATCAACTTGTGTAAAATGGGCATTCGATGACTTAAAGTTTGATAAATTGCAACAACTAATTTTGTGCTCAATGCTCTTTCAGCGCTTCTTCAACTGAGCTTTTTTTTCTTTCTTTCTTTCTTTCTCTTTCTTTTTCTGATGATAGCAGATGATGGTCCTCATTGTTTTAGACAATAACATTCAAGATCGGAGAAATAGGTTTTACCAGGAAGGTTGTGGGTTTTTCAGCAGCATAAAATTGTCAACTGTCTTATTATAAAATGCTATGTTTAGGCATTGTTAAAATGTGATCAAGCAGGCAGACAAAATATTGCATCAGTGTAAATAAATTTCACAAGACAGGAAATATATTTATAGTATTAATTAATGGCAGCATAAATCATTACGAAAGGATATGTGGGAGTGTTTTTTCATCGGCAGAGACTGGAGAACTGGTTAGGGCAAATCAACACAGAGATATTCGTGATGAAAACCTGGCCAATACATGTGCAAAATAATTATTTGAGGTATTCTGTAATTAGAAATAATTAAATATTTGTAACATATCCTTACATTTATTAATTACATTAATTTGTATATAAATAATGTTTAAAATGGTATTTTTAATTGACATTGAAAATGATGTTTTAAATACATAAGCACAAAGTTCAGCAGAACGCATTTTTAAACAAATGGAATTAAAACGAATGATTTAAATGAATTAAATTCCCTTTCTCCGTTTGTGTTCCAGAGATCGGGTGGACTCATGCCTAGTATTGTAAATCTGAATTGTCTGGGATGTGCCCTAAAATATTTGCCAACCCAATAAGACGTCAGCAAGTCAATATTTATGCAGCCTTTTCTTTAGCAAATATTTGAAAACTCCTAAAAGAATCGCAAGAAACAAAACAGAAGGTTTTGCTTTTCTCACACAATGTTTTCGTGAGTCCTTGCTGCTATCGAGACAACCCAGAAATAGACGTTATTCAGGGTTATATTTAGTTATTGACAGATTAAAATATGAGGCTGTGAGGGACAGAAGTACAGCATTCAGTAGATTGCTGTACTGTTGTAGTAGACAAATTAATAAGTTGTGACCTTTATACAGTATGTCTCATTGTAAAGACTAAATCTATACCTCACAGCATTATCTTCAAACTTATTAATTAAATTAAATTTAAATTCAATCCGACTAAGGTCTAAACTGATCAACTAAAACAGAATTGTGGACAATTATGGTCAAAAATTACAGACAGAAGTTTTGTGAGAGCCACAGAAAATGTTTAGTGGATGTTTTTTTTATAGTTAAAAGAGGCTCTACAAGCATTACATGTGAAAAGTGAGAGGTTTATAATATTACTTTTATCAAATTGTGTTTGTCTACAGTATTCTAAAATCTAAAATGAGTTCATTTGAAATTATTGCACAAATTCAGGTATTTTCAAATGTATCACAAATTTGTGCCACTAAACAAAAATTCCATTCCAATTTATAAATATTCATTTATTTATATTTATATCAATTTTTCATGATAAATCAAGCAAAATATTATTGGGATTTCCTTTAAAAACTAACTTTAAAGTATTATGTACTGAAACACTTCCCAGTGCACAGAAATGAAGTCAATGAATGACTACAGTTTATTTGGACTTTTATTGGCCTCTGTGTTTAGAACTCCAAGTAAAATCTTTACATGCAAAGGTCAGACATACAGTAAACACTTCCCTGCTGTGCAAGTACTGTACATGCACTATATATATATACAATTGCATCATTAATGAAAGAAGAACAAATGTATACCAATAAACATTCACAAACTAAACTGGTAAAATATCAGACTAGTGTGCTATATTTAGTTTTTGTTGTTTTTTTTTTGCAAATGACAGATATCATAGATAGCTCTGTGTGTAAATAAGGTCTCGTGAAAAAATACAGCAAGATCACATTCATCATTTTGAAGACCTGAATGACTCAGCTGGACTACAAAATACCATAGGGGTCGTGTCATGCATTTTTTATTCTAATACTCCTTAAAGTTCATTTACTTGCAAAGTTGTTCAGAGATGGCCTAAATGCATTAATATGTGATAGTTTTCCACCAGTCTTGACCAGAACAGTGTTTTTTTGGGAATGCTTACCCTTTGAGACTTTAATGCAAAGCACCATATCCCTCAAAATAAATCATAATTTCCGGGGGGGGGGGGGTATTTTTAAGTGTTTTTATAATACAGTGATCTCATATGAAAATAGCAATATCTTCATTGCATGAATCCATAACATCTTCTATGATGTAAAACAACAGGTGACCACACTTCCGGTTTCTTCTAGTTTAATCTCCCTTTACTGTTCTCTATATTCCCAAATTTATAGATTGTTGAACGTGCAACGGGGCGGTAAATACACATCCTCACATATTCCTGAAATATATAGAAGGAAAAAATAAGTTAAGCAATGCATCTTTATTGCTTAAATACTCATTTGACCACATAAATATTAATATTTGATATAGTTCAGGCACTGTAAAGTTATTGTAGCATTCAAAATATATATATATATATATATATATATATATTTTTTTTTTTTTTTTCAGCTTTGAAAAGTTTAGTTCAAATATAATTTCACATTCACTGATGGTTATTTGGTGTTATAGGACCAAATACCATGTATGATATGAAATATATTGTCACCAAAATTATGGTTCAAAAAGATTAAATCGTTTATTTCTAACTTTTCTTGCATGATGCCTTAGTAAAATGCAAATCTGCCAAGAGCAGGATTTCCATTACAGGATTTCTGCAGCTTTTACAAAGTTAAATATAAGACTTTTTATCTCTAAATGTAAAAGCAATGTTTTAATCAATATTTTTGTCTCAAAAGGTATGATGCATTTACTTGAGAAGCAAAAGTGCGTAGTCCTTGTTTTCTGAGAAACTGATCAACATGTAGTTTATAATTCAAATGAAAACAAATATGCTCAGTTTGCATCTCAAGTAAATGCATCTCAGTTTAAAGAGGACAAAATTTTTTTTATTTTTTTTGCAATGCATGCAACGTTTAATGCCACTTTCTGTTCCGTTATTAAGTCTTAATTTGTTTCCGAGACCTGAAACCCTGCATTAGAGCAGATCATTTTGCTCGGGATTCAATTATCATAGTTTTTACTCTTTTTCATCTCAGATATGATGTAAAGCAGCTCTGTTTTGCATTTCCTGAGAAACCCGGAAGCGTCGCCATCAAGTGTTTGTTGGTAAACAGTAATTTCATCTACAGGGAGTAAATTATACAAAGCAAATGAATTGTACTCACTATGATCAAAGACATTCTCATGCATAAGAGCTGGTTATAATAACAGCAAAGAATAGAAATGCTGAGGTCACTCCATTGTAAATGTGCTTTCCTCTCAGTGCACACATGTGATTGGACAGCGGTACTTTTTCCTGTTACTTGCGTCACAGCCACATGATGCGGCGGACTATTTTTAGTCTATCCTATTTCATTTATCCTTGTATGTTGTCATTAATGGTTGTCTTCACACAAGGCAATTGTATTTTCAGCACATTACAGACAGGATGCATGTTTGAAGGGTTTAGTGGAGTAGTGTGCTTACATACAGTAATAGTGTTGTAAACCAGACGCACCAAGCAATGCATTACAAAATCGTATTCATTATATTCAAAGGCTAAGTCTGAATGTATCATTGACGAACAGATAATGCTTTAAAATGTTCTTGTTTGGACATTCTTTGGATTTGGTCTTATCTGTGCTGTGTAAACATCCCTACATTTTGCTTGCCTATTTGTCTGAAACAAGTAGCTAGTTTGGTAACACTTTATTTAAAGGTCTCATATTGCAGAATAATTACCTAATTAGGTACTTAGTAGTAGCTGTTGTACTTCCATGAGATAAAACGTACTTATCATGTAGGTAAGTTATGGAACAGCCTGTACAGTAATTACAGTTTGTAATGATGTAGATGTAACAGACAGCTACTGTTACACACCGAGTCTGTTACACAGATACACACACTTAAGTACAATCTTGATACACTTTAGTAGTTTATGTCTGTGTAATATTCTATAATATTAATGTAATTAGAAAGGTATTGCATGTACCGTATTTAAGCAGTGTACTAATGGGTTAAATCAAACTAGGGTGCAACTAGATACGGATACACCTGAAGTACACTTAAGTACAATCTTAGTAACTCATAATAATGTTGTATAAAGTCTGTAATGCATGTGAGACAATCTTTTGGTTATATAAGTGGATGTGTAACAGACGTAGCTGTCCGTTACATCTATATCATTACAAACTGGAAGTACAAATTGTTTTTCGTAACTTAGTTACATGTTAAGTACATTTTGTTTCATGTAAGTACAACAACTACTACTAAGTACTTACTAGGTAATTACTCTGTATTATGGACACCTTAAAAATAAAGTTTTACCACTAGTGACCTCATGTCAGGATTATTACAGCTAACTAAAATTGAAAAAAGCTTGAATCTGTTGCTTGACGTTTTTATTTTTAGCTTAACTTGTAGCAGTAAAACACTTGTACACTAGTACATAATGTATAAAAAATATATAGACATTTAAAAAAAGCTAAATTTGAACTAAAATTTAAGTGATATTTAAACAAAAATAAAATCAAATATTAACAAAACCATAGAATATCATTGAAACGAAAATAACCCTGACTCGTGTAAATTTAATGCATTTAAGTCGCTAACTATAATGAAGAAATTTTACCTGACATTCTATATGGCCTGTAAACATTCTTAGACTGGTTAAAATAGGGCTTAATACATTCTGTATCGGCCTCTTTATTTTTTTTTTAAGGAGAAAGACTTTCCTAATGCTTATTAATAAGAAAGATTGCTAAGAGACGTGATATTGATGCATTCCCACAACAAGATAATTATTTGGAGTTTCTACGGTTGTTCTTAAGCTAGAACTTAAAACACAATGCTACTGTGGCCAGATTAGTCAACGTGACACAATTGTGCGGTTCTTTTACACTTCCGTGCTGACCTATAGTCGTCTGTGTAGGTCACAGTGAACAGAAGAGCTCCAGACACCACATTTTGTTTCTTGAAAGCATATCATGTGTCGCAAGGTCGATATAGCCCAAGATATGCAGCTAGTGAAGGGGAATGGAGTTGCAAAATGGGCAGAGTACAACTTAAAGGCATGCAGAACGCTTGAAGAGCTAATCGCTGGAGACGTGATTCTCGTTGAGCAGAGTGTGCCAGCGCTCGATCTTCTTGTCTTTGTTCTTGAGGCATTCGTACCAGTGCTTCAAACGCTCCCCTTTGGCAGTGATACCCAACTGACAGCCTCCTGATCGTGAAATATTAGTTGCATTAAAAACATTCAATGTGTGATAATACACATTTAATAATTTGGTAACACTTCAGAATAGGGGGTCAGAATAATGCATTAGTTAAGCATTAATTAATGGTTAATTTGTTCACA
>JAUCMS010000022.1:15331423-15343865 GCA_032357445.1 Enteromius radiatus | reverse complement strand
AGTCCCTGATTTTAGAATAAGAGTCCTCTTTATCATCATCAACAATAAGAATAATAATAACAACAAGTACCACAAGAATGTACACATTAAAAATATATGTGTGACATTTTCAGAGAACTGTGCATGCCCAGGCTTTTATTATATTAAATTGGTCATATCCATTTTTATTTACTGTCTTTTTCCCCCTTTCTTTCTTTTTACAATTATCCAATTAAAAACTCAAATAAAGGCATACTATCAATACAACATGTAATTAAATATAGATTTATGCTTTTATTTCATTTTATTATTATTACTACTGATATTGGTATATTTCAGTTTGCCGGGGTCTGATGTGCTTTGGCAGAAGTGATCTCAGTGTTTGTTCGAGCGCAATGAAAGTGCCACCGTGGCCTTAAAAAGACAAACCCTCATTACTGTTTCAGTGTAGCAGTTCGTGGATTTCTTAACCTGCATTACTGTGTATGTTCAGATGTAAACACACACTAGCGCGCAGTCGGTATAGATGTATTCGAGTGTGTTTTAGTGTAACGTTAAGTGTTCAATCTGGATAACCGCAGAAGGAGCAGAGGGAAGAGAGAGGAGATCTCCAGAGCAAAACTCCTCCTGTCCAAAAACAACATGTTCTCCAAATTCACCTCCATCCTACAGCACGCTGTCGAGGCGGTAAGAGCTTTTAAAACTATATCTGATCGTATTTAAATGACTGTTTGACTAGGAAAATGAGATAGTGAGAGTCGGTTAGTGTTGATGTCCTGAAGGCCTGTTAGCCAAACACATGAATTAACAGCTAAGTTAATGCAATAAATAACAGATGACAGACAAAACCTCTGAAACTGTTTAAGTGTCTCATTACGTGTGTTTAAGGGTGTGTGTTCGTTCGATTGGCGTTTGTTGTATTCTTATGATTGGTCGGGACATATTTAGCCTTTGTTGGCTGTGTATTTTAGCAGCTGTGCTAAATCTTGCGCAATTCTCGGTTGGTTTTGGCTAAAGGTCTTCGTGTACGCGAACCTTACGTTTTAATCAATTTTTCAAGTTATATTTATAACGTTGTATAAGATATATAGTGGTTATTTGATGTGAAATGTACATTTAACTAACCAGTCTGCGTTAGCCAGTTAGCATGCTAGCAGCTCACTTACAGGATGTAAACAAAACAGCTGTTACTATGCCACAAGTACTAATATACGATTATATTTAATTTACATGGTGCCATCTAAATGCCATCTAATATTTACATATATCTATGTTCATATTCCACAGAAGACTAAAAGTGTATTTTGTTAATGCACATACAAAAAGCGTCCCAAAAAGCGTTTCCTACACACAATTGTATGAATGGCATATCATTAGATGATAACATGTCAAAGCAGTTTACATTTATTTAAAAAAATAGGTCTCTCAAGTACTCTTTTAATGGAAAAAAAACACTTGTTAGGTTCTAAACAATAGATACACTGTTCAAAATTAATATTAAAATGTATTGTGACTTCTTTTTTGTTTGAAATGTTAGTGAATGATGTTCATAATTTATTTTTGTCATAATTTAGTGAAATTACAGCAAAATTACTTAATACAGGTACAAAATTCAGCAAAACACAACTTAAAGTAACTGACAAATTTTAGTTGTATGTTGTAGTGTAAGTTTTTATGTCTTAGTAAAGCAACATTTTTGCACAGAGGACACTTTAATAGCTTTTTTGTGTGTTACACACAAGTCCTTATGTTGCTGTAAAATTCATTAGGCATTATTTTTTATGGTTGTTTTGCTTCGTTATTCAGCTTGCACCATCACTGCCATTGCAAGAGGATTTTGTCTATCATTGGAAGGCCATCACACACTATTACATTGAAACCTCAGGTAAGAGATGGAGTGATAGTCAGTCTTGATTATTGACACTTTTTGACCATATGTCATCATCATCTGTTCATGCTTTTGTAGATGACAAAGCCCCAGTGACAGACACCAACATTCCCTCCCATCTGGAGCAGATGCTGGATATTCTGACCCAGGAGGAGAGGGAGAGAGAGTCAGGAGAGACGGGACCCTGTATGGAGTATCTTCTCCATCACAAGATCCTGGAAACACTCTACACCCTGGGAAAAGCAGATGTGAGTCTAATGATCAATTTGTAGCTTTTGCACGCTCAACAATGTCCGCCAGTTATTTTTATGCAGGTTGCATTAAGTAGTAATTTAGTAAAATGCTGATATTATTATTATTATTATTATTAATAATAATTCTACAGGGAAGTAGATGAAGCCAGAATATAAATGCAACTTGCAGAGTTTCACATTAAATGGTTTCCCATAGAAAACCATTATAAGCAATATACTGAACCTTTAAGCTGATTTCGTTCTTATTTTGGCCTCATCTGCTTTCCTATGTAAACTACGCATCATTAATACAGATATTTGATATTTTAATATTACCATATAAAGGCACTTTCAATGTTTCTACAACATTTTTTAATGATTGAAATGTTGCTGCGGGTTCTTAATATGGGTTGCAAATGACTTACACTTTGTTCACAAAAAGTTGTTTTATTGTATTGAGAAGTGATCTAAATAGAAACAGATATGGTCTAGGCCTAAATATGAAACAGATGGAAAGTTGACATGCTTGTGCTGCAGTTCTATAGACATGGTTTGCCTCCAGGTCTTTGAGCTGGTCACGTGACTGAAAACTATGAATACTTAAAATTGCAGTCTATGCAGGCAGTTTACTAGGTTTAGGAACAGAGCAAAGAGAGTCTTCTAAATTGTGTGGCTGGTAGAGACTTACTAATTTACTGTAAGTCATGTTTAGTAAGAGACTGTCAGTGGCTTTGAGTCATTAGGAAAATAGCTGCTGGCCGTGTAAAACAGAATGCAGAGCCTCCCAATCCGATTTAACAAACCTTTAATCTGGATGTTATTGTAATATTGTTGCTCGTCATTTATTTTTAGTAATCTAAATTGGAATCAGTGCAGTTGGTATGGGTTGAGTTGACCGTTGATTAGCTAAATAACACCTGTATTTTATTTGATTTTTTTTAACAAATGTTTTGAATCTGATTACATTTTTCATTCAGATTTTATTCTAAATGTTGATTTGGTGATCTGTGTTCACATGGGACTGTCCTAGTAATTCTAGAAGATATTATGTTGTTTGCTGGCCATTAACCATTCAGTGACATGAAGGGATTTCTATATTTCTTTCTGTATTTACATATAAACAAGGAACATAAATACTACAATGATGTAGAAATACTTTACCATTTGAATAACATAACATGTATTTGTGTTGTATGTAATGGATACTTTTTATTCAGTAAGGATGCACATTAAATTTTTCTGTATTATTTCTTTTATTAGATTTTTGTTTGAAAAAATGCAGCTTAAGTGAGCAAAATAGACTTGAAAAGAACAACCTCAAACCTGAGATGACCAAAAAATGAGATGAACTAAATCATTGCCTTACCTTCTGTGAATCGTTGATCAAAATAACATTAAACTGAGAATTCAAATTTAGTTTGTTTTTTTTGTTTTTTTCTTCCTGTGTGCCCTTTTTTTCAGTGCCCTCCTGGAATGAAACAGCAGGTTCTGAGTTTCTACACCAAGCTGTTGGGTCGAATTCGCCAGCCACTCCTGCCTCACATCAACGTGCACAGACCTGTACAGGTGATCAAGATTACATTTTTAAACTCTTTTTGCACTTCAAATGTAAAATGGATCAAATGTTTAAGCAAACATGCATGATGTATCTGATTGTGTTTCCTCAGAAACTGGTCCGCCTGTGTGGCGAGGTTCTGGCTGCTCCTACAGAGAATGAGGAGATCCAGTTTCTGTGTACTGTCTGTGCCAAACTTAAGCAGGACCCTTACCTTGTCAACTTCTTCCTTGAAGTGAGTAATAAGATATATGGAATCTGCTTGTGTAGGCTTGATACAGGCACACAGTGAAGTCACTCATTATCTCCTATTGGCATGTCTCCATGTGTTTCTCCAGAATAAGAATAAAAAGTTGGATGCTGCTAAAGATGATGGAGCTGATTTGGTGAAAAAGGATCCATCTTCTCCTGATACGGGGCAAAACCAAAACCAAAATCTCAGTCTGGTCGCATCTCCACTGAAAGAAGCTGCAGCCTGTCAAGCCAGCAACCCAGGGGAAGCTAGTCCATCCTCCGTCCACACTACTACACTGCCAAACAACGACAACTACAACCTAGTCAGCTCACTTCTTAACCTCACTAAAAGTCCAGTAAGTGTAGCTCTCAGTCTCTGACACGACAAGCCGTCCTGATGAATTTGATTCTATGATTATTAACTGATCTTGTCTCTTTCTCAGGATGGGCGTATTGTGGTAAAAGCATGTGAGGGTCTGATGCTGATAGTCAGTTTGCCTGAGCCAGCTGCAGCCAAATGCCTCACAGAGAACACCGAACTTAGTCAGCTTCTCACAGACCGGCTGGCACAGTTCTACCGGGCCCTTCCCCAGTCCATGGACCCTCTTGACATTGAAACTGTGGAGTCTGTAAACTGGGGGTACATTAATTTCTAATTCAATGCTTATGTTATATTGTTAATACTTATGATTTATGCATAATATATTTATTTATTTATTTATTTATATATATATATATATTTAAAATCAGTTTGAAATTTGTAATTTTAATTTATGGTTTTATACAAATTAATTCAATTAAAATGTCATATATATCTTTTTTTTTTTTATTATAATAAAATTTATTTAAAGTTTTTAAAAGTTATTATATATATATATATATATATAAATAAATGCTTTTTTATTTATTTTTTTATGTAACGTTAAATGTAATGTTTTAATATTTGCCATGTTGTCCAAGATGCACTGAACTGTTTTGAATGTTTATTGAGAGTCTGTTTTGTATTTTCAGGTTGGATGTGTATACTCTAAAAGAAGATGCTGCAGCTTTCGCAGGCAAACGTGCACTTATTTCTTTCCTATCGTGGCTGGACTATTGTGATCAGCTCATCAAAGAGGCACAGAAGGTAAAGACAATTCATTTAAAAAGAAGAATGAATAAACACTAAGTCATACTCAAACTGTTTGTCCACAAATGGCAAGAACATATAAAATTAATATTTTTGTCTTAAACAGTTGATGAAAATGTATAGATTGAGGAGTTTTTGTAACTTGTTTGTGTTTTGTAACTTTAGACGGCTGCTGCAGTTCTGGCTCGAGCCGTGAGAGAGCAGTTCTTTGTTACTGTAATGGAGCCTCAGCTAATGCAAACGTAAGTTATGTAAGCTGTCTCTGGTTTGTTTACTAGCCTCACATTCTTTGCAATTGCACCAGCAAATTGTTCCCTTTTCTCACATACATTTTTTTTTTCGTACTTTTCTAAACTAGGTCAGAGGTTGGTATTCTGACTTCAACAGCCCTGTTAAACCGGATCATCAGACAGGTGACATCAGAAGCCCTGCTTCAGGAGACCGTATACTTCCTGCTGGGAGAGGAAACAGGACCAGAGACACCTGCCAGCATTACCCAGCATCCCCTGAGGCACAGACTCATAGAACATTGTGACCACTTGTCAGATGAGGTAATCCTGAATGCCATGACTCTGTTAATACATATGCATCTGTCTATCTATCTAAACCGATTTCGATTTTGAAACGTGCAGTGCTCATGTTTATTCAAGGAAATCAAAGCCTTTTTGAAAAATCAGTTTGTAGCGGTCAGTTTTTATGTTTTGGCAAATAAATCAATGTATGGGGAACACTTTACTTATTTACTTTTTGTGTTTGTTTTTTATTAAATGGTTACAATGCCTCGTTAATTCTAAATCAAGTTTACACTGTTGTGGGTTGTTAGAATAGGGATTTGTAGACCTGCTAAACTAATGGAAACTATTAAAATCTTAGAGTAGAGTAGATGGAAGTAATAAACGGATGGAAAACTCATTATAGATCTTCTGCTGTAGTTTTAATGTTTTTATATTAATGTAGTTCTGGTTCTATGTTCTGGTTGTAGATAAGCATCATGACCCTGCGACTCTTTGAGCATCTGCTGCAGAAACCGTGTCAGCACATTCTGCAAAACCTGGTTCTGCGCTGCTTGGAAGAACGCAACTACGTAGAGAACAAACAGCAGGAGGAACGAGAGGAACGTGAACACATGGAGAACGGCCAACCGCATGATGCCGTGTAAGAGCTCTTGCTTCCGCTGCTGCTAAACTTCCAGATCGCTCTGGTCGAAGCTTCTGCATGGTTCTAGAACATGCAAGATCCAGATGCACTCATTGCACTGCTATTTCTGAACGAATAAAAATGAATTGCAAGTAAACCAACGTGATACTTTTAAATCTGTTTTGGTTGTTGGATGTTGTATAATAATACTGTTTGTGAGTGGATTTAGAGGTTATGAGAAATTAAAGGTGAAGTTTGTAATTGTGTTTTTTTTTTTCTTAAAATAAATCTTATAATTTAAGCCAATTGAAGCAAACTGAAGAGTCACTTCCTCAGAAAACTTTAACACTGCACAACAATGATCTGTTTGTTTGAGCGAGCATTGTAACATGACAATTAGGACAGAATTATCTGTTTCACATTCAGTGACAAACAAGGAGAGTGCTTGGGAAAACCTATTTGATTACTGTCAAATTACACACTTTACCTTTAAATTAATGCATAATACAACAGCATTTTATGCCTTGAGAAATGAAGGATCAATCAATAGTACATTCATACTGATTCAGCTGTAGTGAAGTAGTTGGATTTATTAATAGTAATAATAATCTAAATTCACAATTCTTCCTAATGATATAAGTGTAATTTATCAAATCTGTGCCAACATTAATCCATAGTCCCTCATTATAATGTGTATGTTATGAAAACTATATTATTGTGGCATTGCACTACATTTTATTTTATTCATTTTATTAAGTTATGCTTTATGCTGTATCCTGCTTAATTTTTGTTCTTGGGTCATCTCTTGTGTATCTTCAGAGATACAAACAGCTCTGTCTGTGAGATGTAGCATGCATGTAATCATCTAATTATATTGCTTTGTATTGTTTCTCCAGAGATCTTGAAGAAGACCCGCTATTCTCAGATCTTTCCCCTGATAACAGACTCTCCAGCCCCGATTGGTTAAGCTGCTCTCCGCCACCAAGCACAGAACACACAAAGGCTGATGGGAAGACGGAGGTTCACAAAATAGTTAACAGGTACTGTTAGATGACACATCTGACCAGCTGTGATATGCCAGATTGATCATTTTGTGACAGGATAAAAACTTTCCAGATAAAAACTGAGTGTGCTTTTCCTGTAGTTTCCTGTGTTTGGTGCCTGATGAGGCAAAATCATCCTATCAGGTTGAGGGCACAGGCTATGACACCTACTTGAGAGATGCACATAGACAGGTGAGAAATAAATAAAACAAAAATAACAAAATAGTGAATATTTGATATATTCCATAGCTTTAGTTCACCAATGCTCTTGTGCCATGTGATAATTATAGAATTATACAAATATGAGTCACTAAAGTGTGCTACAATTATTATAATACAATAAAAAAATTATTTGAACATGCCTTGCAACATACTAACAATGTAACAAATAATAGAGTAAATGTACCGTAGTTATATTATAATTATAATAAAGTTATGTAAATCTTTGTGAATTTACTGTGCTGTAATTTCACATCAGAAGGTTGCAGTGAATATATGTGTGTGCATATACATTTGTATTTATTTTTTTTTCATATTCAAGTACTCCTGAAGTGACCCCGTTGTTGTTACACTATTAGTGGTGCATTATGGGGATTTATTTATTTTTATTTTGTTTATTTTCCAATTTAAATGTGATTATCATCATATTTGGCTGTATGTTGACAGTTTCGGGACTATTGCGGAGTTTGTCAGAGGTGGGACTGGCGTAGCAGTCCAAAACCCTTCGAGAAGTGTAATCTGGACAGTCCTTTTTTCGAAGGACACTTTCTCAAAGTGTTATTTGACAGAATGGGGCGAATCCTCGATCAGGTGTGTGAACCTAAGATGTTTATGATATGTGTGACAACATGGAAAAAAAGGCATTGCAAAAGTTTTCAGTACAACTTCACTAGTAAGCTATATCTCAAATCTCTATGTGTAGCTTCAAAAGATATTGAATATAGTGTACAGTTATGTACTACTTCTATCAGACTTGTGTAGTGTTTTTTTTTTTTTTTTTTTTTTTAATTTTCATTGAAAAGAAAACTGAAATTATAGTTTTTACTCCATCTGAATTTTTGAATTCCCCAAAGTAGTATTTGACATTAAAAATGGCGCGGGCGGCAACTTGAACCAAGTCATTAACAGCTCATTAACACAAAACTCAAGATATACTGAAAAATAATCCTAAACGAACCCACTATTCGACTCAATCCAGCATTAAAACATGTCATCCACTGATTTCAACTAATATTTTAAATTCAACATAAAATATTTCAACACCATTTCACGGAGCACATTTGCAATGTACCTGTCTCACTCGAGTCCAAAGCTGTTCTGACGAGAGTGGGACGCGATTGGCCAAGTGAACAAGAGGAAGTGACATCAAATGACATGAAACTCAATATATTATTTTAAAACAAAAATACACGTCTTCCATGTAAACGAAATAAACGAAAATAAAAGGAATAGTCAAAAATCAAAACACTACACTACACACACTATTATTTGATATACTGTATAAAGAAATTGTCATTTCCATTGAAATACTGGAAACAAATCGAAATAATACTACATTAATAAAATGGAATAAAATCAATAAATACAAATCAAAAACTGACTAATAAAGACTAATTCTCCACCATATTGCACCAGAACACCCCCCACACACCAGCTTACTGGTGGAGAGGAGAGTGATGAAGTCCATCAGTAGATGAGGGGATGGTTAGGAGGCATGATGTTCGGAGGCCAATGGGCAAATTTGGCCAGGATGCTACATAACTTGGTAGAAACAAGGGATCCCAAACCCAGATAAATAAGAGGTTCCTAGCTAACAAAGAGTGGGCTGTTTACTTAAATCCCCAGCAGGGGAGACCACGCAGTAAGAGCTCAAGGAGACCGCTACTTTAAAACCCTGAGAAGAGAAGCAGTCCCGGAGCTAGCACATAGCTATCCTCATATAACTATACAGTATTATCTGTTAGACTGCAAACACAGAGGCACACATTGCTTAAAACGCTGCTTGACTCACCAGGATGATGTTTCACGCATAAACAAACAGACGGCTCAGAAAACAGCAAAGTTTGTTATGTATTCAGCAGGTGCCTTTTTATACTTTTGGTAGCATGTCTATGTGGACCAATAAGATGGGAATTGTTTGACACACGCTTCATACACCGGTCATGCTGGCAGCATTACCCAAAGTGTCCACTAGGACGCATCATTGAGTTCACTGGAAGGGGAATTGCACTTGGCTTGTTTTGCCACTGTACAGATTCAGTAATGCTATAGTAAGTTAAAAGAATTGATCAGTGAAAATATTCAGTGTTTAGACCTTTTTCACTCACCAGATGACATCAGATGGAACTTCTACATTATCACTAATAATACTGTGTGCTAAAAATGTAAACAATTGGATGACCAATAATTTTTCCTAATAAACTCAGATAAGTCAGAGATAGTATTAAAAAAGGAAAACGAACGTTTCAGCATCAGCCATAGTGGGAAAACGCAGTTCAAATTTGGCAGTTATGTGATGTCACTATATATATATATATATTATATATATAAAATCTAAATGCCATTAAAGAAATATGTCACAAATAATATGAATAGATTTGTGTTCACATTGGCTTTAGCAGACGGATCTACTGTAGATCTGTTTACAGTTTTTCTTGATTGCTTAAACACTTTTCTTGAAACTATGCCTCATTTTCTTAAAACAGTAAACACAAATCCCTAACATCTGACCCAATTCCCCAAACACTGTATAAGTCAATATGGTAAATGCAAAATGGTTGTGAACCATATTTTCTACGCCTTTCTATATTTATAAATTAAGCATGAACTGGAATTGTTCAAGTGAATCTTGACTTTCACTCATTTTGTTGAAAACCAATATAGACAGAGGACAACACAAGAGTTACAAATTTTGACAGTGGACTTTCACATCTTTATTTTTGAAAATTTTTGTCTTTTTTATATCACAATGACATTGTAATGTGTGTGTGTGTGTGTGTGTGTGTTTACTTTTTGTTTTTGGGTCAGTGTACACTCTAAAAAGAAATCTGTAAAATTTACAGTAAAAAACTGTCAGCTGTGGTTGCCAGAATTCAACTGTTATAAGTGCAGTACCTACAGTTTTGGTTTTAAGTTAAATTTAAAGTTAAATGCCATAATTTCATTAACTAATATAATGTTAATATACCAAACTATTAAAGCACTGAAATCTGTTTTGTAGCTTTGAAATACACTGATAAGCACCAAAAATAGGGGGTGATGAGAAAGTCACATGATGAACCAAAGCCCATCACTAACAGCTTTTAAATATGAACATATATAGAAGGAGCTCAGAGTCATTCACACAAACACTAAACACCATCACGGTGAGACTTATTAAACTCAAATATGCAATAAACATTCATTTAACAACATTAGATGTAACATACAACCCTAATAAACATCACTGATAAGAAAAACTAATTAGAAACATAGTTATTTAAGGAAAAAACATCAAATTCAATCAAAATTTTAAATGCAATGCAGGGAATTCTGGGAATGTCAGTTTACAGTTTTCCCTTTAAATTTTACAGGAATTTACCGTAATAACTGTAGATGCTACAAATGGTCATTTCCTTTTGGCTTCGTAAATGCATATGTACATATAAACATAAAAATATAAATGTAAAATATGTACAGGATGGATTCATTGAATATATTTGATTCCAAGTTTAATTAAGAAACATGAGTATCATGTTCATACTTTGACTTCTTCTTCAGTCTCAGTGAAGCTGTATGGTGTCCTGGGGTGTCTAAAAGAGGAAGGTCTCTGACGCTCTTCTTCAGGTCTTTCTCCTCCAAAGTGACGTGCTAGCACGCTAGCAGCCTGCTGGAACCTCCTGGGCTCGATGGCCACGTCTGCTTGGATCGGACACCTGACTGAAGCATCTGTTGTCTGACAATTATGATCCGTCTCAAACACAGAGCTCTGCTGCTCTTCATTCTCAGCCTCATCATCTTGATGACTCTTAATGAGGCAGCAGGCGCTGTCAATCAACTCCAGAACTTCGCTCATGAGGGAGGGGCCGAGGTCCACCGTGAAGGACGAGAGCGAATCAGATCGCGGCAGAGAGACTTCGCTGTTCTCGGGTAAGGAACTCCGTCGACTGTCTACACTGAGCACTTCAGACGCTTCTGCAAAGCTCTGGTCGAGTCGAGATAAGCGAGGCAGCGTGACAAAACCAGAACGAAGACCTGCAGGAGAAGAGAGGACAAATAACTCTATTTTCAAATATCACCACATTAGTTAAGTGTGCAAGGATTTATCTCCCTAGAAGCACTACGACAATCACTAGCTATTAAACAAGAAAAATTTAATCCATTTATGCTTTTTTATGCCATTTTTTTCTGCATTGTTTATTTGTCGTTATAATATAATGGCACATTTGAACACCACTGTATATAGGTCTAACAAAGTGATATATCTTTATTATAATAACAATTTAATAATATATACTTACATATGTATAGAATATTTTAATGTAAACATTTCATTAGTATATCTTTAGCATACATTTTGAGAAAATCAGAGCTTCACATTCTACATTTAACATATAGAGAAAATAACTTTCTGGTTATTGTGTGGTGCATCAGAGGCAAACAAGTGATATGGATTCTGCTCAGTTTCCTGCACAAATGGATCATTTCATGTTTTAGGACATCAATGTATCGTCACAAGCTGCAGGGTTTCGTTTGGATTTGTTTGTGTTTGTTTTAACTGTGTGCTCACTGACTTGCATTATATGACTAACAAGGGGTTGTGTTCTACTGAAGAAACAAAGTCATCTATATCTTGGATGCCCTGAGGGAAAGCAGATAAACATCACATTCTCATTTTAGGATCAGCTATCCCTTTAAACCTCAATTTATAGAGCTCATATATAGTACTAAAAGCTAATATGCATATATATATATATATATATATATATTATTTATGTACTTAAAACAGGCGTTTCATTACAAAAAATATGTTTTTGGCATGAGAGTACGAGTGAGAATTTGTCTTGAAAAAATTAACAAGTATAATCAATTTTAATCTATATCTTGAATGCAGTCACTGTGGATAGTAGTGCCTGCCAAATGCACAAATATAAAATGAATATAATTTGTAAATATAATGTCTGTTTTAATGACAGGCAGCTACAGTAAAACCTGGCAAACAAGTGGCCATCAAAGTCACATTAGTTATGATATAGTTGTTCTCAT
>JAUCMS010000022.1:15314324-15331323 GCA_032357445.1 Enteromius radiatus | reverse complement strand
TAATTATATCATACTTGTTTTTTTTTTTTTTTTTTTTTTTTTTTTTTTTGTCATTTTAGTGCTCATTCACTTTCTTTACATAGTTTATACATTTTATTTTTAAACAATCCTAAAATCAGTGTTGGATGCCCTGCTGATGTCTCTCTTGGTCTCTCTGTCTCCATCCAGCCGTATGATGTTAACCTGCAGGTGACGTCTGTGTTGTCTAAGCTGTCTCTGCTGCCTCATGCTCATCTTCATGAGTACCTGCTGGATCCATACATTAACCTGGCACCAGGCTGCAGGTCTCTCTTCTCAGTCATCGTCAGGGTACGTCTACTGTCCTCCACACTCAATCACTTCAGTAAACACAATTAGTGCCATTCAAAATGATCCTAGCTCTGAAGTTTTCAAAGAGCAGACCTGCCCTATTTAATAGACACAATTATGTAATTACTCGCTGTCCTTAGAATATGATGAGCGTATTAGATTGTTGTTGAATGCTTTAAATGAAACCGACGCTGACAGGATAAATTTAGAAACCTCTTAAACTGTTTAACCTATTGTTTATATGGATGATTTGATCAGGTGGTGGGTGATCTGATGTTGAGAACTCACCGCATTCCTGATTTTACTCCTAAACTCCTGTTGGTGAGGAAGAGACTTCTGGGATTAGAGCCCGAAGGAATGAGGTAAGGCTTAGATGCTTGCATGTGTGTTTGCCTAAATGATGCAATTTTCAAACATGTATGGATAAAACAGTGTTCGTGTTTCTTTATCTTAAAGCAATGTGACTCTACTGTGATTCGATGTATGTGAGAATTATGTGTATCGTGCAGCCTCAGAACAGATTATTTCTTTGCTGAGTATCTGTTTTCCTGTGATAAAGAGGTTCATCTTTGTCTTACAGCGTTGATCATGTGACATTGCTCGAGGGGGTGATTGTTCTGGAGGAGTTCTGCAAAGAGCTCGCGGCTATTGCATTTGTGAAGTTCCATGCGTCCGCCTCCACTTCCCCCTGATCCTCTCGCCGCAGTGCACAGGACACAAACAGATGAATAAGCAGGCGAAAGGGGGCAGATGACACAGGAACGACAAACCCTACTGCGCTCACCCCTCAGCGCAAACTGCTGCCTGTGGCAGGACTTGCATTCAAGGATGCTTCATTCGTGTTATCTCTGGGATGTTTCATTAACTCTGACTGAGCGTACTGTTCTAAAGGCAGAGATTTGTGACTCTCGTGGAACTGCCCATCTGGAGAGGATTTTGTAGCATTGACACGTAAAGAAAAAAAGTATAGAACTTTGTAACTTCATGCCAAAAAATTAGGTTCAAAAGTACAAAATGAAATCGACTTAAATTCGATGAAAGTAATGAAAACACACAATAAGTAAAAAGAGGAATGTGCAAAATTAAATATTTAATTATTAATTATTGTTTGTCGTTTGCAGTATCAAAAGATACTGTCATCTTTTGTTCTCTGTTCTTCTGAGAAAAATAGTGCAGATATAAATATCTAATGCAAAGTTAATTTGTAATGGAAAAATTACAAGAACTCAGGATTCAAAGGCTATCTGTTTTTAAATAATTGGAGAACCAGAAAACGAGCAACATTTTAAGTGAATCCTCTTTTCTTTTTTTTCTTTTTTTTAAGTGAACAGAAAGCAATGTGGTCTGGATTGATTTGAGATTGGGCACATTTGCACTCAAACCGTTTACCACTGGTGCATCCCCAGAGACCTGTTCACCCTTCATGTTCCTGACAGTGTTCCTAAATCATTTTAGTTGTTAAACTTGACATTTTATGTGTGTGCCTTGGTCTCAGCTAGACAGTAGCTGTGTCCTTCATCCTGTATCGTCATGTATTTATTATAGATTTAAGAAAATTTTTTAAAGGAGTAGTTCACCTAACATAACAATGATAATGTCTTTGTCCTTACGTTGTTGAAACTCAACAGTTTCTATGAAACAACATGCTATGGATGTGACGTGAATAGTGATAGGCACAAAAAATACCCTAAAAATGGTTCATTTAAATTGTGCACTTTATGCCAAGTTGTCTAATAGATTTGTTTCAACTAATTGGTGGAAATTTTATAAATCAAGATTGGGAAGACTTGGACAGTGCATGAGTAATTTGAATAATTTTTATGATACTTTTAATGTGCTTTTTTTAGAGCTTGGTAACAAAAAAAGTGAATGGAAATATAAGAAGGAAAATGGGTTGGAACAACATTAAGGTGGGTTAATTATGACAAATGTTGGTGAACTATTTCTTTTTAAAACTCAGCAACAATTATCTGGTTTAGAGTTTAGCTGCTTCCTTACAAGGGATCTTTAACATTGTATGTTTGCATAATGTGGCAGTGTGGTATTATACCAGCAATAGTGTTATTCATCAGGCTGCTCTTTTCCTCTGCTCGTGCTCAATGTAAAGTACATGCTGTGCTAAATACACACCGTGTACATTTGGCAAAGAAGGGGCACAGCTTGAATTAGGGTTGGGTTTTTTATTTTATTTTTGGATGGCTGGCTTCCAGGGCCTTCTCACAACGCCTTGGCATCTTGGCTTTATTTAACAATCTTTACAGGGTTTAGATTTATTGCATTTTTCCATCCATAATACGTGTGTGTATTTAAAGCGGCATTGTGTGAAGATTTGCATTTATTTTCCAAAATTGCACACTAGTGTCTGTTTATGCATTTTACGTGTCTGTCTTTTTGATTTTATTTTCTTTGAAACCAAAGGATGTATCATCATAGGAGCAACATGAAGAAAAATAATGCATCTTTTCTTTTTTTAATTCTTGATCATGCACATTTTATACTGAGTTCAGAACTGTGTATATACAAATGTACAGTTATAACAGTAGTGATGTCTGGTGTGAAATGCATGCGAGGTCATATCTGTTAATATGCAGCAGAAGAAAGCATATTCCTTCTCTATCTGACCTTCCATTGTTTTTTTTGTTTGTTTGTTTGTTTTTTTGTCGTCTTTCACCTATTTATGGGGATATTTGTGATGCCTTATTTTAAATGCAGTAATTGGTTACAGCTTATAACCTCTGCAATCTTGGTTTTGAGTTATACATCTAAGAAAATATTGGTCTTTATTTTACCGTCTTATTTTTTTCAAAAAAAGTTGTAAAGCAATTTGTTCCATTTGTTAAAATGATCTGAGCTTTTTGCTGAACACTTATTTTTGTTTTCTCTGAATATGTAATTCATCTGCTTCGACCCAATCACTGTTCTGCTTGACTGATTTATTCCCGTCACTTGTACAGATGTAGTTCACTCATTTGAGAGACGTGTCAGGAGGGATCTTCTGTCGAATTTGAGCGCCACTGCCACAGTGTCACAATGTGACACTTTTTAGAAGAACAAAGTTAACCGGTTATCATTTTAGGGATGAAATGTCATGTGATCTCAGTTGCTTGATTCTGCTGGGCCTGTAAATCTCTGTAATGAGGTTTGCTCTCTCCTGTGGCTCACTTTAATTAATTTCACTCCGTCCTAATTAAAACATTTGCTTTCTTCAAATTTGTTAAGGATTGATTTTGATGTGCAGTTTATTTTGACTAGATTGAATGTGTTTGCGTTGTTGCATGTTGCTAATATTTTATTTCAGGAGATGCTGATGAGATGTGTGACTCTCATAGTGGAAATCTGACACAGTGGATGAAGTTTGGAGCTTTAGCTGTTAGAAGAGGGCAACACAAGCAGTCAGTCTATATTATGAGTTTCATTTCACACTGGTAGGCCATTTTGTGTTCTAATTTTAAAATCTCACAGGCTGCTGCAGATGGCCTGTGGGCTGTAGTTTGGACCTTCATTCCTGCAAATTTGCACTCCCAAAACTGCAGTGTGTCTGTGGCCAGTGAAAATATTTTCACCAGAAAGAGGAGCACGTCTCAACTGGTTAATTATAAAAAGGTATGGCTATTCACAACTTTTGTACAGAGTAAAGCCGACACGAAATAACACCTCTGTTATATGAAATATTTTTGGATGAAAAGGAATAGTCAGCCAGGGGCAACATAGAATGAAACTTGATTTTATTTTCTGGAAATTGATTTTAAAAAAATAATATAAATAATTTATAGTAATTTCACAGTAATTCTAGTAAGTTGCCCAAAAAATGCATTACAAGTTCATAGAAAAAGAATAAAGGCAAGCATTGATGTGCACCGATTTATTTTACAAAATGAATAAGTAAAAGTTATAATAGGTTGCTCAGATGTTTTCTTCTTCTTTTTTTTTTTCCTTTTGTGGTTTTAGTTTAACAAAATATGTAATTGTGTAATTAATATAAAGCATAGAGAATAAAATAATGCTGCAATATTTTACTGTGAATTTCTGGCAACCACAGCTGCAGGCTATATTATTATTATTATTATATAGACTACTATCTATATTTGTTAAGGTCTGGCAGAAAAAAATACTGAGAAGCAGTCAGTTGAGCAAAAACAGGAATTTATTTTCCCAAAGTAGATGAACAAAAGTCAAGCTGCCGCTCACTAGCGGTCGAACCAATCTGACAGCAGAATTCCCTCCAGACCAGAGATAAATTGTGGACCCCTATCCGACACAATAGCAGAGAGATAGAGGGAGCCGCTTTCAAAAAACAATCAACAATTGTCAATATTATGGAATCACCCTCTAGAAGGTGGCAATCCAATAACAAAATCCAGCGTCATGTGCGACCACGGTCGAGACGGAATAGGGAGCAGATGCAGTAACTCCGCAGGCGGAGCGTTACCCGGTTTCATTTGAGCACAGGTATGACAAGATCTGACCAAACGGCGGATGTCTTGAAATAATTTCAGGCCACCAGAATTGCTGGCGGATAGACGAAAGCATACCTCTAAAACCAGGATGCGCAGCTAAATTGGAGGAATGACCCCAGCGTACCACAGTCAAACGCAGGGGAACGAACAGACAGTTGGAAGGATAGCCCAGCGGAGTGGTCACACGAGACAGTGCTCTCTTAACTTGCTGCTCGATTCCCCAGATCACAAGTGCTCCCAATACACACCCCTTGGGTAAAATGGGCTCACATGAGGAGCTGTCCTCAGACGAACCGAACTGGTGAGACAGAGAGTCAGGTTTGATATTCTTGTGGCCAGGATGGTAGGAAATGGTAAAATCGAAATGCCCAAAGAGTAAGCTTTAAGCATAAAGCTTCTTAGTAAATCTAAGATATGTCAGATCGTATACGGTCCATACGACAAAAGGGTGGTTAGCCCCCTCGAGCCAATGACACCACTCACCTAGGGCTAGGTCACGAAGCCTAGGTGAGTGGTAACCACAGCTAAAAGCCTGTGGTTCCCAACATCATAATTACGCTCAGCAGGTTAAAGACGATGAGAGAAAAAAGCGTATGAGCCCAGAAATCTTTGGAGGGCAACTCGAGAGTCCGGAACCATGCATTCAAGAACTGCGCGCACCTTGGCGGGGTACAGGGGATACTAATCCCCTGAGCAGAGATGATCGAGCCGAAAAAAAACAACGAGCTTACATGGAAAGCGCATTTCTCCGCCTTTACAAACCACCAGTTCTCCAACAGTCGTTGGAGGAAGAGCAGACAAAAGACATTTAGCATGACACAAACCCCCCCAAGACATAATGGAACTCTCCTTCCAGTTAAATTGAGGGTTATGCACAACTAACCATGGGTGCCCCAGAATGACAAGGGTAAGCAGAGAGTTAAAAATAAAAAAGGAAATTGTCTCTTGGTGATTCCCAGAAATGGTTAAATTCACCGCAGCGGTGACTAAATGAACCTGAGCAAAAACCTTACCATCTAAAGCATACATTACAAAAGGCTCAGAGAGTTCTAGAACAGGGACATTATGTTGTTGAACCCACAGGGGATCAAGGAAATTCTCCTGCACACCTGAGTCAATCAAAGCAGAGCAGGTATGAGCTGTACTGCCATGATGAAGAGTCACTGATAGGGTTGTTCTGCTTCCCTGCCACGGGAATGGAATAGCGCTCGCCAGTACTCTCCTGCCTACTGGTGAGCTCTAGCTTTTACTGGACAGTGTGCAGTGAAGGCTTCTGAGCTGCATGGGTTCAGCATTAGGGAAGGCAGGTGGCTGAAACTCCTTCATTGTCGGAACATGTTAGTCACGCACACTGGTGCCGGTCGAAGCACTTATCTAGGCGACCTATACACAATGCTGACGGCAGCCCCGTGCCCCATTCCTCTGAGTCGAGACCTTCTTTCGAGGGCTCGATATGGCACCCACGACCCAGATACTGTCACTTCTACAACACCTGCTGGACAGGGGCCATTCCCCCTCAACTCTTAAGGTTTACGTGGCGGTCGTGGCAGCCAACCACATCCTTATAGCAGTTCAGACAGTGGGCAAAGATAACTTGGTTATCCGTTCTTAAGAGGAGCTAGATGGCTCAGACCCTCTCACCCTCACACCATCCCCATGTCGGACAAGGGTGCGCCCTTTGATCTGTTTGACTGTTTCACCCATCACTACACATGCTTTTTAAAAATCATTGCAAGCAATGTCGAAATTCAGAAATGATAAAACCTTTTTGATATTTTTCTTTCTTTCTTTTTTCTCTTTCTCAATCTAAGTATTTCTAGTGTAAACAACTGACGCAATTGAATTGGTTTATCTGTTCCCAGCTTTTCGCGGCTTCTGCCATGTTTAGCGCTCTAGTTTTATGACATAAACTGAAATAGGATAAAAAGCAATTATGTCTATAAATTAAATATACATATTTCTATTTCAAAGATACCATCCAATGCAAATACGAACATAGGTGAGATCATCAGTTTAGGCTATTGCTTACTAGTGAAAAGTCCCTTAAGATATCAATCTCGATCTCCACCTCAAAATGTTAGATGTTAGATGAATTGTGCATTATGTTCGAGTTTGTATTTATTTCACCATATGTTAAATAGTTTGACCACTGAAATTCAGAAAATGAGTGTAAACCATCCAGTCATCTCATACCATTGAAGTGAATGATGAATTTATCAGTAACGTTAACCCTAGCCTTTTATATTGTAATATAATTGTTGTAGGCTATCTGATCGCGTTGGTCTATATGGTCAATGTAAAAATAACAAGAGTAAAAAAAGTTAAAAAGGGTAAACTTTATTATTCAACTGAAATATTTTTTAACAAAGACTATAGAATACCCAAGACGTGTCACCCTATAGTTTTGAATGGGGATAAATGCAACGCTTAATATGGCCGATCAATCACAAGAAGCCCCGCCTTCTAAATAAAATAGCCAATCGCTGATCTGTGAAGTCAGCGCATCACCGCATCTGCAGAAGTTCCGTTACAGTCAGCGTTCTGAGACGTGCGCCTAGGACTGCACATGCGCACTGGTTGATCTCGCTTGGGAAACAAGCTTTTTATAACGCTATTTAAACAAAAGAAGCAACAATTATTACATAGTTGTTGTAAGATTTCATTGATGATTTCAAATATGAAATTTAATTGTAAGCTTTTCAAGCATGTTTACTTTTCAGGTAATATCGTTGGTAGTATGACCTATTTCAGATGCGCCCGAAATTACAACAACACAGGTAATACGCATATTGTATTTAATAGTTTAATCAAAATTGTTGCTATTGTTGTATATTACTAGCACTCCTAAATACTATAACCCATGATCATGTGCGCCATTCGCTCACAAAACTGAAAGGTACCGATACGGATCACTTTCATCCGGACTCGAGTGGAACACGCGTTTATGCATCATCATCATAATCATCATCAGCCCAAACTTTACAGCACCTGTCATGTCCAGTGACTCCAGTCATCGGCCTAACGTTACCTGCTCATGCTGCAGCATTTGAGAGCTTATTATATTAGCTTGTATATAAAAATCTATTTCCATCTTCCAACTCTCATCCATAATATAACACATCGATTACTCAATAACGCGCACTTAACTCAATTAGGGAATGAAAGTTTGTCATAATTTAATGACAACGTGTATATACGAATATAGTTTTACCCCTTTTGTTAGGATTTAAAAAAAATAACTAACGTTAATTGCATTTGTTCCAAAATTGTAATAAAACTGAAGTAATATCGTAACACTTCAGCTAACCAACAGATGGCGCCAGAGTAGTGCTCACCATAATATAGCATACCGGGGCTAGTTGTCACACCTGTTTCCTAAAAAAAAAAAAAAAAATCTCTGAGTCCATTTATGCCTAAAATTCGATTGCAATAGATGTATAAGGTATAACCTTTGACTCTATATGCATGGTGCCATCTATAGTGATCTCTCTCTCTCTCTCTCTCTCTTTGATGGACAGGACAGCTCTTTTGAGATCTCAGCTTTGAAAGTTTTGTATTTAATAGTGATGTTAAAGATTATAAGACTATACCTCTAAACATTGTTTCAGCATTCACTTCAAAATGACATCTAGCTAGAGTTTCTGATGCGGCCTAAATGACATGTATTTTTTTGTTTCTGTTGCATCAATGAATTCTCAGCATGTAGATCTTTATACATCAACCCTAAAGCCATGTCTTCAGTTTCTACACATATGATGCTGTTAGATGTACTGAACATGTTTGGCAACTATGGTAATTTTAAACACAGTTGCACACAACAGCGGTAAAAACATGTAGGCTAATTGTTAAATACACATAATATATTAATGGTGCAATGTTAAGTGCAACTAAGGTTTTTGCGGAATGTCCAAGTGGTTTCGTATCTCACAGCTCAGCATTTTATCGTTTAATGCTGATGCTCTTAGGTGAATCAATAAATCAGTCTGTGTTATTGAGCAATGGCCATGTTCCCTTGTTCAGTGAGTGAACTGTGTGATGGAATGAAGCAGCTTTATCACTACGGCACATCCAAGCAACATCCTGGGAGATGAAATCACCTTTTTATGCTTTATTAGCATCCCTTCCTGTGGGAGAGCCCATAGTCCAAAAATGTGTTTTTTGATCTTTTAATCAACAAAATATTTTTGTGATCTATATTAGAAACAATTGTGCACTTTGAAGTTGTAACCTTAATACATTTAATTAGCAATCTTTAAATTAAATTATTAAAGGTTACACTACCGTTCATGTATACTTATGTTCCAAGCTGTATTTGTTTGATATAAAAAATAGGAATACTACGAAAAATATTGCATAATAATATAAATAATATAAAATATAATAATATATTTTAATGTTTTAAAAAGTGTTTTTTTTTCTGTGATGTATATCAAAGATGTATTTTTAACAGAGCATAAATAATTCTAATGTGCTGATTTAATGCTCAAGGAATATGTATTATAATTATCAAGGTTGAAAACATTATTTAATATTTTTGTGGAATTTGTGATCCCCAGGATTCTTTAAAGAATAGAAAGTTAAGAAGAACATAGTTTATTTAAAATATAATTTTTGTAATAATGTAAAAGTCTGCTGTCAGTTTTGATTGAAATGCATTTAATTGAATGCATCCTTGCTTAAAAAAAATGTTACAAAAATCTGTTTCTTAACAGTTAAAATAATGTTCTGTAGAACATTAGATATTACAATGACTTGTTTTATAATACTGAATATATAGACGTAATATATGCTAATAATGAGAAACTTTTTAAATAAAATCGCATACTAGCTCATTGTAATGAATTAATTACATTTATTAATTTACTGTGACAAAAATACGGCTTTGTACCAGATACTTAAGATCTTTAACAATAGTCTGAGTGTGTGTGTGTGTGTGTGTTCTTTCATCTTTGTATCCGACAGTAGCTCTGCTCATCCCGTAAATGCCCCGCCCTGCCTCTGCACCAGGGCAGCAGACCTCTACCTGTTAGACTGCGGCATCACTGGCCTATCCTTGGCAACCGGTACCGCGGTAACCCGAGTCTCCTCCTCCACTTCCTCCCAGCCCGGACACCACAATGCATGCAGCGAGGACACACCGCCTCAGCAGCACTTTCGTGAGTGTGCGTGCGCGCGTGTGCATGTGGCCGCGTGTGAATGTGAATTATTGATGAGGACGCAGCCTCAGAAGATCCTGCCGGGCCGTCCTGTGAGTGTGTGAGCTTGGAAGGGTGTGAGTGTGTTTATGTCTGTCAGTAGAGATGGGGGAGAAGAGTGCAGTGCACCACCAAAAACAGCCTCCTTACGATGGACTGTGCAACTACGCCCAAAAAATTACGTCCTGCTTCGGATTGGACGGTAAGCACAGTTTTGCACATGATTTATGTGTCGATCTCTATAGGAGGCTTGTTTTCTTTTGTGTTTGCGCTCGGTTTGTGTTCATGTGCCGTTGTTTTCCTTTGTAAGGGAGTTGTCTCTGATATGTGCGCTGAAGCTGGACAGGTTTTTGTAAGGAGAAACTGGGCGGTATGCTGTGCAGCAGAAAGATTCATTTTCACTCCACCTCTGCCTCTAATATGCTGTGTTTAGTTGGAGCTAATTAGCTATACGCTTCGCTTCACAGAAGAAACTCCTCCATCCAGTGCGTAAAGGAAAGATGTGATTAACGTAGATGTGAGAGCTTGGTGTGCCATTTGAAACATACACGAGCAGGGCCCATCCTGCCCATCCTTTGGTGACTTTGGTGCTCTTTGGTGCCAGTGTTGCTTTGCTCAGATACTGAACTTGATATCAGTGAATACATTTTTTCAATGCTTAAGAGCATGTTGAATTTCAGTCTGCTTGCTGTTTTTATGCCAAGTTTATGTGTCAAGTTCAAGGCATGTTTAAGATTTTAGAGCTTGAATATCATCTGAGTAGAGTCTGAGATGATGTAGCTTTTTTTGTTGTTGTTGTTTGTTTTGGCATTCCTGCAATCAAACAGCTGGAAGTCACTTGCCATTTTTTTTTAGGATTACAGCAAGTATTGTGCAGTTTTAGTTTTAGTATAATACTGTACTGATCAAAACTAGAATTTATTATTGTTACAATAATCCATCCATCCAAATCTTAATATTTGTATATATATATATATATATATACTTGAATGTTTATGACATTTTATACATATACATATTTGATTGATTTGCAGAAGCATTCCCATTTAATTTTTTCCTTTGAATATTTACCAAAAACAATTATGATGTTGTGTTTGGTAAATTGATTCAAATGTTCAATTTCAGAAATTTTAAATCACACTGCACTGTTATCAAGTGATTTAGCTATTTTTCTGACACTGACATGTCCAAAATACACTAAATGCCAAGTTTCTGATTGGCTAAATATGCTGTGTGTAGCTATATTGGTCAACCACCTTAGCCTGAGGCATTTGAACTTTTAACATTTTAGCTTCAACATTGTGCATTTGATTTACATTCTTGAACTAATTTAAATTCGCAAAGCAGAGCATCCAGAAGCAGTGAAGTTTTCAATGTTCAGCAAGTCCTTCCTTACCTTTTTGTTGTAACAAAGTAATTCTAGTAACAGTTCTGTTATTATTGGTGCATTTATTTTCTCCTTTTCTTAATATTTTTTGAAATGCTTTTCATGTTGAGGTCAAAGCGGTGCACGAGTCCTGCGCAAGACCTTGAGAGAGATTGAAAGAGAGCTTCATATAACGGAGACAGCAGAGCTCTATTATTCATGAAGCCGTATATCACTCAGAAGAAGAGAAACATCACGAGAAATGCAAGTTCTCTTTCTCTAACCTTCTTCCATCTGAAACTCTCTAAATCCATCTCCTTACATCTCTCTTTTCCCCTCCCTTTAAAATCTAATTTTCAGTTGACTTGTAAAATCATGTTCAACATTTGACAGTTTAAAGATTACATACATAATACTAATCCTCCTCAGTCTGTTATAAAATCTGCAGCATCTGCAAAAGCCTTTGAGGCTCTTTTTGAAAACCTAGTTCTATAATGTTATATTAAATAAATATGCCAAAAACTGAAAATAATATTTTATAATATAATAGATCGAATGCTTTTTTGTGTTATTATAAATTGTAATGTCTACACACAAATATATATACCATAAATATGTGTTTACTAAAGTAGTTGTTTTGCAATATGGAGGAGTTACCTTCTCCATCAAGGGCAAACATCTATCTACCGTTTGAGCAACCTTTCTTAAAATGCTGCTTATGTAGGCATTTCTGTGGGTTTTTGGAACACAGCCTGTGTCTGTTTAATAAGCATAAACTGCTGATCCACAACCTCTTTCTAATACAACTGAGTGCAGAAAGACCCTCCGCGGGGTCGGTCAGAGCACCACACCTCATAATTTCATAAAGGCTGCTGGTTGGTGCTTTTAGTGACCAGGATCATGTGACACTGAAGACTGGAGTAATGATGCTTTGTATCACAGGAATAAATTACATTTTAAAATATATTCAAACAGTCATTTTAAATTTAAATAATATTTCACAATATTAGAGTTTTTTTCTGGATTTTAATCTAATGAATGCAGCCTTGATGAGCAGAAGAAACCTCTTTAAAACCATTAAATATCTTACTGACCCCAAATTTTTGAATGGTAGTGTATATATATCAGAATCGGCACATATGTGTTTCCAGCTAATCCTGTGCATTACATTTCAGTTGTACACTCTCAAAATAAAAGCTTCAGTGCCATAGAAGAAGAGCCTTTGGTGCAATGGAAGAGTTCTGTGGATGTTAAATGTTCTTCATGGAACCATTAAATGCCAATAAAGGACCTTTCTTTTTTTAAGAGTGCATTAATAGAAAACAGCCTGTGTTTGGGAATTGTTCTTGATTTAGATGTAGAGCACTGTACTTTTAGTTGTGTCTGGAAACTTCTCTCATCAAGGAGCTTGCACCATTGCAGATACTATGGTGGCATTGCTTGGCCCCCGTCTCAGAGATAATCACAGAGTAGACGTCAGGGTTAATCCGCTTAGGAAAAGGCAAAGAGCTGTTCAAGCCACTTCTTACTCTCCACTCTGGCTTGGGGTTCACCTGTGGTCTTCACCTGAAGCAGAGGTAAGACGTATCATTTTCAGGTGAAGAGCATTACATCTGGCAATCACTTAATTGGAACCAGCGAGCATCTGGTTGAAGATTTAAGATTTGTTAATCTGAAGATCAGAGGTCTTTCGGGTTGGATTTTAGCCCTTTCTGCAGACTCACCTGTTTGTACGTGACCTCTGACCGCTGGGTCAAAGGGCATTCTGGAAGATCACCTTGTCATCATTTAGCCTGAGTCTACTGTCTAGAAGACAAATTCCTAAAGCATTTTGGTCTAGTTTTGAGGACTAATTGAGGCCACCACCATGCCTACCCTTCCGACTTTGAACAGCCTGGGGAAACTCTGCGGATCTGGACGCAGTCAGCAAGTAGATCTCACCCGGATCAAACGCACGAACTCTGTCAAACGCATATCTGTCATAGAGGATGGACGCGTGGCAGAAGTGCTGTACCTCGTCCCAAAAGAGTCAGTGATGCAACAGCTGCCATTCATCAACCCCGAAGACTATTACCTGACTGAGAGCCTATCACCTGGTATGAACAGTTATGGAAATATCTCAATATAATTTAAATTTGTTTTGTTTAATGATCAACTGAGCAATGGTAACTGTCCAGTTTAATGATACATTAATAAGAAACTTAGTGTGTCCTAGTTATGTTGTGTGTTTGCCTGCAATGATTTCATTAGTATTCACATAGTTGCAAGTGTATTTCTAGCCCAAATACATTGGTATTAATGCAGGAATCATTTTATCTTAAATATATGGGTAGTTGACAAATGCAATTTGGCCTGTTTACTATGGTGCGACAGCATAAATGTAGAAAAGAAAAAAAAAACACACACACAAATAACATGAGTTACAAATAGCTTTCTTTTTTTTCCCTCAAATTCATTGTCAACTATCTATATTTATGTAGGTGGTCTGTGTGTTATGACTAAAATCGTATATCACAAGTTATTTTTTAATAGTTCTTCATGAAATCAACATTTTATGAGACAGAACAAATTTCATAAATCTTGTCACCAGTCTCAATATCACAAAAAAATGCTAATACTAACCTAAATAATAATAATAATAAAAAAAATCTGTAAAATTTACGGTAAAAAACTGGTAGCTGTGGTTACCAGAATAAAACAGTGAAAAATACGGTATCAGTATTTTTTGTTTCACGGTTTTGTTAAATTTACAGTTAAATACCGTAATTTCTAATAATAAACCGTAATAACTGATATAATGTCAATATACCAACCTATTAAAGTAGTGAGATCTATTTTGTGAAATACACTGAGAAGCACCAAATGCAGGTGATGATGAGAAAGTCACATGATGTACCAAAGCCCATCACAAGCAGCTTTTAAAAAGTAACATATATTGAAGGAGCTCAGAGTGATTCACACAAACACTAAACACTGTCAGATTTAAAACCTTGCAGGATGTTTTCGTTTACTTAGAGCTGTTTTATACACTGCATGAAAGTTAATTTTCAAAAACCCATAACGGGCACAGGTTGTACAAATGTGAAAGGCTATACATTTTAGATACTCTCAATCCAATACAGATACTGTGTATGTCAGTGTCTTTTAAAATGCTCAAAAATGCACAATGATCAATTTGCTTATGCATAAATGAGATCATCCTGGCCAAGCTGATGTTTAATGGCTGGTCAACCCGTTTCCATTCAGTAGAAATGTTTGGCTTGTGTTGTTGGTGCTCTGTGCTGTGAGTTTCCACTGGTTGTAAGTGAGCTAAAGCATTATGCAATGTATTAATCATACACGGATGTCAAAAATGATGGTTAGGGATGAGTTTTAAGTTTTATGTAACTGTAAACTTCAAGCATGCTTGAGGCAACTGAAAAGGCTTTAATATTACAAGAGAACTATCAGTCAAATCCAGCATGTCAGATTTCCGCAATCTTTGGATTTATTGGGATTTGCTGTTGTTTTGGTAAAGATTTACACATACCGATCAGTGGCCTTGATTTTTCTTAAGGAAAATATCCCAAAAAATGTCAAATTTGGGGGTCTATAAGATTTTTTATTTATTTATTTTTATTGTTTTAAAAAAAAAGAATACTATTATTCAGCATTAATTGATCAAAAGTGACAGTAATGAAATTTATAATGGTGCAAAAGACTTCAGTTTAAAATGAATGCAGTTCTTTAGATTTTTAATTCATCGGACAATCCTGAATAAAAGTAAAAATATGTATCAGTGTTCACACAATAATAAATAATAATGAAATTATCATATTAGAATGATTTCTGAAAAATAATGAGACACTGAAGACACAAATGTTATTGCTGAAAATTCAGCTTTGCATCACAGGAATAAATTGTTTTAAAATATATTAAAACAGAAAACCATCATTTCACATTTTAATAAAGTATTTTAGATTAAATAAATGCAGCCTTGAAAAGCATTTTTTTAAATTATATATATATATATATATATATATAAAATAAACAAACTAAAATGTAACTACATATTTGTCGATTTATTTGCAAATTGCATTCTCCTCAGCCTTGCTTTCAAGAATCTACTGTACCATATAGATCTGTTTGGCCAAACGAGAGGAGTTTACTTCCTGAAATCCAGTGGAGAACTAAGAGCTTTTACAGGGTTATCTGAGATGACAAATCAATGAAAATGCTCTTATGTAAATAACAGTGAGTCATAATTATTTAATACTGCAGTGCTTTTGCATAGTCATCTGAAGAAATTGTTTGCTGCATGTGAAACAATTTTAATATTTAAATTGAACTGCGTATCATCTTGTTAGTGTACCAAAACATTATTTTTTATTTTTTTTCACAAGACAAATGTGTTAGCAATGCACTAAACCAGTCTACGATGAGAAGCTATAGAATGTTTTATTTACGGAAAGGCATCCATTGATGCTTCTCGGCATGCGAAGGAACTGAAAGTGTCAGCCTTCTCAGGTCGATGATCCTCAAGTTCCCTTTGATCCGGTCTCAACCTTAAATGGCACACCAACAGATTGCGTATTCACTGATGTGTAATCAGAAAACACTGTCTGAAATCTCCAGATTCATTTTGGGGATGCACCAGTAAACCTGGAAGATAAGCTGTGTCTGCAGTCTTGAATCAGCACTTTTGAAATAGAAGTAATGATTGTATTTGCTAAAGTTTTCCAGGTTAGTGATGCCAAATCTTTAAAATCTTTTTTGTTTGTTGGTGCTTACAAACATGTTAACCAGATATTCATAATCAGAAAAGTGCTTCACTTTTGGTTTATGCTTGTGAAGTTGCGCTACTTTTAACAAATCCCAGAATCTACAGACATCTGTATTTTCAGTATAGCTTCTCGTGAATCTATACTAATTCAGTTGTTTTAGTTGTTTCTATGCTGTGCTGCTCAAAATGCCCTGAACAAGTCTATTTTAAAACTTTTACTATAATAAAATATGTAGAAGGTTTTGTTACTTCTGATCTAGTTCTTTGAGACCGAGTGCCACTCAGACAGTTGTTGTACTGTGATGAGGCTAATAGGATCGTCACAGCTTTACCATGGTGGATTAAAACCAGATCATGTCATGTCTTCTCTCATGATCCAGACAAGCCTGTGTGATATGTAAGGATATTTCAGGTGAAGATGGCATGGCTGGGTCGGTCTCAGCACAGATGCTGACTTAGCAGTTTAGTTATTCTTTCTAATGTTTTGGGCATGTGATTTTTGTAGTAAAGAATACTTTTTATTTAAATGTAATATTTAATCACTGCCATTTTTATTCTTTAGACCCGTTTCATGCTTGAAATCTTTATTTTGTTTGCTTTTTATAGCGTTTACATTTAATGTGTACTATTTTAGAAACAACGTTTTAAAAGTGAAGAGTGTACTGTTAAGTTTTTGATTATTTTTTTTGTGTGTGTGGGGTTTTTTTTTGGTTTTTGTTTTGGACATATGATGACACAGATTAGTGTAATTACATAGGTTTGGTTTATTATAGACATTACGCCAAGTCCCATTTTTAAAATGCTTAAAAATCATACAAGGAGTTTTTTAGAAAGTAAAAATTAGTGCTGGGCAATGATTAATCGCGATTAATCGCAACCAAAATAAAAGTTTTTCTTTACATAATATATG
>JAUCMS010000022.1:15272369-15299442 GCA_032357445.1 Enteromius radiatus | reverse complement strand
CAGTGTGTATACACTATAGTGCTGGTAATGAATGCATACAACTTCATGTCTTAAATGGGCGAACTAACCCTTTAAGCAGAAAGTAGCTTAAAATCTCTAGCAATTAATTTGCTAGCCTAGCATTTAGACACCCTGTCAGAATTTGCCTAACTTCCTGTTTGAATAGGAAATATGTCAACACAGGAAAGAAAATTGCATACATCGAATGAGCCGTCAAGTGACAACCTAGCAGTAATTAAATATTTTATTTATATCATTTTCAGTTGCTTAACTCCCTGCATTAAATATTATGATCAATACAAATCATGTTTATCTATGTATAATGTAATCCAGGTCATATTTCCTTATTTTTCTTTTCAAGATTTTTCAGAACAGACATTTGACCCATTTTGGAATCCTAACCCACTGTTTTTAGATGAACAGCATATTTATCACTTCAGCACAAATCATACTTGTATATGTAAATCAACACACTGATTGTGACGCAGACCTGCAGCTCAAAAAAACATTTTACACATTTCTGATCCCTCACAGATAATTGTCTAGATTTCACAACAGACTCACAGCAGACCCCATAGTATTGCAACAGGAAGTTTCATCCAGCTAATTGAATCTGATTGGCTGCGAGAGAGACAGTTGCTCTTTCTCATCACACTTGTGACTGTTTTCCTCCTTGCTATAATGCAATGTGTTTGTGCATCGTGCTCAGGAGTGAAATGTCCCCTTTATGAATTACTTTGAGTAGTTTGAGGTCACACGACACACTGCACAGGACCTGTAAGTCTCTTTTAAGACTGGTTGTTGTTAATGAATGTAAAGTAAACAATATTAATACTTTTAAATTGTAAACACCGCTGTTAAAAATTACAGAAGCAGCAAGTGAATTAAACATTGTGCATTAATAATTAAATTGTTAAATTAATTAAGCATTGAATTAAATGTGAAATTTGAAGTAGAATTTTGTAAAATGTACTCCAGTAATCTTCGTTTTATTGAAGAGTCTGCGAGCACTGAACATTTCTGTATTATATTTGATAAGCTTATTGATTCTGGTCATTTGAATAAAATGTGTCGTCTCACATGATACACATGCAAAACATCAGCTTCTCTATAACAGTCTGTTTGAGTTATCTGTAATAGCTGTTATACAGTTTAACTTTGAGTGTATTTCTCCACAGGCTGGGGACAAGCACTACCACCCCAGCTGTGCTCGCTGCAGCAGGTGTAACCAGATGTTTACTGAAGGAGAGGAGATGTACCTGCAAGGTGAGGCTCACCCTTTACAGACCCGACATATAATATCATTTTATTCTGCGGGATGCTTGAACCTTTGCCAGAGTGTAAAAACTTGTTTTAAACATTTAACAGGCCTGGTAATTCATTAATTGTAATGAAAGTTTCATCAAAGCTGTGTTTGACTGGTCCGAGTTTGTTTCTTTATATTATATTGTGTTGACTCATGTATGTTATCTATAGCATGGTGGCAGACAGTGATACACTATACCATTATGTGCCCCTATTATGGGTTGTGAAAGGTTCATATTTTGGTTTTGAGAGTCCCAAACAACAGGTTGACAGGTATGCAAGGACAAAAAGCACATTTATTGTCTTATACTGTAATATGCTAAGTATACTTTACCTTATTTGTTCGATGACTTCTAAACAATTTGTTCAATAATTATATTATTATTCATTCAAAGCAGTGTTTGTGAGCTTTTAACACTCCAAAAGCAGTTTCATTTTGACGTCAATATGAAAAGGTTTGGGACTCATTTTAAAAAAACTCTTTCTTTTGAGGGGCAGTTACTTTTTACATGGCGCACTTTCAGATTTAAAACTATGCAAGATATTTTCATTCACTTAGAGTTGTTACACACTGCATAAATGGTCATTTTCAAAAATCAATAATGGGGGCAATTTAAAACGTTTGGGGTTGTCAATATCTTTTAAAGATTTACAAAAAGTGGAAATTATAGGCAATTAGCAAGACACCCTGAATAAAGGAGTGATTCTGCAGGTCACACACACACTATTGAGCCTCATTGTGACTTGTTTTAAGGACATTAAATCAAAGTTTTACACCCTGTAGTGTGTTTTTGCACTTTCCAATTTTGAGTGTGACTCCAAATCCAGACCTCCATGTGTCCATTGATAATTTTAGTGTGATTTTTGTTGTCAGCACATTGAACTTTGTAAAGAACAAAGTATTTAATAAGAATATTTCATTCAGATCTATAATGTGTTATTTTAGTGTTCCCTTTATTTTTTTGAGCAGTGTATTTCTGGTTATCAAAGCTGAATCTTCAGCATTATTACTCCAGGTTCACATGTTCTTTCGGAATTAATTCCAATTTGATGCTAAAGAACCATTTCTTATTGTCAGTGTTAAAAACAGTTGCACTGCTTAATATGTTTGTGTTACCTTATTTTTAGGGTTCTGAATAGAAAGTTCAAAGAGTTAGTTCACCCAACAATTAAAATCCTGTCATTAATTACTCACTCTCATGTCGTTCCAAACCCGTAAGAACTTCGAAACACAAATTAAGATATTTTTGATGATATCAGAGAGCTATCTGACCCTCTACAGTGAGCAAAACAAAAGAACTGAACCGAGGTCCAGAAACATGGTAAAAACATCGGTAAATCAGTTCATGTGTCATCAGTGGCTCAACTTCAGTTTTGCGATGCTAGAATACTTTTTTTTTGCAGGAAGAAAACTCTCCCCTGACTTACATCTTTTGCCATTTTAGAGAGTATCACAACACATGCATACACTTTCCACTTGGCGTAAACAACCTAATGCTCGCTTTGGCCTGGATGTTAAAAAGGTGGATTACATCCAATATGTAAATGTATGTGTTGCATTGTGAGACTCTCTAAAATGGTGGAAGATGTAAGTCGGGGAGAAGAATGGTTGAGTAAGTTATGTTATTTTTGTTGAGCCACTGATGTCACATGGACAGTTTTATCAATGCTTTTACTACGTTTCTGGACCTGGGATCATTTCAGCTGTGGTGCTGTCTGTGGAGGGTCAGATAGCTCTCTGATATCATCAAAAATATCTTAATTTGTGTTCAGAAGCTGAACAAAGGTCTTACAGGTTTGGAACGACATGAAGGTGAGTAATTCATTAAAGAATTTTCATTTTTGGGAGAACTAACCCTTTAAAAGGGTGCATCTGAAGTAAAAATGGAGTGATATCGTGATATAATACAAATTATATCTCTTTCTTAGCCCTTTTGATCAGTTTAATGTATCCGTTCTGAATAAAACATTTGATTTCATAATATATAGTTACATTTAATTACATTTTAGCAGAATGACTGAAGAAACGCCAAAATTACAATTCTGCTTTAGATGCTTTGTCAGAAAGTGACTTCATTATTTTTACCATCTGTTTTTACCATTTATGCAGGATCAACAGTTTGGCATCCAAGCTGTAAACATTCACCCAGAGGCGAGGAGAGACAGCGGGTATGGTCCTTTCCATGTACTTTTATGTTTACATGTGTGTCCTATGTCTGTATGTTCTTCTCAGCTAACACTTTTCTGAAAGTAAACCCATAACATCTTTAGCTATGAGGTTGCACTTTCTCCTTGTGGCTGTTTTTAGTAGACTTTCGCTCAAACAGTCATCCCAGAACACCGCTATAAGACTAGGTGGTTCACAGTCTTGTGTGATGTCCAACCAAACCCCTTTGTCTTCCTCCACAGCTATTACCTGCGTCTCTAGCTCTCCTCAGCAAAACAGAAAGGCAGGTACTGTACTCTGTTAGCAGCGCCATGGCATGGTATGACCATGTGCTGCCCCCTGGAGGCGGCAGGCTGCAGTGCTCCTCACTGGCAGCGCTCCGACCGCCTGCTCTCAGTTTTAGCCATAACCCCTCATTAACATCTGGTTTATTTCATCTCACAGACGCTAGTGCTACGGAATAGATAGTTCAGCCCAGTTCCTCTGTTTATTGTGCCAAACTGGCCTCAAAAGCAAGCTAAGCTGCTGTAATCGTGCATGGTGCATTTCAGTATGCTGAGTAATATCAGATGCACTTGCATTTTGATCCTCAAGCATTTCCTGTCATCGGAAACATGAAATTGCCATCGAGTCTCATTCATTGTGTGGAAGGCAAATGAATGATTACTTTTTTTTTAGGTTTGTTGCAAGAATGCTGTCATCATTTAGTCCTATCCTTCACAATATATAGTTTACAGGTTAAAATGTTCTTACATTTATATTTGAGTATGTTATATATATATTAGAGTATGTATAATTTGACGCTAATAAGGATTTCTGTATTCGTAATATATTTTTGTCACATTTATTTTAGATTTGTTGTGCAGCCTTGTTGTTTATGATGAGTCTTAACCTTAATCAGCTGACTGAATTTTTGCTACATTAATATTTTAATAAATCATAATGTATCTTTTTAGAGCCATGTGATATGCAGTCACAAAATGTGTTAATGTATCAAATGTAGACTACATTAAAGCAGTTCTACTGGTAAAGGCTAATGCAACATTTATCAGGTTTACTGAATAATCACATGAGTGGTGAACATCCTGCTGTTTAGAAGAAAATGCAAATGCAGATGTTTTTATTTATTGCTTGTTGTGCATAGGTTGTTGGTTCTAAACCTGTGCTTGTTCCACAGCCGACACGCTCGTCGTCCGAGAGTATATGTTCCAGACCTGGTTCAAGCATACCTAGCTCACCGGGTCACACCATATATGTAAGTCCATCACAATATATTTACACAAAAAAATTGAATGTAAAAAGTTAACATTAAATTGTAGTAATATTTCACAATATGGTCATTTTACTGTATTTTTAATTAGAAAAAAACACTCTTGGTGATGACTTTCAAAAAAACATTTATTTTAATATTACCTACATGTACTTTACCTACTCCATGGCTAGGGTTAGAATTAGGGTTATAATATATAAAACATATATATATATATAAAATAGGGTTTGAATTAACAGTGTTATAAATAGGCTTAGCCAAAACCTCCTGTAGTTTTCTGGTTGTTAAAACATATAGAAGTCCTCTGTCTTATAGATGGCTCTTTCCTGTCACTGTGAATCCTGATAGCAGTGTTAAAATATAAATGTTAACTTAATTAAACAATAACTGGTAAAACACTGTAATGCAAGTCGCTTTTTCCTTGCTTTATACATTTCATATTCCTGCTCAGACTCTTACATTGGCCCGAAAGAGGCTCTTTATAGTATATTTTTATATTTTCACTGCTGTCATGTAGAAATGCAGATGTCTGTGTGACTCCCTTTGTGTGTGTGTGTTCCCTAGGCAAAAGTAGACAATGAGATCCTTGATTACAGGGATTTAGCAGCCATTCCCAAGGTCAAAGCCATTTATGACATTGAGCGTCCAGATCTAATCAACTATGAGCCACTTTACACCACCTCGCTGGATGAGTCAGAGGAAAGAGAGAGTGTGGGAGAGGTAAAAATAAGTTTAACTGAAGCTCTGTTCCAAGCCCTAATGACCTTTCTATCTAGACAGCATTATAAATCACATGCTCCTAATGTGATGACTGCTTTGGTAGGTTGTAAAATTAGGCCACATTCTAGGCAAAAAAAGCAGCATTGCAAATATGCACCTAAATGTAATTCATCAGATGAAATTGCTACACAATATGATATAGGATGCTGCTTTAGAAGGCACAGAAACCTCAAACTAAGGTTTGAAACAGAGCTCTTGAGTTGAGTATGGTACTGAACAGAGACTGATACATCTGCTTATAAAAGTATAAAAGTGTATAAAAGTGATATATATATATATATATATATATATAAGTGTGTGTGTGTGTGTGTGTGTGTGTATGACAGCTGCAGAGCTCCAGGAGAGAGTGTTCGCCTATGCCAGAAGACAGAGTAAGTTCTGTTCTTTCTCATATTATGGATCTTAAGGTAGTCCAGGAGATTGTATTGTATCCTATTTCTGATTTTCTGATTCAGATGGATGCTCAAGAGTGCCCTTTTAAAGACACTAAGGCCACAAAAATGATCTTCAGGGCATCCAGATGTTTTTCTTTTTCTTTTTTTTATAAGATCAATCATTTTCAAAGATGATTTTCATTAGATTATCATAAAAGTAAAACAGTAATGCTTTTGTGTTACATTTTCTGATGCAGTGGTTTTTAATAAGTAAATAAATAATCATAAATTTAAGACAACATAACACATATAATTCTACCATGATAAATGCTTTTGTCTTACATAATTACAGATTTTTAAGGCAGTGTATTTATTTTTTGGCAACATGCCTTTTTTTATAATAAAATTAATACATTTGCAGGTAACAGTATATTATGTTTGTTAAAAAAGAAAAGTGTCAGTAGAAATATTTCAGCAGAAATTTCCTAATTTCCTAAAAATAAAAATCAAAAATCAAATAAAAATTAAAAAAACAAACAGCATGTATTTAATTTTAATATTTCTTGTTTCAGACCAGGTCACCCACACCAACAGCTGAGGTGAGTTAGATTTTGAGTTTTAATTATTTCTTCTTATTATTTATTTTTATGCATTACTATATGTGTTTTATTGGTAAAATGCAGTTTACTTTTGATTCCAAATATTTAAGAAATGATTTAAAGATGCTATGTTGTAAGTGTCTTGCATATTTCCTGTTTTTACCAGGGTTACTACGAGATGAGAGAACGAATCCTCCATCGGTCGACAAGTCAAGGCTCCATCGGCTCGCCCATTTACAGCCGCCACAATTACACTCCCACCCTGTCCCGCTCACCACAGCACTTCCACAGACCCGGTGAGCTATGAGCCCTGTCTGCTGTGTCCATCAGTCTGCTGTGCTCAAAAGACTAACATAAAAAATTCATCAAATCAATTTCTCTTTTCCTTCCATGGATTATTTACAGTTATCTAATATGGCTTTGTGCTCCCACAGTGCCAAATTGAGTTTTAAAATGGAGAAAACCGGGAACAAATCTATTCTAAAAGCTATAAAAGGGCTGGGTGTCATAGCAATTCTCAGTTGCATTTTCATTTTTGTGATAATTAATTGTGAACTTATGACATTCTTCATGTATTAAATGGTAATAGTAAAAGATGTAGATAAATGTAATAAATAACCAGATCAGTGGATATAAATCAAATGATTAAATAACCTTTCTTATATTTATTTTAGTGCTGTCAATGATTAATTGTGATTACTCGCATCCAAAAGAAAAGCTTTTCTTCACATAATATGTGTGTGTGTATTGTGCACATTTAATATGTACAGTATATATAAATACACATACATGCAGAATATTTTTTAAAAATATATACATTATAACATAACATAACATATTTTTCTGAAATATATACATGCATCTACTACCCAGTACACACAAAATAAAATCTTTATTTTGGTTGTGTTTAATTCAATTTTTATAACGGTGTATAACATTATGTAAATATGGCTTAATGCAGTTTTATTAATTTATTATTAATGCATCTGCATAAACTTTTTTAATTTTTTGGTTAAAATTAATATTTTTTTTAACTAATACCTTTAGTTAGTTTGTGTATACTGTATTTGGTAAAACTTTGGTGTCCTTATTACACAAGTTACATGTATTTACTGTTATGACAGCAATAAATTATGCATAATCCTAAACCAACACTAATCCTAACCCTCACCATACAGTAAGTACATATGTTTAATAAATTATTACTCAATACTCAAATGTATAATTACATTGTAACAGAGACGCCTTAAAATAAAGTGCAACTGTATATTTTTATTTATCAAAAACAGTGTGTATACATGGCTTGTGTAAACACATCAATATATATATATTTGGCCCAGCCCTAATCTGAATTGTTCTCCTTATTGACCTTTGACCGTGTTTGTGATTGGAGGCACTGAGCCGTCCAGCGGTCGGAGTTCTCCAGGGGCCAGCACCCCTCCTCTCCTTCTGACTCCTAAACATTTTCACCTGCCAGGTACTGTTGGAGTCTTCCAGCGGCCCACTGTGTGTCAATCCCAGCATGCCCCTGTGTCTAAGCACATGTTCACCATTCATAGCACTTTCTGTGTCTGGTTATCTCTCTGTCTTAAAGCAACAGTTCACACAGAAATGAAAAGTCTGCACGAGCAAAGATCTTTCTTTGGTAACTGTATGTGATTCAGTTGTCAGTTTCTCAGATTTGATTGTTTATTGTATGTGTTACCAATTTTCTTTCTCCGTTTAAAACCCAATATCTCTTATATCAAGAATTAAAATGAACTAATTTGGCTTTCCCTTTCTTTCAGATCAAGGAATAAACATCTACAGAAAACCCCCTATCTACAAACAGCATGGTACAGTCATTCAGAATCTTTGAATTCAATGCTTTATCTTTCACAATAAAGAGATGATTAGAATTTTGCCTGTAATGTTGGAAACATGCCTGTTTATTTATAATGTACATGCAGTGTTTCCCAGCCATTTTTGTCTTATTTACCCACACAGCTCATAATATGTAAATGTTCATAATAATGATTGGCGTTGTAACTATGCTGCTTCCTCTATCTTCAGTGAGACTCCTGTGTCCAGACAATGTTAAATCTATGCACTCCTGGTTGGGAATCACTGTTTTTAAAGGAATAATTCCATTAGAAATGAAAACTTTACTGAACAAATTCACTCAAACTTAGGCCATCCAAGATGTCGATAAATTTGTTTCTTCTTTCATTGTAGTGAATGGGTGCCGTCAGAATGAGAGTTGATTAAAAACATCACAAGTAATCCACACCACTCTAGTCGATCAATTAATGTCTTATGAAGCAAATAACTGTGTGTTTGTAAGAAACAAATCCATCATTAAGATGTTTTAATTTTAGACAAACATGGTCTCGTAGCATAAACATATAAATGACGCTTTATTAATTGAAACTCTGTAAATTTGTCTAAAAAAGGAATAAAATTTTTTACTGCATGTAGTGTTTCTTTTGGAAACTGCAGTGATGTGTACTAATTGGTGTGTACTTTGTGCCTCGCTAAAAGTGTTCTAATGTACGTTTATGCCATAAAACCAGGAATATGACTGTTGTTTTTGGCCAAAATTTGAGCACATAATCCATAATAACACTTCCTCCACTGTCCATATTTGTTTAGAATAGTGGATTATTGTGATGCTGTTTGAACTCTCAATCTGACGGCACCCATTCACTACAGAGGAACCAATGGTGTGCAAGTGATGTACTACATTATTTCAGATCCGTTCTGATGAAGAAACAAACCAATCTGCATCTTGAATATTCAACTTCTTATTCAACTATTGCTAGGAGTATTGCGTTGTGAAGATTGCATCTGATTGCGTTTGTAAGATGCTTGCCTGTATTTTCGGATTACTTTTTTATCGGTTGTGTTCAAAAATGTTATATAGATTTATCATTGCAATCATTAAAGTACTCATGTTGAGCATCTAGCTGCTCTGTTTACTGTTAAAGTCAGTTAACACAGTTTTAATCAGCATTTACGTGACTTACAACTTAATATACAGGCAAGACTGACAATGTATACTGTGCAGAGGCTGCATGTTTTCTTTAATGCTGCTTGGCTCACAACAGCAGAGCATTTCTACAAATTGGTCAAGAAAAATACAGATCTTAACAGTTCATTGGTAACTAGTTACCTACCAGCCAAGGTTGTTTAGTTACCTTACCAAGCTAGCAGCCAGAACATTTTTATTGAGAGAAAGTCGAGGTGAAGTATATCAGAATATTTCATGTCATGACTGCGTACTGTATGGTTTGTATGTCATTTTACCATATGTCTGTGTTTTGTTTGTTTGTTTTTATTTGGAAACTGTGAGTCCCTCCACTTCATTAATATCTGCTTGTGTGCCATTAAACCACCACCTCAATGTTAACATGTAAGTATTGTTTGAAGTCTTCTCAACTGAGCTCATTTCACTATAAATATTAATCAACCGATCAGTCAATCATTAAAGCATCTTCTTCTGATGAATGCCTGATGAGCTTTGTTCATAAATAACAAAACTTGCAAAAAAAATTGCAAGATTTTTTTTAAAGTGAGATATGCATAGTATCTGCTAATGTATTTGCCATTCTTAAATTTGTTGACATTTAAAGGGATCATTGTCATGCAATTTTAAATGATTATTTATTTTCCCATGGGGGTCCATTTATAATGTTAGTATATTACATCTATGTCAAAACATAAGTTGATGGCTTTCCATTGCCTCCCTGACCCTTAGAATCAAATAGGTTGTTTTGTTCTTTTTTTTCTTTTTAAAAAAATTTTCAAATTCTTTTTATTGTTGTTGTTGTTTTCATTTATTGTATTGCTGTTCTCTGTATGTAAATGCCTTTTGCGCATGTGAAATGAGATACAACGCTTTTGCTTCTGAGCTGCAAGTTTGCTGTTGATTTCATATTGTTCTACTCTAATTAATCTGCACGTGCAGCTAAATCTGTTAAGAGCAGCATAAAAAATTATGGGATCTTTTTAAAAATAAATATTAATCAAATGTGGAGCTGTAGGTGCTACACACCAGGGTTACTATAGTTAACAAAAAATATTATTCGAATTAAATAAACGTAAACTCAAATGAAATGTTGTGTGTTTGCGTGTTTATTAGATGTTTGCAAAGCATTTTAAATTTAGCTTTACCTGAAATAAAATGTTTAGAAAAATGTAGACATGCAAAAAAAAGAAAGAAAATGAAAATACCAAAAAAAAACTCTTACAAATCTAATTCAAAATATTGAAATAATAATACTATTTTTAAAAATAACGCTGCTATATGTGTGTGTGTTAGCTGTTCCCAAAGCAACATTTTAAATTTAGCTTTACCTGAAATAAAATGTGTAGAAAAATTTTGACATGCAAAAAATGATAAAATAAACATACTCTAATGAACATGCAAAAAAACAATAAAAAAAAAAAACACAGAATGTGACGAATCTAATTCAAAATATTAAAATAATAGTAATAATCCTATACACCACTGCTACACACAGCCAGGAACAGCACAATGCTTGACCGAATGTGTCTTCATTCATACTATTGAATATAATGTAAATATCCATCTATAATCAGTATGATGCCAGTAAATTTAGAATAAGGGGCAGTTTTATTTTAGCTTAGATGTAGTTATCTTTTTCATTCTTCTTCTGTTACTATGTGATTTCATAGTACATTAAACTCTTTCACCTCAGAGAGAAATCTAATTCTTCATGATAATTAAATGTGTTATATTTATCCATAGATAAATTGAGCAGGTCGGATCCCACTGTCTGCGTATTAACACTTGCATTGTGTTCTAACGGCAGTGATGGTTTGTCATATTGCTGCATGGCTTATTTTGGCTGAATGATGAGCTATTGCTTATGATATAGCTTTGCATGTTTAGCATGCAAGCAGACAGCCAGTAGCCTTCAGTAGTAAATACTGCATTTTCATTGTTGTAAATAGTGGATGTGGGTTATCAGAGGCCGTAAACCCATGACCATACGCCACATATGGCTTGTAGCAGGCTTTATCTGCTATCTTGTTGGTTAGATATTGGTCTAGCCACACTGATGGTCCACAGGCTCCCCCCCCGGTTTATTGATCTAGATTCAGCTGCCTTTGCAGCCCAGAGCAAGTCTGCTGATGACATCATCAAATCGGCCAAATTCCCCTCAGCGTACGCCCCGGGTCCAGACTACCCAGCAAAGATAGAGACAGACTGCTGGTCCTTCCCGATCTCCCATGCTGCCCTAGGTACTGTGGTCACCCGTGATACATCTGTTCCCACAGTCTTGTTGCTTCTGTCTTGTTCAAGTTTACCCAAAATCCAAAATTTCCAAAATCATTTCCTCACCCACATGTTTTTTTAGGCTCTGTATTATTACAACACACAAAAACAAAAAAAATGGGGGAGTACATTTTACATTTTTCAGTGAACTATAACCTTGATCTGAAGATTTAAAGTAGATGTATTAACATTATTGTAGATAAAGTAAAATGCTAGTGTTAATTAAAGGGTTAGTTCAGCCCAAAATGAAAATTCTGCCATTAATTACTCATCCTCGTGTTGTTCCAAACCCGTAAAACCTTCATTCATCTTCTGAACACAAATTAAGATATTTTTGATGATATCAGAGAGCCATCTGTCCCTCCATAGACAACAACACAACTGAAATGATCCCAGATCCAGAAACATGGTTAAAAACACACGTGTTTCAAAGATGAACGATGGTCTTGTGGGTTTGGAACGACACGAGGGTGAGTAATTAATGACAGAAGATTCATTTTTGGGTGAAAAAATCACTTAAGCTGCTTCTGCTCTGAAGAAAAATGTGACCTTGAAATATTTTCACTCAAAATGTGCTAGTCATCTTTACAATTAATTACAATAATTTCGATGTTGAGTTTAATATTCGATATTAAATTGAGTTCTTGCATACAGTAGTTTTTCTCACATTGTTTGTTCTTTTATTTTTAATTATGCTTTTCTTTACCGAACACACACACACACACACACATGCGCATTTTTCTAATGCTGAATTGGCAAATATATAATAAAAGCAAAAATAGCTTAACATTTAAAAATAAAATCATTAATAACATTGAATTGCCCAGCTAACCAAGAATCTTCTCAGAACAAGGCTTATAACCAAGGCTTCTTCCAGTAATCTAAACAGAACATTTGTTCAAAGTTACCTGGTCTTTAATAATGTTCTTAAAACTTTACCACAAAAACATTATGTATACATCACTCATGGTACGTTTTGGTATGGTATGTCCAGAGAACATTCAAAACCAACATTCCCATAACATTAGCAGAACTGCACCTTGAATTACCGCGGGGGGGGGGACCTGGATTTAGATATCATTCAGAAATATAGTTTTCATAACTCAGTGAGCAAAATGTTCTTGGAGCATATTTTGTTAGCTGGGCAAATCCAGAGATTGACTTCAAACATTTGTCTTTCTGTCCATGTGTTAAATGTGTAATCATTTTTCTTGATGTAAAACACGTTATTATTTCATTTTGTATTCTCTAAACCTAATTCTGTAAGTTTCAGGATGCTGAACAACATAGACTGGCAGTCTTTTGCATTAGCTCTCCTCCTCCATCCTTGATTCATGCGTTTGTGTGTGAATGTGTCTTGTTAATGTGTTTTTGTCGCTGCTGCTCAGGAACAGACGGGAGGAGAAGGTCAAGAGAGGAGGACGAGGAGGAGCTTCAGAAACGCAGACAGATCCAGGAGGAACATCTCAACAAGGTCAGAAGATGTCATTATGTTATTAAAAGAATGATGCAACTGGTTTAACAATGCACAAAATCTAAAATGATTCTTGTATCTGATTCCAGATCCAATCTGGTTTGGGGAAAATGATTCTTAAGGAGGAGATGGAGAAAGAGATGATCCGAGAGCGTCATGCACGGAGCCTGTCAGCACAACGCTACGAACATGGAAGCAGTAATGCTCCTCAGTACAATAGATAGCGTATTAGACGGTTGTGTTCTGGATCTTGATTGAACTTTCTTCAAGATATATATATATATATATATATATATATATAAATTAAATAAGTTGTAGAAGTTCATTAAAAGTTAATAATGGTAACACTTTTACATTTACGCGCATATGTGCATTATTGAATCCATTTTTTTCATAGTGAATATGTACTTTATTAAAATTGCAGATCGAAGTTCACCATCTAAAACAGGCTCACTGCCTGGATATGGGCGTAATGGACTGCATCGGGTAAGATGCCTATATTAGTCAATCTGTATTTAATTTTACTTATAATTTAATAATGATAAAAAATATGTTATTGAACCCATTTTATATATTTTGTATATTTTGCTCCAGCCTCAGTCGACTGATTTCACTCAGTATAACAGTTATGGAGATGTGTGTGGTGGGATGGGAGGTTTGTTCATCTGTTTTTAAACATTTTTAATTTAACTCTAAAAACATACATTAATTTGTATTGAGAGCAAACGTAATCACATGAAGGAATATATATTGTGGGATTAGTTATGATGCAGTGTTAGCATATATATGCAGTGTGTGTGTGTGTATATATATATATATGTGTGTGTGTGTGTGTGTGTATAATAATCATACAGTGCAAAAATTGAGACTTAATCTTTTAAAAGTAATAATTTTAATGCATGCATATAAAAATAAAAATCTTTTTTTTTTTTTCCTTTTTAACAGAGTTTCAGGTATGTAGATACAATTACCTGTTTAAATCACTTGATGTGTTTTTCCATCTGTCTTTATTATAACTAATATGTAATATTCCTTAGAATGCATGTTGATACGCATTCATTATATATGATGTGAAATTAGATTGAAAGATACAGTTGACATTTCTTTAAAATTCTCTCTCTATTAATGATTGGTTTCTTCTAGCCCATGCATGATGGCCACCGTACAGTGACCAGAATGGACAGAGGAGTATCTATGCCTAATATGCTGGAACCAAAAGCAAGTATAACATGAAACTAGCATAGCATTATCTGATATTGAATATGTGTTCAATTATTAGGCTGTTCAGAATTAAAGTGAATTACTGGATGTAATGTAACTATACGGCCTGATTACATTGCAATCATTAAAAAGAGTTTGTGGAGAGTATTTTTTGTACTGATGGTTATGTGTTGTTTGAAGGTATATCCATATGAAATGCTTATTGTAACAAGCCGCAGTCGCTCCAAACTGCCCAGAGATGTGGACCGAACCAGACTAGAGGTAAAAGAAGAAAAATCAAATGTGCATTTTAAAGAATAAAATGAAAAGAGTTCACAATTCAGAAAAAAAAAAATCTGAATTCTGTAATAATAAAGTGCCATTAAAAATATAGGAGAGTTTTGAAAAAAATAATTGTGAGATACAGCAAAAGTTATGGCTGTTGCAATAACTGTAATATTTTAATCACAATACTGACAAGCCAGTCGCAGAGTAAGACAAGCAACCACCACAACCGCAATGTTCTTTTTTTTTCCTTCTCATTTGACTCTTAATCACTATGTATTGAATGGTTAATAAGTTAATAATCATAATAAGACAAATTATGTTTTTGGAGTCATTTTTGCGTATTTTTCATCTGTATTTCTAGCGCCATCTGGCTCCAGAGACATTCTTTGAAATCTTTGGGATGGGAATTCAGGAATTCGACAGGTTACCTCTGTGGAAACGCAATGAACTGAAGAAGAAAGCCAGACTCTTCTAACCAGAATCTACAACATCCGTTTCTGCTTTGACACTCACATGATGTATACAGCTGTTTACTCTTCTTCTGTTGTTTCTTGCTAAAATTATAGTCAGAAGGAAACTCCATGCTGCAATATGATGTCAGTTTGTAAAACAGAGGATCTTAAAATCGCCCAAATTCTCAAATCTGTTTTTTTTTTTTTTGTCTCTGTCGCTTTAATTTCCTCTCTTCCAGAAATGAGTCTTCCTCTTTTTGTTCTGTGTGTTTGCATATCTGTCAATCATGTTCATGCAGGTCTTTGTAAATTTGAAGTTATAATCCTTTTAATTCACTGTTCCAGTAAGACTCCTCTGTTTGCGTCACTTTTGGTTCAGGGAGGGATTGTAGATGCTATAATGTGTCTGTGTCTTTGTACCTGTTCATGTAATGCATTCAAAGAGACTTAATCCATACTAGCACATATTCATGTATTCACCATTTGCTATTGTACCAGACTCCACTTAGCATCTCTTAATTAAAGGTCAAGTGTATCATTTCTGAACAAAATTGGAAAGATATTGATCGCTGTCAATCACGTCACATCATTGGTTACTAGCTTTTAAAAACTGGTCATATTTCCACTTGGTGCCGCTCATTTTTCAGAAGTGACACACTTTACCTTTACGCTTTCTGATACTGATTTAACTGTTGAATCGATGCTGATGTCCCTAGTACAGTATATTGTATATTTAAATGATAGAATACAAATGTAAGGTAAAACTGAGTAAAACTGCATTTGACTTTTTTTAAAGAGCGAATACTCACACTGCCAATTTATTGTATTTCAATTGTATTTCTGAGTAAAGGGGGAATGTCTCATTGTGCAACTTTAAGTAAAAACCAAAGGCATTACAAGAGAACGGGCTCTGTGAGAGCTGTAGCCTGCAGCTGTTTTTTATTTCATCCTCATCAAATCAGATTTATTATTGGGTCGTATTTCTTCAGAGTGCTCTGGACTTGCTATAAAGCTCATACAGTAAATTATTAGCTGGACCAAATCAATCAATTCAGATGAAACATTATCATTAAACATCATGATAACTACACTGACAGATTTGAATAAAATTTGGGGAAACGGATTACATTTACCTCCTCCTCTTCTGTCTTTTCCTTTATCATATATATTCACAAACATTCAAGGTGTAAATGCCTGAAGTGGCTGGCAATCAACCAATTTTATTTTTTTTTATTCTTTCCATCTTTTAATCATTTTACTGATACTGCATGCATAAAGAAATAAATTTACGACGATATATCCATATATTTTTTAAATTCGTTTAAAAGTAGCCTATTTATTATTTAGCAATGTTGTAAGCTTTTACATTGTGTTATGGTAACGTAGTTTTATGGACTAGTCTATAGATGCTATGCAAAATACTGGATAAAATATTTTTATTTTAACGTTAATTTTAAGAACATTATGACAGACATAAGGTGAATTTAAAATGACTTTGGTTTGAGCAGATATTAGTTCAATTCAAGCAGGAGACAAAAGCGGCGATGCATTGAAATGTTGTATTAATTACATCATCCAACAGAAAGTGCCATTATTTTACTCATGGGATTTTTTTTTTCATAACGCAAACATCGGTAAGTAAGCGATGTGTTTATTCAGCTCTGTGATGTTTTGTTTCGGCTACTTGTAGGTTTGTCTCACTCTAACATGAGTAAAAATGTAAAGAGGGTTAAAAGTATCAAAATGAACATCTGTAAACAAACCTTTACTCCCTCACAGAGCATGGCTGTTTATTCCCATTCTGTCAGGCATAAAGAGGTTTCCTTGCTAATTTATTTCTGAAATCCTGGTTTTCCCTTTTATAATGTATCTCTTAATTACATTTACAAAAAAATGTATATTGAATTTCTAAAGGTCCTGCATAAGAGTGATTTTAATACTGCATTTCTCCACTAGAGGGCCACAGTGTCGCATTTGCTGGTGTCATTACAAGCATAAAGCTATCTTACAGAGTGTTTGGAGAAAAAAAACACGATTTTGTCTTTTTGTCTCACATAAATACAGCTGCCTATAAGCTATCCTTTTGGTTCCACTCATTTGACCTATGTTTTTTTTTTTAAGTTTAATAATAATGAATGGGGATGGTAAATCGCTACTCATAAAACTGCCATAAAGGTCAACAGAGACACTCAGTTAATTAGCAAATTAGTAACTAGCTATAAATCTCTATTAATTAAATTGTGACATTCAAACCATGTGTTCCTTAACCGTTGTAATAAACTGTATTTGATCTTATGGTGATGTTTCGGCAAACAGTCCAACGCATATTTATCTTGGATTATATTTTGCAATATCACCAGCGAATGACGCGATTCATGCTAAAAGACGTTAGCAGACAAAGCAATATGACTGGTGAAATCTTAACAGCTTTTCCAGAGCTCAAACATACATTTGTTTTCTGTCATTGTGGGGACTTTCCATAGACTTCAGTTTTTTTAATAATGGTCTAGTTATTTTTTTCTATCTATTTACCCTCAGAGAAACTTTTTTTACATTTTCTTAGATTTTGTAAAACGTTTTTAGCATGCATGTTTAAGATGATTTCAGATTATTCTTACTTTTGTGGATACATGGTTTCTATAATATAACAAAATGTGCAGAAACACCATGTCTTGAGTGCTATATGTTGACACAAAGGGCAGGTGAAACAGATGATATAAGTGTGTGTGTGTGTGTGTGTGTGGTACCAGACAGTGATCAATTCTGTGTCTCCTGTTTGTCTTTGTAGGTTGGGCTATTAACAGTCCTGTCTTTAATTAAAGTCATGTGGACCAGCAGGGCATGTATTAATCTTTAGCCTTTTTTTTCTGAAGTGAACAAAAGTTATTAACATAATTTCGAGAGGAGTACGCCCATCTAATCTTCCAATTAATATCCAAGAACAAAGACAACTTCTTACCACTTCTGTAAGACCACAAATTCACGAAAGACTCCAGTCCATCATTTAACATTTTGTCAAAGGAATGGATCTCTGTGGTTTGAAGTAAAAAAAAAAAAGTACAAATACAAACAATTGGAAAATAAATTGGAGAGCAAGTGATGCAAAGCTACATTTCTCCAAATCTGTTCCAATGGAGAATCAAACTCATCTACATTTTTGATGGCCTGGGGCGGAGTTTAGCATTTCTGGTGCAATCATTTGTGATGGGTAGACTCATAAACTCTTTAAGTTGCTGAGGTTTCCAAAATGAAGTTTTCTCTCTTTCTCTGTGTGTGTCTTGATGGCTAAACGGTACGTATGTGTTGTGTGTTATCTGTCAGATGTTGACCTGGATAAGCAAGAAAGAGCAAATAGATCATAAAAAGCCATAAAGTTAGGCTTTATTGTCCAGAGCAAACCAGCTCAACAGACATGGCTCTCTCTCTCTCTCTCTCTCTGTTCACTCATTCTGTGGTCTTTCTGTCTGTATGCATCTTAAAGGGGTCATCCGGTGCTACATGCACTTTTACAAGCTGTTTGGGCTGAAATGTGTGTTGGGAGTGTGTGTACACAACCACCCTACAATGATAAAGGTCCACACGTTGTTTTCTTTTGGTTTAATGAAAATAAGTTGCGCCTTCTGAAATCAAGCCATTCTCAAATACGTGTGACCACTCCCGCAATAGCTGATTGACAGCAGCGTGTCACACAGACTGAACAGGTGTCTTACCTCAGACCCGCCCTGAGTGAGCCGTCATCATCAGTCCGAGATGCAGAGACAAGCAAGACTCCTAAGCGATTGAGGTGTTTTGTTGTTGAATGTATTAATGAACATAGCAGTAGTCAGTTACCACACATTTGAGTGATTGAAGACGCGGAAGATTAATGTAAAGTTTGGTTCTGAAGGGAAACGCACCGAAATGCGTTTATGTCCCCGTGAATCATTCATGATCCAGCCTCAACTACAGAAGCAGTGAGTATAATGTCTTTTAATGAATCTTTGCAAATCGCGTTTCCTATTAATGTGGTAATTAGCAAGCTTCACTATGAATACGGCTAGGAGTGTCTCGGAAAAGAGGGGCGGGGTCAGCGGAGCTCGTGAAGATTTAAAGGGGAAGTACACAGAACAAAGTGATTTCTAAACAGCTGTTTTTGACAGGGTAAAATGAGCGTTTTTTACACTATCTTTGAGAAATTTTAAAACAAACTATATTACAAACTTTCCATTAAGACCCTAAAGAATCATATAAGCTAGTGGAAAATGTGCTTTGTATGACCCCTTTAATACCTGCTTATGCATTGCATTTCCTACATATATATGAATATTCAGACACTTCTATATTTTTAATAATCTGAATCTCTTTCCAGCTTTTTCTAATCCAGTTATCTATCTATCTGTCATTCAGTCTGTAATTCTTTTTATATATCATTCCATCTGTCTATCATTTAAATTTTATCGTTCCATCTATCTATAGTTCTGTCTATCCATCATTCTATCTACCCTGTGTTCTTTCTTTTTTGGTTTTCTGTCATTTTGTGTTGGTTGCAGACATCGCTGTGTTGTTTCAGCGGGTTTCTTGTATTGTTTCTGGCTGCAACATCATTCGTTTTTCATCACTGCATTGTTCATTTCAGAACAAATTGAGAAATCAACAAGCGGTTTACATAACATCCCAAATCCACACGATTCACAGAGCGAAAAGAGCCGTGCTAATAAAATGTCAGTGCGTCATATGATCTTTTCAAAGTCAGCGAGGCAGAAAGAGTTTCCTCCCGTCCAAGTCAAAGCTCACAGAGCATAACCCATTTCCCAAACTCCTCTATTCACTGTCATTTTCATAACTACAATATGTGACAGTTGACTCTATGAGCAGATGAGGAATCCTGTCGTCTCCCTGAATGGGTCTTGATCTCACATATGATTTCTTTGTTTTGTGTTTTTAACATATTCTGTTTTGACTGATGACTTTATTTCATGTTCCTGCTTGTTGATTTGTTGGCAGGACTGAGATAATAGTCCAGACGTGTGGAAGTTATACAGAGTCACATACAGGCCCTGTTTACTATTAAAGTTTAAAGATCAAGTGTGCAGTATCTGTGTGACTACTAGTGGCACAAAATGGAATTGAAATCCTTCTTTTAAATTTTTGAGATAATAAATAGACCTATATCCTAGTTTGATGCTACTTGTTGAGTTTATTTGTTTGGTGCCACTAGTGGTGCAAAAAATGACCCGCTTTGCTTTTAAATACAGGCTCCAAAACATTTTGTGACTCACTGAAACCGCTTTCGGAGCTGATTATCTCCAGATTGCCTGACGCATGATTCTGGTTTGTCCGTTGGGTTGTTTTCTCTCTGAGGGGGGTGAAGATCTGCAGTGTTTGTCCTTTGCACCTCAGTGTGGGGCCGTCTGATAAAACTGCATTGGTATGTGGTTGTGTGTTTAAGGAGCAGATGATAATGTGGCTCTGCAGGAGATATCCTTAGGACTTGTGATGTAAAAGTCTAGTTATGTCTTTGAATTGTAATTCTGTGGGAAGATTTGCACTTCAAAACAACAACAACAAAAGTTTTGGATCAGCGAAAATGTAATGTTGTTATTTTCCAGTCTTGGCTTGGTACTGTTTCCACTTAAAATATATATTTGAACTGTAATATTGTATAGTAATATATATTGTAGCCAGAATAGCATGTATATATGTATTTCACAACTTATGATAACTGTGTTTATTAAGTTGTTTTAAAATACTTTTATTTAGCAAGGATGCATTAAATTTACCAAAACTGCCTAAAAAGATAGTGATGATGTAACATCACAAAAATATTTAAATTGAAAAGTTATGTTAAATTGTAATAATAGTTCACAAAAAAAAAAAATTAATGTTTTTTTTTATTTTTATTTATTAAATATGCTGCTTTTGTAAGCATAAGAGTATTCTTCAACATTAAAATGGTACTTCATCAACTTTTTAGTTTTGAAACAGCCTTCCACACTCTAAAAACAAATCAGTTGTGGTTGTCAGAATAATTTTGTAAAACACGTTTACAGACAAAACTGTACATTTTACAGTATAAAACTAATTTACAAACAAGATCATTTGAATGTAAACAAGTAAATTCATATTTTAGTTTACAGTTTTTGACTGTAAATTAGCTATACATTGATTTGCTCTATTTAATTCTAAAAACTAAACTTCTAAATTAACAGAATTTTACTGTAAAATGTAATTAAATGTCTGGTTAGGTGTTTTACAGTTTTTCCCTGTATATAGTACAGGAACATACTGTTAACCTATTAACAGTTTTTACAGTTACAATTTCACTTTTTTTTTTTTTTTTACAGTACATACTAATATATTGTGCAATATATTATCCATATATATCCACACTGGCGATAACATTTAAAGTCACCTAAATAAGAAAGTTAGATGATGTACACTTTATAATTGCAGGATTTCTTTGGTTTTGCATCTGTTAAAACAACACTTAATTAACCAGTATAACACATAAGTAAAATATCAGAAGGCACGCTATGCAATCTGAATAGACTGAAGAGAACTGGAACCTGGTTAAGTGTCTTTACGAGCAACCTTTAGCTAAAGTGCTCAATATGTCAGTTGAGTGCTATTGATTATTCAGGATGCAAAAGATGACCACATGCAAAAAGCTGCTAACCCAAATGAAACACATTCACACCAGCAGTCACTTTATCACTTCCATAAAGCAGGACTGACTGTTCAGCTCATCTCGTAACAGGAAATTGTGCTTCAAATGAATAAAAAGCAGATTTAGCTCAGCTGCTATTGATTCTTAAATTGATTTTATCTGATGTCTGTAATTGGACTTTTGTTACTGCTTTAAATTATGGCATCTTTAATTAGTCAGACTGGACCAGGGGTCACGGGTAAAATAAGAGGCTTATGTTATGACATGAGAGAAGGTTTCCCTAGTAACCAAAACATTATTAAGCCTCTGTATCGCATGACTAAGACAGCTGACAGTGATAAATTTCCCTCAGTCGGATGAAGTCACATCTCTGGTCTGTATCTCAATAATCCTCGGCTCTTAGCATCTTGGGATTGATAGTTCCCTGCTAAATAGACCAGTACTGACTCGCACCAAGCCAGCACTTACCAGCATAAAGCAGTTTCCCTCCTCACATTCAAATTAGTTTGTTTGTTTACATATTTTCTTGGAAGGAAACGTTAGCAGCCTGTTAGCACCTGGTTTATAGGTGTTCATGTGATTTAATGAGTGTTTACAACACTGACCTCATGCTGCCATTTAAACTGATCTCATTAACACTGGTGTGTGTGTATGTGTGTGTGTGTTTACGGTAGCTGACATGTTGGGCAACTACAGGATATCTCACCTGAGGTTTTTGCTCTCTCATAGCATATATCATATGCATAAACTAGATTAGCATGTGGGTTGTGCATAGTCGGATATAAATCAACTATTTGTAAGTGACAAAACTGCTACTAACTACTGATGACTGACTGTCATGCTAAACTATTTTCATTGTAGAACAGTTAAAAGTATTTTTAGACTTTTAGATTGTTTTCCACACTGGTTTCAAATCATTTTAAATAATTTACAAGATAACACTTGTTACCTATTAACTGCGACTTTTCCCTCAATAAATTCTTAATTTTCTGCTTAATAATAGTTAGTAAAGTAGTTGTTAAGTTTAGGTATTGGGTAATCAGTGTGTTTAATTAGCACTAATAAATGGCCAATGTTCTATATGCATGCTAAAAAGCAACTAATACGTGTAACAGTAAAAAGTAGGGTGTAACGACCACCACTTTGTGCTGATTTTATTGGTTGAGTTTCATAAACAAATACTTAATCAAATAACATGTGTGGGTCCTGCTTTATATTAAGTAGGTATCCCCAATATCTGTGTATTTATTTAATCTACATGTACATCTACAGCTCTAATATTTGTGTTACTACACACATGTAACAACCCACTGAATGATATGTGTGAGTACAAATGTGTAACAGGACATTGGTAACAACACTTTTTAGGGTTTAGTAGACAATAAGTAGACAATTCCAACTTCAGATCCAATTCCCACATTACATATATAAACATACCAGTCCTGGATCCCATTTTCATTCGTAAACCTCTTCACCCAATAGATCAAAATGTAGTTATATAACACCTGTGAAAAGTGAAAAGTGCTGTCACCAGTGTCTGTCTGAATATTGGTACCAATGTCCTGTTACACATTTGTACTTACATACACCATTCTGAGGGTTGTTACATGTGTGTAGTTACAGAAATATTACAGCTCTAGATACTATGTACCATACTGTGGTTACATACTACATACACATCTAGTTACTATGTAAGTGTACGGGTATTAAGGGCACTTAATATATTTTATAAAAATTAAGACATAAATTCTGTTTTTTTTTTCAATGCAAGTGTGTAAATGTATACAAGTTATTATAAATATATCTATATTTTATACCATGGCTGACATATCCAGCTATCAGTGGCCAAAATGATTTACTTGTAAGAATAAATACATGCAGTATAAATGACTTTTTTAGTCCTAATTGTAGGATTCTTACTACTTTTAGGCTAGACTGTACTAGACTTTAGCGCTCTGTAAATGTGTTCCTCTAAAGCTTCCATTGTGGGTTGCCGTGGAGAATGTGCCTTATGGTGCAGGAAGTGAGGGGATTTGTCCTCTGACTGTTTGGACAGGGGTTCCCGCTGTGAGGACAAGCTGTGATCCCAAACACCTTTTGAATAAAAGCTTCAGTACACTTACAAAGCCAAGAGCTGAAGCACAGGACCATGTTTTTAGATTCGCTGTCACATGTAAATGCAGGTCCTAGAATTTGAGAAAAACAAAGTTCTTTGTTCAGTTGTATAAATGCCAGATGTCTCTGTGAACGACTTTGCAACCTGCGTGTTTAGAACGAAGCTGTTCATGAATATGGATTTCAGAAACTGGATTGACAAAATACTAGGTACTTTTCATTATGAGAATGTCTGCCTTTTTCCAAGCTTATACCACAATCAGCGGATGGGATTGTATTAGCAGAGGGTGAACTGAGGTTATATGTCGGTCTCTTTCTGGCCTGCTGATTATTATTATTATTAGTAGTAGTAGTAGTAGTACTATTGTGCTGTTTAATTATTATTATTATTGTTTGCATTTTCATTTTTTCATGGCTTGTTTTTCAAATGCCTTTGTGCAAATTTTATTGGTTAAGTTTCATAAACAAATTAATGTTTAAAAATGTGATGATCTAAACTATGTCTAAATTGCACAAAGAAAAATCTTAAAAATTATTACATTATTTAATGTGTGAATTATATTGCATATATACATATAAAATATGTTGTTTCACCACTTATCTCACAGACAACTTGAGACTTGAGAGAAATTTGCTTAATTTAGGAAAAAACAAAACACAAAAAAGATAATATTGGTCAAAACCGTAGTTAGACTTTGGACCAAAAGTACCTGTAGTTGGAGAAACACCCTGTTCTTATTATAGTATGTATAGTTTAATTAAGATTTACACTAATGTCTGACTATACATTCATAAAACACATTCTGGATTTATGCATTATATTTGCTGTTGCTCTTTTACATCAGTCTTACAGCGACACGGCTGTCACACACCTGTCTGCTTTGTCTGTGTCTTTACAAACCACATCAGAGCCACTTCAGACAATCGTGATGCATTTTTCATGTCACAGGAAACTTCACTTTATAAAGAGGTTTTATGTTGTGCATACTCATACACTAATTTGCACTGATTTATTAAACAGCAAACATATACCTTATCAATTAAATAATTTTTGTTATTCATCCATCAGTGCTTGAGTGCCTGTATCTACATGTGTGTGTGATGTGCTGTGACCCAACAATGAAAACACATGTTCAGAAAGACTGCAGGAAGTTGATTAATGAGAGCTTGTGACCCTGTGACCTCAACTGCCGCTACACCCTGCAGGTACCCAGTCTGAGGTCAGCACAGGATTTTACAGCCAGACCCCACCCTATGAGCTCAGTGCTCTTTACCGCAGGGCAGGTGTAGGCAGAATGGGCCTGAGAATCTCTGGATGTGCCGACAGCATCAGTGTAGGTTTGATTTTGGCACTGGGGGAGACAACAGGGTCAATTTAGTAGGCACTGGATATTGGTAGGGACATGTCATCACGTCACTACTAAATTCTAAGCCTTGAAAATCATAATAAGTGATTTCGAGGCTATAGTTTCTGAGTGTGGCTAAATTTCACATACATAAACCTAAATCTGGCTCTAAATTCAAAGTCTGATTCAAAAAATTTGTGTGCACTTGGATTAGCTTCGTGAAACATTTTGCTGATGCAGTGGTTTAACTGATTCAGAGCTCTGAAAACTCTTTTGTTATTTGCTAGAGAACTAGTTGAATGAAGCTGAATGATCAAGGTCATGCATTTGAATCAATCAGAGTGATTCCAGCATAAATTAATCACTTAATTGAATTGGTCCGTCTGTTCTTCAACTTTTCGCATATTTTTTGCCATGTTTACATGACACTGTCAGTAAGCTAGTAGGCTATTACTGGCATATATCTTGCTATCTTTTTTTTTACATTTAACTAAAATACATAAAAAGGTATGATAAAATATACATATTTCCATTCTAAAGTTTGTAAGTAAAGTGAACATATTCAGATAACTGTTTCAGGTAACTGGTGTACTGCTAACTAGTGGAAGCACACCATTAAAAGCTGCCCCTCAAAATAGAAACACTGCATTAAGATCGAGTTTGTAGCTTAACTCTACATTTTAGTTTGACCACTGCAATTCAGTTCATGATAATTCAATAGTAAATCAGTTGAAAGCATCCAGTCATCTCATACCAGTGAAGTTTGTGTTACGTTTATCAGTATATATTGTGATAAATATTTGAGAAATTGTGTCTGATAAGTCTATAGTAGGTAATAGTCGATGCAAAAAAGAGCAAAAGCTGAATTGTCATTACTCCAGCTTTCAGTGTTAACTAGTCTGAAATCAATTTTGATATGCTGATTTGCTGCTCAAATACATTTCTTTATAATTATGATAGTCAGGATAGGCCTAGTTGCTGCTTATATTTGTGTGGAAACTGATAAATAGAAAATTCTAAAGATTATCATTTCTGTATAATAGAGATCTTTTGTAAAATTATAAATGTCTTTGCAGTCACTTTTGAGCAATTTAATGTGTCCTCGTTGGAATAAATATATGAATAAAAATCTTACTGAAATGTTTATTGTAAAATATTTTAACTAAAGATGGCCATCCACCAGACTGACCAAGGTCTGTAAAAAAGAGCTATAACTGACCCGATCTGCCTTTCGCCCTCGGGATGTGCCAGAGTTTTGACCTCTGTCTGGTTTATATTACTCTCTGGGGCAGTTTATTCTACTGATGAGTCACCTGCTGTCTGGACCGTAGTCTGAGTGACCACTAAAGACTGATTACAGGTGAGAACAGGAAATGTTGTAATGCTGTGGAAATTGCTACTCTTACCAATACTTTACATGGTAACGATAGTGTTCAGAAAAATTGTTAACTGTAGCCTATTTTATATAGAAGTATCTTTTTAAATATTTGATTTATATATACACACACACAGTATATTCAATTGAAGTTTCAATTCATATAATATATAGATAGATAGATAGATAGATGTTTTTATTGTAAATGCAAATGCATGATGGGAAATTGGCAAACAGTCCTGTAATGTTATTGTAACTGCTCTTCTTTTACAGTCACTGCATAGCATTGTAGGACAGCATTAAAATTGGTATTTCCCCAGCTAACTGTCACGCCTAGCTGGAGCTGCCAGCTAAAGACTGTTGATGGCAGCTCCAGCTCTCTATGAACTCTGTGTTTTTGT
>JAUCMS010000022.1:15245242-15268102 GCA_032357445.1 Enteromius radiatus | reverse complement strand
CTAAGCCTCAAAACTAGACACACTAACCTCAAGAATGGTGACAACCAACAAAAGTTTAAAAATGATCTCTTTACATCTCAGTGCAACAAATAACTAACAATAAGGAATAAAGCAACAAAAAAAGTTTAAATTAAGTCAGCAAACATATAATAGTAACAGAATAATTTAGTTATGCTGCAATGCATGCTGGGAATTCACAAAGTCTTAACGTTTCAACAGCATGACATTCTTTGTTCAGACAACTGTGTTTGACTAGTTGGACAACATTTGGGGTAATTTTGTTGGTTTGACAAGGGTTTTTATGTAGTTTAAAGAAAATAGCATTTTTTAGTATTTGAGACTCAAAAGGTTTTTTGAACTGGAAAATGTGAAGTTTCATTTTTCATGCAGTTTCACCTACCTATAAACCTCATCTCGCACTGTTTGTGCTATACATGAATGATATCTCAAAATGTAGCTTGTTCTAAACAGTTAACTTGAAAAGTGATCAAACTTACCATTTTTATGTGAAATATAATAAAAGTTGCACCACCTAAGAACCACCCAGAATGCCTTACTAACCGCCTAGAAACAACCTTGAACCGTGTTAACAACCACTGCACCCTAACATTGTGCCGGCGGGTTTTGCACAGGCAAGCACCATCTTATCCAGATCATATAAAAATCTAAGCAATTATCATAATACCTCAAAAGTGTCTTCAGAACAACAGAGTTTTGTGAGACAATCCTTCTGAGCTGGATTAATGTCTAGCAGCAGATGTTGTACGTAATGCTAATGAAGGCGTTTTGTTTTGAGGGGATGAGCGGAGATTTGGAGATGTTTTTAATTTCCCACCCATGCAGCTATGTCTACAGTCTTTCACGTGTCTCGCTGACAGCAGAGGACAAAGACGTCTTATCTGCTGCAAAGAGAGTGTGGATTGTCTTTCTTTAACTCTCTCGGCCTCTCTTTTTCTCGCTGTCCTTGTTTTGCAACTGCTGCAGCGTGTCGGGCTTTTAACATCCATCAATCAGCTGTCGCATGCCTCGTGTCAACACTCTGCTAATGGCAAAGTCTTATGGGATTTTATGGCCAGAGCAAAGTATCCAGAAAATGTTATCTCCTCAGGAATTTATGGGACATAATGAAAAAGTCAAATCCAAACTTAGCAATCTGTCTTCAAACACTGTCTTTAGTACAAAATAACAAGCAAAGAGAAAAGATGAACAGATAGATAAGGATGAAAACATGCGTAGTAAACTCATTAAGGTTGCTGGTTTCTTCTGCTATACCTGCGTTGTGTGTTCTTAAAGGACTTTTTTAGCCACAAATAACATTCTGTCATTATTTACTTCCCTTAATGTTGACAGAATCACTATTGCAGCGGTAACTAAGAACTAATGTTCCACAGAAGAAAGAAAGCGACGAGGGTAAGACTGTGATGGTGAAATTTAATTTTGAGGTATTGACTATTACTTAAATGTCTTCATAAGGAAGTTGAACTTTAATGCTTCAGTCTAAGTATTTTATTTTTACCATTTAGCCACTGATTCAGTGAAGCTGAGAGATTTGCTGACATCATCATCTATCAAGCTGGCATAGATTTATTCTGGTGCAGGAACTGAATGGGCCACACAGGGGATGAACCCTCACCTCTCCAGGTGACCTCACATTTGTGAATGTTACCACCATGTTGAGTAATATGGCAAAGTGATTAAGAGAACAATGCATTAAAAATATAAAAGTAATAAGTATATGAATTATGATTATAGTTCATATATTAATTATGATTAATACACAAAGAAGGTATCAGTTCAGTTTCATTACCCACTTTAAATTATGTAAGACTTCTGCTTATTGTGGAATTTTCATCTTCTATTTGGATCTGAATAGTCTTTATGTCTTTAGACATAATTACAAGTATTTTAAATAGTAACTAATAATTAAGCATCTAATTATTTTAAATTATAATATAATAAACAAAAATTGATTAAGGATTTTAATGTTAAATAACTGACATTTAGCTAACATGAAGGGTGACAAATCCCCCCACTTCCAAAAAAATAAATAAAAATTAAATAAAATAAAAATCTAATAATATTTTCTGTATTTATTTAAGCTTAATATGTTGATTCCGTTTTATTGATTTAATTATTAATTTTATAAATTGCATATATATTTATTAGAATGAATCATAGGAATTCTAATAACAATTCTATTAAATATTTCTTAAAAACACACATTTTGCCAAGATATAAAATGTAAATGGGTTTCTAGATCAGTCACATTTTATAAAAAGCTATTATAGTGTGCATATTATTTTTTGATCTGTAAAGTAATTTTCCCTGTCACTCCACTTGCTTTCCTTATAACAATAGTGAACTGTCACTTTAAATGGCATATTAAAGACACAGTGACATCATTAAGTTCACCTTTGCACAATGTAATTTGTCAAACATTAAATATCCAACTGCTATCAAAAACCAAAAAGGAAAAAAAAAAACATTTGATTCAGTCAATTCTAGAAAAAATCGTGTCACAGGATGATTGTCAACAAGATAAGCAGCAGACATTTCCACCCTGTTATATTCTCCCTATGAATATGCAAAGTTGTGTAGTCTTTCCCTTTCACTCTTTCTTCAGTGGCTCTGTTTTTGGGAGATGAGGTAATGACAGAAGTGGGATCCCAGGTAGAGACAGAGAGCCTAAAATCAGGGCATGTACCAACACGCCCCAATTTTGGTAAAGAAGATGCCCACTCATGCTGCACTCCTCCTGTGAGACGCTGAAATACAATTCTAGAGAGAGTCCCGGGACCCAGAGGAGATAATGTTTTCCTCTATAACAAGCACTAAACACAGAACACTAGGTATAAATTTAATTGGATATTCCCTAAAGTTTGAGCAATGAGCTTGTAGGTCAATCTGTTTTGGTTCACTTATTCCTTGAAGGTGATAAATAGAATATGCTCCATTTTTCCCTTTGAGTAAACAGATTAATGATGCTCAGTGGTGTCTGAAGGAGTGGGTGGAGAGCTCAAACTCACTTTAAACTGAGACGGCAAACAAATGAAAGGTCATGCAGCACCAGTGAGAGTTTGTGAGGAAGGCATAAGTTTGATTTGAACATTGGTAGAGATCAGGTTTTGCTGTTGCCCTGTTATTAAACTACCTATTTAAGCCTCTAAAGTTTATAAAGGTTTTGCAAATACATCATATAATCATTATGCTTAAATTTAACAATGAGAATGTTATTATAACCCAAAATATTTTGTACTTTTTTAGCAAGTTTCTTATGTTCACTATAGGGTGGCATTTATTTGCAGAATAAAAAACTGTAAAATCGTTAAATATTATAACAATTTAAAATACACGTTTTCTATTTGATTATATTTTATAATGTAATTTATTCCTGTGATGCAAACTGAATTTTCAGCATCATTACTCCAGTCTTCAGTGTCACATGATCCTTCAGAAATTATTCATATATGCTGATTTGCTGCTCAAGAAACGCAAATTTCCATTAAAATGATTTTTTTTTGTTGTTTGCTTGTTTTTTATTTTTAGGATTTTTGTCTAATATAAATCTCAAACATTTATGCAAAATAAAAATATTTTGATATATCAAAAATCTCATTAATATGACTTTTGATTTAATGCATCCTTGCTAAATAAAGCATTCATTTTGAACAATAACAGTAAAATACCATACATACATATGTAAAAGAGCACTGCACTCTATTCCTGTAAATTGCACACAATTTTATGATCTTGTTACTTTGGCATCCCTTACAAGTACCTGTAGTATAATCAACAATAAAGTATATAATGTGTGGGAAATTATGAGGCTTATCAGTTATTGTTATATGATCTTCCAATAGCCTTAATCTGGGCAGATGACATAGAATTCCTGGACCAATCATCTCGCTGGCATTTGAAACTCGCAACAGCTTGTCTAGAATGCATATGAATTGCGATTTGCTCTCTAATTCCCAAGACTGAGTTCCACTGAGAGAGACTAAAGTAATGGTTTGTCTTCATTTGCAGGGACATGTCCATACCATCCAACCCCAATCCTACACCTGATCACAGAACCTGCAAGTCACAGCTTATTTTACACGTTTTGCTGTATATTATTATTAGCATGAAAGAAGAGTCGAGAGATAAATGCTGATAAATACTTAAATCTGATTGACCAATTCCAGCATTCTGCAGCTGAATACTTTGTATAACTACACTATCCTGTATAATTGACAGTTGCTCCAAACAGATGTGTACTCTGGTAAACTGTGGTATAGCAAGATTTAGAAACAATTTTAACTCAGAAATTGCTAGCAAATTTCACAAATAATTACTAAGAAACAGCAAGTACCAGAATTTTTTTTAAGTATAGAAAGATATTTTATTGTAAAACCTACTCCAGTAATCTTGTTTACAACTTTATATATTAGTGCTGTCAAATGATTAATCGCAATTTATCACATCCAAAATAAAAGTTTGTTAAAACCCGAAATGAGCAGTAAGGGTCCCAAAACAGGTGGAAGGACCCCTTATTTTACCCTTATAGTCAACTTTTCTGAAGGTTCAAAGTTTTGTAGAAAACATAGTTACTCAAAGCATAAATACAGGATGTCAAAATTCAATTTGAGTTTGTAATTTTCCTAACAAAAGTGTCATTCACATGTGACATGCTTAAGAGTCCATTAGGTCTTGAGCTGAAGAATCGTAGCAGCACTTCCAATGGTTTTATGGCTTCTGCCCGGGCAAACGCTCTCACACATGCAGGAGGAGATACAGGAAGGGAGGAGAGAGAGGTGTCTGACTGGGGCACAGAGATGAAAAGACACATCCTGCTGAGTCTGAGCTTATTGTCTGCTCAAGTGTTATGGATGTAACCAGGAGTGTTGAAGCTTCAATAAAAACACTGTCTCTCTTTGTCAGGCATGACTTTTAGGATGCTTTTAAAAACTGAAAATACTGCTTTGAAAAGTTAGCACTCTAGACAGAGCAACAACCTGACCCAAAGTGTTTAACAGTTTCAGAAGACCTGCATGTTTATTAGTGGTTGAAAGTTTCAAAAAAGGAAGGAAGGAAATCCTGACAGAAGCTTGGGAGGAAATCCTAATTGTTCCTCTTCAATTCCCAATATTACCTTAGAGACACGGTTCAAATTCATCAGCCGGTGTGGAGCAGAATGATTTGGTTAAACCTCAGCTCTCTAAGGGATATCCTTTATTTCTTCTGAGGCTTCTGTTATCTGGAGACCTTGCGTGGTGCGGAGGACAGGAAAGACCATCTGTTCTTCTGCAAGGTCTTTGATGTGGTCAACACCAACACAACAAATGAACCTCATTTTAACACTTATCTCTTTCTCACAACAGCTGTGGAAAAGGCTTTTTGAAATCATCAGGATGTCAAGGATTACTATTATTTATTGCACATGCTCAGGGATTTAAATATGTGTTTTTTATGGCTTTTTTAAAAAGATAAATAAATAAAAAATACTGCCCCCAAAATGTTCAAGAATGTTGCATATGTATCCATGACTAGACAATTCCAAGAGTGAACTGGGATTATGGGTTATCCTGGCAAGTAATTTGACTGCTACTGAACATTGGCATGAGAATAAAGCAGGTTAGTTAATCCATTTCCTGTTTTTCTTAAATGGCTTAAAGGAAGTGCTGGAGAAACATCTGGAGGTTGTTTGGAGCTGCTTCCAGGGCAGTAAGAGCGTTAGGAGCCTCGGACGGCTGCTGTCGGGGGGAAGAACACCACCTGTCTGGAGCTGTTGACAACAGAGGAACCAAGGATGTACTCTGACATAACACTCAACATCCTCTCTCCCAAACGCCACATTTACAGGCAAGCAACCTGGAAGACATGCAACATGAACATTGCTTTTTTATATTAACAATCTCACCTGTTGGTGAGAGTCCCTGTGGATGTGTTTGTGGTCCCTGGGCTCACTGTGAACTCTTGAACTATTCCTTGTGTCTGTGACGTAATGCTGATTAACACAGAAAAAAAATGTTGCCTCACCCCTTAGATTTACAATTGTCACAATCACTTAAAAAATGTGGCCATAAATAATACTGAAATCTGCACTGTTGCAGAAGTGTAGACATAATGCATAAACATTAAATGTGTTTTGGGATTAGAAGGATAACATCGCATAAGAACTAGTCTGTTTGCATGGCTCAAACTCCACAGTTACACTGTAAAATATGATTATGTAAAATATGATTTAAAAAAAGAACACTTTAAGTAACTTTGCTACAACTACAAGTCAACTAGCAGTCATCAGAGTAGCTTAATAACTTCTAACACTGTATTTTGATGGGTCAACAACATACAACATACTGACTGTTAACTTTACAAGTATATGCCAACTTATTCTACTAACCCTACACCTACCCTAACAGTCTACTCTGAGAGTTAGTAGACATGTAGTTGTGAATTATTGAGAAATAGTTAGACGTGATTACAAAGTTACTTATAGTTAGTAAAGTGGACTATCAGAATAAAGTGTAACCAAAGAGAATACTATTTCGTTTTTCTACTGTGAGAGCAACAAGTAGTATATTTAGTTGAATTAATCTTATTGCTCTTCATACTTAAACACAGGCCTCATAGTCAGATCTTAGATCTCACAGTGTCCTCTTTCATCAGTGTCTCTTTCACCTCAGCCCCCATTCTCTGGGATACACACACACACTCGAGGGGGAGGGGCGGTCATACCCTTTGTCCTTCTGGTTACTGTACATATGAATGGATGCAGGCCGGGACAGGAACCCCTGAACTCATGAATGTGAATAGAGTCAGGACACTGGCCTGACGAGCGGGTCGCACTGGTTATTAGAAGTGTGTATGTGCAGTAAGGAAATGAGCACAAATGAGCCTTTTCCACCTTTATGTTCACTAAAGTTGCATTTATTTTTTAAGAAAATAAAACATAAAGAGTTTTAAAGAAAGCAGTAAAGTAATGTTGTGAATGTCGTGTCGTAATTTAGAAAATATTTTATTCCAGTGATATAAATCAGGATTTTCAGCATTGTTACTCCAGTCTTTAGTATCATAATACTGTCAAGGCACACAAAAGTGTGAAAGACATCATCGAAATACTGGACTAATTTGACGGTGTCTTTCTTGCTTTTCTGGGCCTTGACAGTGTTCATTACTTGGCAGTCAATGGGACAGTCAAAAGCTTCCTGCTTTTCATCCAAAATATCTTAAATTGTTTTCCGAAGATGAATAAAGCTTTTAAAAGTTTTGAACGACATGAGGGTAAGTGAGTAATGACAAAATTCTCATTTTAGGGTGGAGTGAACCTTTAATATGCATGCAGCACAAAAGTTCGGGCAGGTTTTGTATGCGTATGTTTGTTGGTTTTCAAAGAGATCGCCTCCGATCTCCCACCTGTCAACACATTCAATGCAAACTTTACATCCTTCTCGAAATGCATCTACGTATGAAAAGCTTTCCAGAACTGTATGAAACTGTCTTCTTGTTAAGCTTTGCTGCAAAACAACAATGGCTGAGTTTTCATGCTCTGTGCATGCACAAAATTACAGGCTGGGAGAATAGAGAGAGACTTGTAGCATTGCTAGAGGAGACATCTGTTGAACAGGGAGACAGTCAGTGAATTGTGACACAGATGACAGTGGGCAGCCGTGTGTTTGGACTGGGGATTACCTCATCACTAAAAGAAAGCATCCCCCCCTCTCCTCTTGCTTTTCTCCCTCCCACCATCCTGGCTTTAATTATCGCCCGTCTGTTGAAGGGCCACTGTTCCTTTGTGGTTTCTCTCTCTATCTCTCAACCCCATTAAAAACCCTGTTTCACTTGTCTGTCACGTTAACATTGTATTAGAGATGTGACATTGACACAGAGCAGCTAGCAGCACACTTTTAAACTAAACACGACACCGTAGTAGCAACAAATATTCATGCAATAGTCTAGTGGTATATTTGTAAAGGAAACAGATGTGGTTAGCCATTTGTTTTTACTTGTTAGGTTTTATTTAGGTTTAGATAGGTTTGGCAGTGTAAACCATTGTTTAAAAGTTGGAAGTCTTGTTCGGTCAAATGCATTAGTTTATCTAAAAATTAATATCAAAATAACCTCTAAGGAAATCATCCATGTGGATTAATCTTTCAAAGGCTGTCCAGGTCAGTGGAAGCTGGAGTCCCAGCGGGTGTTGACTGTGCATGGAAGACTTGAGCCATAATGAGATCCCTAATAACAGCAGTAACCCTTCAGAGTAATATGCCTCCTGTGGATAACCAGAAATCACAGCTATTTCAACCGTCTGTCTGCCTCTTCATCTTTTGTCCTGTATGTCTAACTTGATGTGTATTGATCCTCTCACTACCCTTTTCTCCTCTCTTTCTCCCTCATCTTTCTGTGCTATAGAGGAGCATGAAAGTGGTCACCTGTTGGGGTTTTATTGGTATGTTTGCTACATTAAAGCCCCAATACTACTACTTTTTAAGTAAGAAGAAGATATGCAAGCTGAATTGGAGTTTTTTTTTTTTTTTTTGGTGGAATTTGGTTCTTGATGCAGCATGACACAAAGGGCCGGTTTCCCGAACAGGGTTTAAGACTAGTCCTAGATTAAAATAATGTTAAGAGCTGTCTAAACTGGAAAAAAAGGCTTGCAATGAGATATCTTAAAATACATTATTGCCATTGTTTGGTCTTAAAATGCTAACAGATAATGCATTTTTGTAAGACATGTTCCTAAAAATTCTTAAATGTCCTAAATTAGCAAAGGTCTAGTCCTGGCTTAATCTAATTCCTATCCGGGAAACCGGCCCAAAGTGTCCCAATAGACTGTTTATCCGATAAAAGAACAATGTTTAAGGCGTGTACATGACCTTTTCATATACATTCTTAGGTAATTAAAAATAATTGGTATAAGTATATGTGTGAACATACTCTGAAACAAGATTTCAAAGCTGTTCATCATGCTTTTGTGTTGCTTCAATAAAATTGCCTCATAAGATCTCACATGATTAAACAAGCATATTAAAGGTCAACTGCACAACTGAAAAAGATAGGATAGTAGAACTGGGTCAGAGAGTATGGTATTAAGTTATCATGGCATGATTTATTCAACTTTCCCTATATAGATAATTAGCAAAAACTACATATGCTAGCTAGATACTACAATATGCAACAGAAGTATAGCATATTAGGATTTGTCACATTAAACACGTTTTGACCTTATAACCAGTCAATTAAGTTTCTAAATACTGCTTTGGGGGTGACTGTAGACTATAACATATCATATCTGGAAAATTTAACAGCTTTACTTGTATTAAACATTTTAATAAACTAAGCAATGCAACTAAAAGCATTGGAAGGTCAAGGTTATAGGCCATACTGAGAAAGGAAGGTTTGAGAGTGTGTGGTCATGACCTCTATGTTGAACCTGTTGACTAGCTCCATTGTAAGGCATCAGAGTGTGTGAGATGATCCAGCTAGACAGCTGGTGGAGGTGAATGCAAACACAGGGTCAGGCTTGCTGGCCTTGACCCAGCGTCAGAGAAAAAAAGTGTGACCTATGCTCTCTCTTTAATCTTTAATTTAATCTCTTAAATTTGCTTGCCGTTTTCAGTCACAGATGCAACTTTTGGGTTTTATGACACTATGCACTTAGAGTAAATTAGTGTTCATCTTAAAATAAAACTAGCTAGAACTAACAATAGAATTTTAGTATCAGGAGTTGCATTGTAAATCTTGATCCAAGTTAATCTATTAACAACCTTTGTCTTTTTTTGTTAGCTGTTAATAAGAAACAACATTACACATTAAGCTGCATTAAAATTGTATGGTTAAATTGATGCAAAAATAGAGTCAGTTTAGTTTGCAGATAAAAGCACGGAACTACAAAGGACTTTCAATACAGTACATTGAATGTCAGGTGCTGAATTAAGAAAAAAAAAAAAAACACTTCCCAAAGCCAGAAACAGCCCTAAAATATATGGTCAGTTGTATTGAATGTGTGCATTGCCATGGTGATAAGACCAAGCAGTGCAGTAAATTGTAAGTAAAAGTTGATGAAATTCTAAAGTCTGTTAGAGAGTTAAGCTCCTTTCAACCAAGGCTAGCAAAGATAAAACGTATTCAGGGGCCCAAGGTCCATCTGGTCTTCACCTGTGTCATGTCTATTCAGAACCCTAAACCCCATTCTAACCTCTGTGACACTACAGGAATTTTAATAGAGATTCTGAGTAAAAGAATGAGATTTAGAGATTGTCCACTCTTTGATGTCTGTCTGTCCGTCAACTGTTTTTTCTCTACGATTTAATACGAATCTTTAATTACTTGTTGCATTACTGTTTTTTTCTCTCTCTTTAACACCTATGCAGCCTGAAAACCCTCAACTTGTTCAGAGATTAATTGAAAACAATAGAGGTACTATCCATGGATCTTGTCTTGTATGCATAAAAAGCCTGCACAGACACAAGCACAGCCTGAGGTGGGACAATGGACTCTTGAAAACTCTTCTGGTATGTAAATAATAATTAATTTGCTAAAAGTTTTTGTAAGTTTTGTTTGCGCTATAATTTAAGAGTATGTTATATAGATTATATGAAATTATGAGGGAAATTAACTATTTTGAAAGAAAAATTATATGCACAGCTGAAATGAATGTGAAAAAACAACATTTTTATTGAGTTACATCAAGTACAGTTTTGTTCCCAAAGCAGTTTTCATTGTGCTATTTACACAGTGGTTTGATTACAAGTAATTGCGCAAAGATATTAAAGATACGCAAAGACATTATTTACAATATATGGCAGAAGTAGCCAATGTCGTTCCTGAAGATCCACAGTCCTGAAAAGTTCAGCTCCCACCCTAAATCAATCACACCTGAACAAGCTAATCAAGTTCTAAGAATTACTAGAAAGCTAGAAGAAGGTTTTAATCAAGTTTGGCAGAACTGTGGCTTTCAAGGACCGACGCTGACCAGCCCTGGTATAACTTTTTTATACAAATCAACAAAGTTGCTGGTGTTGTTGAGAGTTACAAAGTCACCATGTCAATGTATGAAACATTTATCCCTGTTATGTTCAAGGTAAAGCTGGGTTGAGATCAGTGATCAGGCTTGCCATTTTAAGTCTCCAATACTCTTACGAGTTTGCTTGGCTCACAAGTGCAAGTAAACCATGACCAGTCCATAAATGGCTCCATGCGAATGCCAAATTTTAGGTAAAGCTAAAGATTTACTTAACAGGAACCATTCCGAGCTTTAGTGAAGCTACACCAAAGTCATAACCTTGAGTGATGCTGGCTGAAAGCGGCGGATCTTCTTCTTCAGCGCTCTGGAAGCTTTGATGCGACAGGCTGCTGGCTCTGGGCGATGGTGTTGCTGAAGAGAAAAGCCCGCTGCCGTGGTCCCCATCGCAGCCTGAGCCCACACTAAACCACCTTCATCTTCCTCTTCTTCCTCCAACAGGTCCTCCTCATCCAGCGAGAGACTGCTGTCTGAGTCTGAGTCCGCCTGAGAGCCCTGACTGGACTCGCTATCTCCAAAACGGTTTGTGGTGTAGTCGCTCATCTCTCCATCACTGCTTGCTGCGATTGTAGAGTGAAAGATTGATGCACACTCTGCAGAGTACTCTGAAAACTCTGACTCACAACGAGGAGGGTTGCGGCTGGAGATTGGAGCTGCTGGATATCTAGATTCCAAGTAACTGAAGTAAGAAGAGGTGGAAAGTGAGTGGGGAAGAGCCCGTGGAGGACAACCCCACTGACCTGAGCGAGGCCTGGCACTAACACTCCTTACCATGGCCCCCTTTCGAGAGTTTAACATCTCTTTGGATCTCTGGGTTTGGAGAGCTGGGGGCAAAGGGATCTCAGAGGAAGAAGGCCATTTCCGAGAGCTTTGTTTCTTTTTGGCTTGGTCTAGAGGAAGGTGCATAGGTTCTGGGGCTTTACGGGACTTGGTGGTCTTGGACGTTTGGCTTTGTTGAAGGTGAGGGTTGTTCTGGATGCAGTGCGAGTTGAAAAGTCCATTACAGCTGCAATCTGAGCAAGAGTTCATCTGGGACTCTTCCAGATTTGTTACTCTCCCTTTGCATGAGCTGGACTGTTTTGAGTCATCTCGTGTTTTGGTGCAGAACTCTCGAGACAAGTGTTTATGCTGCTGTTTCTTTGCTGAAGGCTTCTCAGAGCTCTTCTTTCTCAGTTTTATGGATTTCGTTTTCTTGTCTGCCTGACGCACTTTCACCCTCTGAGATCCTGCTGGAACAAACTGTGCATGGACAAAGTCTGATTGAGATGTGCTGCCTTTTTCACCAAAAGAAGCTCTAACATCTTCTCTTTTGAAAGTAAAACTTGATCTCCTTTCTACTGGCTTTGGGACCATAGATGGGTCCTTGGAAAGCTGTCCACTCCCTTTGTCTAAGAGTCCAATCTCAGATTCAATACTAGCCTTGCTTGTGGCATTCTTTATGGGATAGTGATTCTTTTGGAGATCCGTGGAAGGTGTTGAGTGTGTGACATGGTACACTGTCTGGACATCAGTTGCTTCGGAATTGGGCTCCAGCCCGGGTGTATACCTCTGCTGCTGATTGCTGTTTAGTGACAAAGATGTTTTTCCTGTCTCCAGTGCATTTTCTAAGGGCATAGATATTTTCTGAAGGGATCCCAGAAGTTGAGGACCATTCAGCTGTCCGTAGGACATTTCTTGGGATCTGGGTCTTTGCTCCTGTGTACTGCCAACAGTGTCATTTCGTTTTATGCTTAACAGATTTATCTTACTGGTGCTTCGCTGTAGTAGCTTGTTGATGTATCCAGCAGTCCTGGAATTTGTGGACCCTTCATTTGGATTTAGGGTTTCCTCTTCAAGACCCACTTCAGGCATTCCATCAAGTGCTACTGGATTTCCCTGATCAACGGTGCAACTGAAGATGGGGCTTTGTAAGGCCACAGCATGCAGTGGACTGGGATAACAGTACACTTCTGTCCCATTGCTAGATACCAGGTTACTCTGGTATTTGGGGTCTACTGAGGGGTTTTGGAGGCTACCACAAGGGGTGGAGCTCTTCACATCAGTGAATTTGAAGGAGCCAAAACCAGGTGCAAGCATTCGGTCAAGGTCCCCTGAGAGAAAGACAGAAGAAAAATAGCATCAAGATAATGTAATTTACTAACCCTATTTGTGATTATAGTGTCTACTACAAGATTCTACCAATACACCCCATAGTTCTTTGTTCAAACTTTACCCAAATAACACATTTTCACACCTACCTGTGGAAACAGGTCTTTGTCTTGCTCTTTCAGCTAGAGTCGATGTTGTTCGTATACAGCTGCTACCAAGCTTCACTCCTGATCGTGGTGCATCGGACTGGGCAGTACTTTCGTCAGCAGAACAACGACGGTACACACCGGTCTGTCCAGAACCACTACGCCCATGAAGCGCATATGAGGTGGGGAGATGAGGAAGCAGACTGGTTTGAGATGAGGAAGAGAGACTCTCACTGTAGACAGAGGTGCATGAATTGGACAACGAGCCTGAACCACCATCACTGAGCTCATAGAACCCTGGGAGTAGAAATTAACACTGTTAGATTAGATCCAGATCCTTCAGTTCTAAAAATGTTGGAAGCTGTCATTTTTTAAAGATTAAATGTGCATTTTGTGACTGTTATGTCCAATATAAGGGCCATTCAAACAAACAGTTTACAGTTCAATTTGATGTTGGAAAATGGAAAAGAAATTACAATTAGTGATACGTGAATGGGTATGTTTAGTCACCTGAACTGGGTCTGCTGTCACTCTCTAGGTGTTCAGTGGATGCTTTACACACATCCAGTTTTAGGTCATTGATCTGTTGATCTAGCTGCTGGAGATGAGTCTTCAATCCCACATCCTGTTTCCGCAGACGTGTCTGCAGGTACAACACACATTCACAAATATCAGTATGCAAATAAATCACCTTCATATCGTGCATTATCACATAACTATTTCTTTAATGCATCATGCAGTTTTTAGTACATTTATTAACCACATTTGCAGACATAAACTCTAGTATGCATGAAAAAATACAAAGCTGAAAGTTTGAGAATTGTGGAGTGCGATAAACTCCAAGTCAGTCAAGCACAACAGAACTAAGTGTTCTTTGTTCAGCTATTCTCTTTAGTCTTGATTCCAAACTAACCACAGGAGAACATGGAAAACTGGATGCTTGCAGACATTTAATGACTGATATTGCTCCTGCTGTTATACGACGTAGACAAGAGGAGAAAAGACAGAGAGAGAGGAAGCAAATAAAGAAGGAAAGTAGTTGACTATTAACTAGGCAAGGATAAAGGGTAGCCCGGGGGAAGTGCTGTAAGATTACTAATCTCTCTCCTGGAGAGGAACACAAACTAGTGTGTAAACTAAATTTATAGGAACAAGAGGAAATGACAAATACAGAAAAATCTAGATTGGTTGACTGTAAACCAGCTTTGCAAAGTAAAGAGTCACACCTGTGGCAAAACTCTGATAATGCACAAATTTTAGTCTGTACTTACCGGTTAGTGAAAGACAAGAATGAGGAACACTAATCCAATTTTATCTGAGGGTATTACTGTAAACTATGGTTGTGTGGATAATGCAACCAGTTAAAACAAACCAGTTAAAGTGAGAAAATCCATACTGATAATAGGGTTAATATTATAATTAAGGGATTTCTAAACTTAAGGGGTTTGTTGTAGCTGGGTACTGATATTTAAATTAATATGAAGGTAAACCTGCCAGATGTTTTCTTAAGGTTCCTAGAGCCTTTCTTTTTGAAGATTGTTCAACTAGCTGATAATGTAGAGCAAAGCACAACTAAAACCATGTAATTCACTACAAAAACTTTTTTTACTTATATTTAGGCTACTTTTACTGGAAATATACTTATAAACAACATATCAGAATCTTAGTGCACAGATATATCCACATTGGTGGAGCTCTTAGTGTAGATGATATCCACTGTGCAATTTCTTGTGCTCTGGAAAAAAGATGCCATTTAGTGATGGATTTAAATGGTGTAAGAACACTACTGCCAGTCTCTAATATGTCTATAGACCAGAGTCACTTTGATTAGAAGGGTTCAACAAAAGTCCAAAAGGTTCAAACGTGCAACGGGGTCAGATCTGTGTCGCCGACCGGGCCACAGTTCCTCTGTTGCCATTCTCATTAAATTGGGTTAATCATCAGAAACGGACTGGCCCCCCTTAGAGCCCTTGATTTATGACCCCACACTATATGACCCCCAGCTGAGCTTGTGATTCACCACTGGGCAATCATCAAGGGCACTGCCGAACCATGCACAAAACACACCAGTGAATCCTCACTACAGTAAAAGCACATGGGAATGTATATTTTTTATGCAAAGATTCTCATTTGCTGCTGGAAAATTTACTTCATGTAAGAACTGACTAAATCATAGAAAACATCTGGAAAATCTATCTATATCCATTCAAAATTATTATATCAGATACAGTCTTAGTTAACACATTCACAACCAAAACAAAATTTGACATGGTTTTGTCAGCTGTAAGCATTTCTCATGAGCATTTTTTGCTTGGCTTATAAAAATAGTCATATGACTAGAGCTATTTGCTTGAATAAGATGATGTCTTTGTCAAAGCTCCATGAAAGTAAGGCAAATAAAAGCTGTAAACATATAATAAAGATACTACATTTGATACATAAAATATTTAAATGGGCCATTATTGGTTATTATTAATATGAACAAGATTTCTGTAACTCACATTTGAACATGTCAGAACCTAATTTTGAACTGTCATTCAGTTTTATTATTAAATACAAAGTAAATTTAAATGTGCATTGATGCTTAAATATTCCTGTGCCCCACCTGTTAGAAATTATATACAATTGTCACCGAAATAAACCACAAACTTAATTCAGAATGCTTAAGAAGTTGTCTTACCAGCTGTTGTTTGAGTAGAGTAAGTGTTGCCTCCAGTCTTAGCTCCTCTGTGCTCACATTCTCGTGTTTTGATGTCTCGGGCTCCTCTCTGTTCAGGGTCAGAGCCCAGTGCACCATGGCACTCTGTTTGTCCCGGAGGAAATGCAGCTCCTGCAGGCCAGCACGCGCTGCGTGCAGCCTCTCTCCTGTCCTCCCCCGGTCCATTCCTGCAGCTGCGCTCAACACACCTGACCCAGGTATTTTTCTTCCCAACATTATCAGACGTGCAGTTTAGACATTTCCAGAGAGGCGAGGAAATAACGAGACCCGCTAGGTGACTGAGCTGAGCTCGTTGAGTGTGCGTCCCAGAGTGAATGAACTATTGTGTTTGGACGAAGCGCGTGAGTGTATACAGTACCTGTACAAGCCCGCCCACCTCCGCGCTGACGGTGGAAAACCACGCCCCTCGCTACCTGATTGGCTGAGTATGGTCAGTGAATTTGCCAATCTTGCTTTGGTAAATGTTTGGGGTATGAATGTTAATGAGGTTACGTGATCAAACGCTCGCAGTATTCAAGCAAGAAAAAAAGTTACCAAAAGTTAGTGTAAACGAAATTAATATTCATGAGTTGAGACATCGCTCTGTCTGTATCAGGATTCCCAGATCTACCAAGATACGTATCATGATTCAGGATACGCCTTAGAAAAATAACGTATAAAGAGGAGTACAACAAAATCCAGAATTAATTGTCTACCAATCATATGCGTTTATATGCTTATCCACGTACATAGACAATAAATAAATCTCTAAATTGAACTTCGTTTGAACAATTAGCGACTAGCGCCCTCTTCCGCTCGATGTCTGACTTACAGAAAACCTGGAAAAGTCGATAAACATTGAACGTTATATAGAACAGAACAAAACGGCCTTTTTATTGTCATTGTACCGCTGTTATTGTTTATTTATTTATTTATTTATTATTTGCCCTTTTTTTAAATGACTGCACTGGAAACATTTTAACAATGCCCGGGAGAAAATTCCAAAACGGTATGCTAATGGTTTTGGATATAACATAGTTCATGTTTAGCTGGTAAAATTACAACTATATAAAATATATTATAAAAAGAATAGCTTGTTCTTTTAATTTTTTATTATTAATGTGGAGCATGCGGTGCATCATACAGAGTTTATTTACACTGAGAGTATCTGGAATCCATGTGCATTTTTGTGATGTACACATGAAGCGTGCGTTGATGAGAACAGGACGTCAGATAGCATCAGGGATCGAGCCCTCATCGCTGGCAGAGGCTCTGTGTCTGTGAGGTAAAGTCAAACTGTGCCGCACTGTCTTTCTTCAGCTTAGATGAGTTTACCTCTGACAGTCACAGGATGTGGGAGAGGAACTGAGATAGCTACAGGAGAGATACACAAATAAATACCACAAACAGACCTTATATGTAAGCCAAAGGATGCAAAATCTGATCAAGATAAAATATAATGTTTTATCAATGTCATAAAATGCAAGATTAGGATTTTAAGTCAGCTATCACAAACAAATCTCACAAAATCCTGTCCAGGTCATATTTTACCACAACGTAAAAAGATAGAAAGTAATCTTATTTTGAATTACAAAAAAATAAAGTGTATTTTTAGGACATTAATGATGACTTTGTATTCTATTTGATTATTTAGTTTAAAAAAAAGCCATTTTTAAAATGGGTTTATAATGAAAAATAAAATGTTATGGTTTTGTAATGCAATGTTGTAAAAAATACAATACATTTTTACAGTCATTGTAATAATTAATGCAAAATCCTAGCCAGATGACAAATATTAATAATTAATATTATTATATTAATAATAAAAGAAATATTAATATATAGAAATATTAATATTAATAATTCGAGAATCAATATGTCAAATATAGTCCTCATTGTTGTTTTTTGGTAGAAATGTCTCACAGAGATGTAAGATTTATCCATGCAGTGACATTGATGGAGTCTGTGTGAGATAGAGACCCTAATGTACCTGCTATTGTGATGTTCATAAACTTACCACAGAGAGACTACAACGCGTCACGAGGAGGATGTCTTCTGTTATCAGCAGGTGGCGCTATGACCTAAGCATTAAGTGCAGCGTCTGACCCCGTGTGAATCTCGGGGAAACGATTGAATTGAAAATAATGTTTTTCTTTTATTGTTATTTTGATTCTGGTGGTTTTAGTAATAGTTTTGATAATAGCTAATACTTTTAAATTTGTATCAATTTTAAGTGATTTTAAAACTTTTGTACATTAAACTTTCCTTTTGTAATCTCACGAGGAGAAAATAATCATCTTATATTAGATTTGGTTGTTGTTAATGAAATGAGAAATGAGGTCACACTGCCTGAGACTTTAAACTAAAGATGATCTGTTACTTTTGGATAAGGATGTTTACAGAAACGCTTCTCTGTGCATACAGTACGTGACGTATGCGTGATGCTGGCTCAGGGGAAATGTCATCTCACAGCATTGTGAGGGTCCAGTGTCTCAGTCATTTGCTTTGATCAGGGCTCGGACTGTAAACTGCGTGAGCAGGTAAGGGGAAAGTGATGCTTATCTTGTCTTGCTTTAAATCTCTGTCATAGATACAGGTCTAGTGGACATAATAATACTAACATTTCATCTCTGGATGTCCCTATGCCCTTATCCCCTTCAAAGCACTTCCTTATAGTGATGTCACAATGGTTTTGATCCCTCAGTGTCCTCCTCTGCCACTATGCATACCAATAAGGGTGTGAGTAAATTGCTACGTGCTGATGTAATGTCAAATAAAACACACATGCTCTGTTGCAAAACCTAGTGAGCTGATGTGGCATTACATCATTTGCTCACCAATGGATCCTCTGCAGTGAATGGGTGCCAAAGCAATAATATGGATGGAAGGCTTGTAAGTTATAAACATCTTGAAGATGAATTTGTTCATTACAAAATGCAGCTTTTCACTTGAGATGATAAAGGATGTACTGGAGTGGTGTGGATTATTGTGATGTTTTTATCAGCTGTTTGGACTCTCGTTCTGATGGCTAAATCTTAAAATTTTAACAAATGTAAGGTTTTTAAAGGGGTTCTTCACAGTGATGCAACAGAAGAGCATTTTTTTGGTTCACCAAAGAAACATTTAAATACTCTGAATAGCTTTTTGTGGAATAGAAAGGTTCCATAATGTTTGTGGAGCCAAGGATGCCAATAAAGAACCTTTATTTTATTAAGTTTAAGTATTGTATCAGGAGGTAAAACAAATCGCATGTTCTTTTAAGCAGCAGATCTTGATAACAGTTCAGTTTTCATCTCTACTGCTTAATGCAGAGCTTTTATCTTCAATATGTGTCTCAATTTTTCCATGTCATTTTTTTGTTTTGTTTGTCTCTCATTCTCTCTCTTCACGAATGCAGCCATCCAAATAAGACACAAAGGCCTCAAAACACAACCATAGCGACAGACAGAGATGCAGCACAGAGCTTTTAAAGGATCAGAATCTTTGAGAGGGCAGAAGAAAGAAGCGTTCGGTGATAAGGTGTACCTGTATTTGTGAGGCAATAAAGGAGAGGTCACAAACAACAGGAAGTGCAGCAGGGGGAGTGAAAGGTAAACAGGAATCTGTTGTTATATGTGGAACTGAGACAGTGATGAATGCAAGAAAACAAACACATTTTCATGTAGGCATTCACAGGGCTCACGGCCTTCAAGCCACCAGCATCTGATATCATGCACAAGGTATTTTAGTGTGTGTGTGTGTGTGTGTGTGTGTGTGTGTGTGTTTTCAATAGAGATGTATTTGCGTGTATAGTGTGGAATGGATTTTCTTTCTGAAATGATGCACTTGCTACAACCCAGAGAAAAACTTTATTGCTGTTTCATTGCTAAATTTAGATCAACTGTTTCAGATACTTGTTGACATTCAGTCAAAGTATAAAGCTATCAAATGTATGTAAATCTTGGAAGAATGAAATGAGTGTTTGAGTCGATACTCTGGTTTCTGGGAAAATCAGAGCACATTTTGAGACATGAGACATTAAAATATGTGAGATTACTGGGTTATCAGTCAATGGAGAAAAATCTGAGAAGCAAGAGAATCCATTAATTTAAAAAAATATCTGGGGAAAACACTGTGATCTTATTCATGATTTTTTGTTACTGTGAGAATTCTTAGTTATTTGTTGTGCATGATAGCAAGCAAGAAAGAAACTATTTGTATAAATATGCACACAGCTGGTATGTGTGTGGGTGTTGTCATAAATATGTGTGTGTGTGTGTGTGTGTGTGTGTGTGTGTGTGTTTGGTCTGCTGTCATGAGGGGTTTCCCATGCTGGTTGTCTGATTGAGTCTCAGAGCTTCATTCACTAACAAAACCACAGATATGGGATTTCAAACATCAAAGAACATTTTCTCTTTACCTAAAACATCTCTGAATCCCTTCTGCACCTCTGAGAGACTCACACAAACACTTTCCCACAGAAAGAAAGTGACTTTACACATTATTGCTCTTAATTTAACTTTCTTTCAGTGTACTTGCATATATTTATAAAGTAGGTTAACTCAGAAAAAAAAAACAATTCCAAAAAAATTTTTGCATTAGCAAAATATAAACCCAAGTATTCTATAATTGCTATTAAAGAAATATAACACAATCATACTTTTATTTAAGCAAAAACATTTCACAGTGTATTAAATAAGCAATAAAAGTAAAAACAAAAGATATGCAATATTTTGTATTCAGTAAGGATGCATTAAAATTGATCGAGAGGCAGTAAATGCTTGAATCCTGGAAAATGTCAGTTTCCACAAAAAATAATGAATTAATAAAAGCAAAACAACTATTTTCAACATTTAGGATAATAAAAACCTACATTTTTGAACAGTTGTATATATTCACTAAAAGGGATACTAAAAAAATAGTTTTATGTAGCAATTAATTTTTAAATATGGCTTAAAGTCAACCTGAATTCTGTTTCCTGTTTTTATTGTGCATATTATTCCAGTTATTAATTTGTATTGTTCCATTCACAACTAATGTAATCTCCTCAATCTGATACATTTCTGAATGAAACAATATATACAACAAAAAATAAACAAAATGCAGAGTAATGCTCTATCCGTCAGGATTTGATCAGGAAAGTGAGCATTACAATCCAGAACAGAGGCAGGTGGTTGGATGAAAGGCGTAATGAGGTCATTCACATGCACATTTTGATAGGATACAAATGCATACATTTTTTTTTTCTTTTTAAATAATGTGCATTAATATTAGAAAAGAAGTCCATTTTGATTTCATGTTGCCATTAGTGTCCAAATACACAGACAAACTCTCTTGGTTTGAAGAGATGAGGAGTATTGATTTACTCTGATGTCATGTTACTCTCATGTGGAGAACATTTGTCAGATTTTATTAGTGCTGTAAGTGTCATACAGTGAAAAGGAAGGCATCCCGTAAGAGCATCTGTATCTGTAAACCTGTCCATCCGTTCCTGTGTTGAGGCCCGGCATTACCCACAATCCTCTTTGTTCTAAACCACATCTGAGCAAGAACAAAGCTGAGTATCTCTGATATGTCAATGAGATGTCTACACAAGCCACTGGCATCAACACAGTGTTCAGCACAGATTGTTAATGTGTGTGTGTGTGTGTGTGTGTGTGTGTGTGGAGGAGCATGTCTAAACATGTTTCTCAGCTAGTCACCGCTAATACGTTATTTCCCCTTTGTTTATATTTTAAGAGGATCTGTGGGGATTTTATTCTGTTATATACTGTATACAGTATCAGCATTGTTAGAGTAGATGTTTAGACTGTGACTGATGAGTGCTGTGCTTTATTAAAGCTTAAAGGGATTGTTCGCCCAAAAATGAAAAGTCTGTCATCATTTACTCACCCTCATGTTGTTCCAAACCCGCATGACTTTTTTTCTTCAGTGGAAGACAAAAGGAGATTTCAGCAGAACGTCTGCTATTTTCCATATGAAAGCATACAGTGCAGAGGCAATCAAGCTACAGAAAGGCAAAAAATGCACCATTAATGCACCATAAAAGACTCTGAAGCCATATGATACATTTCAGGCTCTTCCTTGCATAAGCTAATGTGGCATTAAAATCTCATTTGCACTTTTGTATGGTCAATCTTGCCATATCTTGTTTGGTCACATGGCATGAAAACCAATGACGTGGTATTATTGATGTCAAAGCCTGCAGAATGTGTCCTTATGTTGCATATGTGAATACACATGACTAACTGCTGTCAAGGGGAAAGATTATCAGCGAATAGTGATTTAATTTTCACATGCGTTGACTTTTGTCTTCAAAATGGAAAGTAGAAATCATATATTGGATTATAGTAAAATAATGGTGAAAAATCATAATATATATATATATATATATATATATATATATATATATATATTATGTTTGTTCACTGATTATTACTGGATATAAATTCAGATACATTTAATAACTGCTTTTCTCGTTTGCACTATTATTTATATTTTTGCATAACCAAAAAATGTGTGTAGTGCAGAAAAAAAAATTCAAATCAAATTAGCAGCAAAATTTCTTGGAAAAAATTGTTATTCAAAATTTAAGGGCGAGTAAGATTTTTGATGTTTTGATCTTATTCTAACCATGACTGCATTTGTTTGATCCAAAATACAGTAAAAACTGTAATACTTGTGAAATATTATTGCAATATAAAATAACTTTTTTATATTTAAATATATTTTAATGTAATTTGTAATGTAATGTTTAATGTATTTTGTAATATTTTAATGTAATTTGTTTAATGTAATTTCTTTAATTACTGTGATGCAAAGATGAATTTCAATGTTCAACAGAAATCAAAATGTCTTATTATTATATAAATAGTAGTGCTGGGCAATGATTAATCGCGATTAATCGCATCCAAAATAAAAGTTTTTCTTTACATAATATATTTGTA
>JAUCMS010000022.1:15226860-15242628 GCA_032357445.1 Enteromius radiatus | reverse complement strand
TATATTATGTAAAGAAAAACTTTTATTTTGGATGCGATTAATCGCGATTAATCATTGCCCAGCACTAATTTTTTTAAAGAAAAATAAGTAAAATAAATCAAGTTTTTGGTGAAAATGGGAAAAATATTTGGCAATGGTTTAAAAAAAAAAAAAAATCTTATCAATTCTCATCAATATATCTTGATATAAGAATGTTTCGATGTGTACTGGAAAACAAACCAAAAACTCCAAGTAAGTAAATTGTTTTTTTAATGCATAATGCATTGCAAGAAACAAAATGCTGTTTGTGTGTGTTGGTTTTTGTGGTTTATGGGGACAAATTAGTTAAATGACGTGGTTATGACAGAAGTATTGAAGGCGGTTTATGAAGACAGCCCAGTCTTAATTCAAGCTCAAGCTATTTTCAGCCCTTTAGATTGGTTAATAATTTGTGAAAATAACAGACCCATGCAGGGTACTGTCCAATAGCATTGATTTGTGGAAAAACCAAAACCAAAAACTTTTTGGATATGCTTTTTTTGGTCTTTTGACAGCTTCAGGTCACTTTTATTAAATGAAAAATGCAGCTTGATTGAACTATCTCCTGTTTTGATTTATGGAGGAAAGAAAGGGAAGTCTTAAAACTTTAAAACAACATGAATAAATGACAGAATTGTTATAGATTATGATGGAAATGTGATCACACCAGCAAATGTCATATGTCATATGTGTTTAGGAAATAGTCATGGCTCTTTAATTGTTGAAGTTGTCCGCTCCAGGCCTCACCAGATGTCTTTGTGTTTGTTCAGTTCTTGCTGAAGCACCTGAGATTTCCTAGCCGGAGGCTTGAGCACCTGCACGCAGTGACCGCTGGCGGATTCAGGACAACATGTTTGATTGACAGCAGCCCCGGCTGGAGTGTTATTCATCACGGCCATGTAACACACACTGACGGACGTCTTTATACAGCTGTCATTCCAGAGCTGTCTGTACTTCATCTCAGAGGGAAAAAAGGTATAGTATTAGTGACTTTATTTCTTAGAACTGGCTTTATGCATTATGACTATGGCTTTGTATCTCACTATTGACTATTTTTCATTAATATTTCGGTCAGTATTAATGTTTTGTTTTAGTATTTATTATACTCTTATGAACCCCTTAGCATTCCAATGTCCCTCCTGAGGTACCAGTCTCATTCAAAAACAAACCTTTGAAAAGGGATTAATATAAAAACATGAACTTTATATGTGATTAATTTACATGTGTTCAAATTACATGCAAAATACTTGAGAAGTTTTTTTTTTATAAGGATTGAAATATGTATACTGTGTGTGTGTGGGTATAAATATATATATATATATATATATATACACTGTATATTTAGTATATTTAGTAATCAAAGGACTTTAACTTAATTTATTTCACTCAGTTGTATAACATACATTGAAACGTTTAAAGAAATCCTATTAGAAGTATTCCTCGCTAGTTTCAAATTAACCTAATTGTGTTTTGTTTTCAGTCTAGCAATGTCAACAAATTGGCATGATGTTTAGGTGAATAAGGTTGGTAGTATGTTAGTGTGAAAACTATTGCATCAATTAGAGATGCTCAGCAGTAGAGCTAAAATCTGACAGCACAACTCCGGAGCTCAGGCTTAAGAAAGCAAACACAACCTGCAGACACCCGTCCCTCCTGCTGCACACTCTTCACAAAACAAGAGCAGAACTCATCCAAAGATCCTTTAAGTCTGTTCCTGGAATAAAGTCCTCCATCAATAGAAATCCTATTTAGAATTCTAGTTCATTAATATCACGATTTAGATTAGATTTTTTTTTCTATTTATCTGCTAAAGCCTGCAAAGCCACATTAAAACAGTAGTTTACCCAAATATGCAAGATACCTCAACAAACAAATCACATGGGCTTCTTTTAATGTGAAGAAGATTGTGAAGAAGAGCTACATAGAGATTCTTTATATATAATTTATACTCTTTTTGCAAACGTGAAACTGATTCAAATTCAATAAGTACTGAAACGTTCTCTGCTGTTTACACTAAAATATAAATTGTTTTCTTTTTTGATTTAAAGTTTCCTTTAATAATATATGAGACACTGACAGTGTGTGTGTTTGTGTTTTCTTAAACTTTAGAGGACTGCTAGAGCACTTTAGAGCACATGGGACTGTTCCATAAACAGTTCAATGAAAGACAGAAGGGCAACGTATTTTGCTTTTGACTGCCATAGAAATGGACAAACACAATAGTGTTTTTGAAACTGACTCAGATTAGATATGCATATGCCTATTCAATAGAGAATAACATTATGTAAATGAAAAATAGTTAAAAAACCATTGAACATCCAGGAAATTAAATGTTTTTAGGTGGGATAGATGCATGGTTTCCTCATGGAAGTTTGTTTCCATCATGGGATAAAAGATAAGGTTAGTGCATCTTCTGATCTTCCAATGCAGACTTTTTACCTCACAATTTTGTGAAAAAAGGGTTGTGCTTTATTTTGATAGTCCACTTTCCATATTCTACTAACGAACTTTGTAACAACATGTCAACTACATTTCAACTAATTTTAATTTCACGAGTTTACACTTCCTCAATAAAATTATGGCGGCCCCCATCCAGGCAAGCCGGATCTAACCTCCAGCAATCAAGCCCTATCGATTGTAAGACCCTATGGTAAAAGCGGCGTAAGTTCTAATGATCTGACCGGGCCCTGACCATGATGGTCTTGACAGCACTGAAGGTTCCTTCGATCTGGAATAAAACAAACAGAATTAGTGAGGAAAATCAAAATCTAGGGCGGAGGAGGGGTGGAGGAGGGAAGCAAATGCGAGATATCGGAAAAGGGAAGTTAGCTCTATTTAAAGGGAATATCCCAGCTTCTTAGGGGGAAACAGATAATAGGCTAATTAGCAATTAGGAAGTCAGCCAGTCGTACATGCTTCTCCCGAAATTTGTTTATAACTAAAAATAATTAAAAACGACATGTCTACTAACTCTCCGAGACTGCTATACTTGCATAGTCTCTAATAGTCTGTATATTGTATGCTGTGGACTATGGAAGCCCATTTCTGCCACTGAATAAAAAATTTTAAAAAAAGTTATTGCAACTTTTTATCTCACAATTCTCACAATTTACAAGACTTTTTTCTTAAAATTGTGTGATACAAACTTGCAATTCTGACTTATTTTCTTACAATTGTGAGATATAAAGTTAGAATTGTGATATTTAAAGTCAGAATTGCAAGATATAAAGTTGCAATTGCGAGTTATAAAGTCAGAATTGTGAATGGAAAAAAAAGACTAGATTCTCATAATTGTGACTTTATATCTTGCAATTATGACTTTATAACTTTATGACTTTATAACTTTATTTTGGTGAGGAAACTTTATAAAATGCAATTCTGAGAAAAAAAGGCTGAATTTTGAGATAAAAAGTCACAATAACCTTTTCTTTTTTTTCAGTGGTAGAAATAGGCTTCCATAGTGGACATAGTTTACAATTCTGTATTATTTCCTGAGAATTACAAATTTATACCTTGCACATGCTTAATTTATATATCTCCCTTTAACATCTCCCTCTGAGTTCATATCTCGCAATTCAGTTTTTTGTTCTCACAATTGCTAGTTCTGAGTTTTTATTTAAAAAAAAAAAATCGGTGCAATTTAGTTCAGTCTGTACCCAGAGGAACATTTCCTAGGATTAGAAAATAGGATTTTCCTATTTTTTGTGTACTCAGATAAAGTGGCTGCTAAACACTTGCTAATCAACCAATTAAAACAATTGCAAGGTAAATATGCATGCATTATGTAGCGGCTGATTTTCTAAAGTGCACTCAAACAAGTATTTTTAACCGTTCCAGAAGCAAAGGGCATGCATTTTTAGGTAAGCTGGCAGGTGGAGAGAATTTGATATAGTGCTTAAATCATCTAAATGTGTGGCTGGACATGATGAGGTGCTGATTGCCCACAGCCAGATGCCAAACAGCTCGAACAGTGAGAGGGACTTTCACGAAGAGCAGGACAACATTTCAAGTAAGCGAAAATGGCTGTGTGCTAAGGAGGAGCAAAAGAGAGAGAGGGCAGATGTAGGACAGGCAAAACCTGACTATAATGCATCTCTTTTCAGCCGCTTTACTTGTGACGCAAAGCACTAAGGGCTCCGTTGGCCAGTACAGTGCCGTCTACTGTGTGCAGAGCCAACCACAGAACTCTGTCACCTCAGCAGGCAGTGGAAACCGCTCTGTGGCACACTAACCAAACCCCCAGATAGCCTCTGTTGGCCTTCATCTGCTAGCTAATGCTGTTAGCCTGCAATTTGGTTGATTAATTGAGAGTTGGTGTTATTTGTGGAGAATTTAGTTCTTAACGTTCTACAATTAACGCTGACAGTCAGAGAGCAAACTGCAGACATGCATGCAACATTTGTTTAAGCTGTCGAAAAAAGCTGTTGACACAAAAGTAAGTGCAGAGGCGTACCTGTTAAAGAGTGTTAGCAGTGTCTTGCATGGCTTTGACTAAGTGATGCTGTCAGAGTCAATTAAAATCAAATACATTTAGTATGTTAACTGAATTGATATGATACTTCAACCCATGGGAGTGACCTAAAGTGAAGTGCTTTGCTCTTACTAGCCAAGCATCAAAAGGAATTGATTGCAATTTTCATCTTATCATCCTAAGCAAAAAAAAGAAAAAAAGACCATTGCTAAAAGGGGAAATATCCTATATGGCTGATATTGTTATTTATAAATTACAATTAATACATTTTTCAAAGAAAATTTAAATGCTGTTGGCTTAGTCTTGGTTCCTAGGGTCTTGTTAAGTCGTGATTTAAAATTATATTTTATTTTATTTTATTTAAAATTATATTTTATTTTAAGAGGATGAATACAGATATGCAGATTTTCACAGCTTTAAAAATTAACATAACGTTGGATAGTTTCAACATACTTGATTAAATCAACTTTAAATTAAGAAAATAAAGGTTTAGACAGAATTTTTAATTATTTATTTATTTTTTTAAATTAAGTTATATTTTCCCGTATTCTCTGTTAGGTATTGAAACTTTCAGAAGAAAAGTCACTTATAAACTGAGATTAGGAACATTAAAAAAATAATATTAAAGCTGCAAGCTGTATGTAAAAGTAATATATATGTGCCAAACTTCCTGCTGCCAGCTGGTGGCGCTATGTCTATAACTGAATATCGTTATGTAGATGTCTTCAGATCAGTATTTTTATCAAACATATCAAATTTGATGTAGATTAAACATGGTTTGCTTGAAAAGCACAACATATCCTGTTGTCAACGGGTTGCGCTATGTTTATATCTGAATATTGGCCTTCAGATATCTTCAGGCAAAGAGTCTTGCTAAATATCTGAAGTTTGGTGCAGATTGTACATTGCATCTTGTTATAGCAAACAAAGAATTTCATGTTGCCAGCTGGTGACGCTATGATTAAAATCAAATATTGGCCCTGTAGATGTGTTCAGGCCAGGACTCTTTTCAAACCTGTAAAGTTTGGGGCAGATTGAACATTGTATGGATACCACAACTTCTATTTCCATGGTGAGACATGCTGCCACTGACACGCCCTTTAACAAAAACTCAAGATTTTCGCAATTTACCATCCCAAAGGCCTTTCGATTAGACTGACTGAATAAAATCTTGATGTCATTAAATTTGTAAGAGTAGTTTGTTACAGCGTAAAACATCTCACTTCCTGTTGTCAGCAGGTGGCGCTATGATTATAGTGGAATATTGGTCTTCAGATGTGTTCAGGCCAGGACTCTTTTCAAACGTGTGATGTTTGGGGAAGGTCAGACATCTTATGGCTGAGATATAACAGCTTCTATTACCAGGGAAAGACATTGAAAACTGTGATGTCGCCACAGACACGCCCTCTAGCGAAAACTCAAGATCTTCGCAATTTACCTTCACAAAGACCTTTAGATTAGACTGACCAAATAAAATGTTGATGTCATCAAATCTCTAGGAGTAGTTCGTTACAGAGTTAAACATGTCACTTCCTGTTGTCAGCAGGTGGCGCTATGACTATGATTGAATATGGACATGTAGATGAACATGTAGATCTCTTCAGGTCAGGAGTCATCTTAAACATGTGAAGTTTGGCGTAGATCGGACGTTGTGTGCACACTTTTGAATTTGTATAGGTGCCGCTGTCGAGCCATTTTGCCACACCCACTTCTGAAACCTATATCAGACATAAATCAAAAATCATCAAAACCGTGATTCATTTTGGAGAAGAAGAATAATAAACGGAGCACCACGGTGCTTGGACCCTAGTAATATACGGAGCAATTCCAATAGGGATTCATAATAAATAAATAAATGTCTGACTTATATTATAATTACATCTATGAGCTTTTTGGGTTTAAGGTGCGTCCTTGTTACACATTTCATGCACTTACTATTATAATAGCAGTTAATTTTACATAATTACATGCAAGTAACCCTAAACCAAACCTTAATCCCAACCCTAAATATATAGTAAGTATGTGTAGTTAGTTTATTCTTTCATGTTCCACTTTAGGTTTTCATTGGCTGTCTGTGCTTCTTAGAGTTCAATGCAAGGCTTCAGTGGCCTTCAGTCTTTTATGAACCCATTTGTAGTAAGAGAGCATCTGCTAAGAACATAACCGTAGTTTCTCCAGAACTATATATATTCAGCAGACAGCAAATAAAATCCTCTCACATATGATCAATGGCACATCTTTAAAGGGCCATCTCCAGGACGACGTGAACACAAAGAGTCAGGCGTGACTCAGGCTCCGATGGATTCTCTCTCTCCTCCTTCTCCATGCTCAGGCAGGTTTCCTTTTCCAGAAGGAATTCTTGTGAGGTCTGTCCCTCATTGAAGGCTTACCCACCTCCGCTGATTTGGTACTATCAGATGTTTGGTGATAAGGGCGGACTCTGTGAGCTGGGTATCTCCTCAGTCATCTGAGCTGTGTAAACTTACCACTGTGGGCCGTTACGCAAGACTTCACGTACAGTGCCCTGTCTTGTGTCTGGGCACAGGTGCCAAGCGCTAAACAAGGCTTTTGCAAACAGACGCTACAGATGCCAAGACTGACTGATGACTGAAAGAATAAATACAAATGAACTAGTCCATTGTTAAATACGAAATCTCTTGGAAAGTAAGAACGGGCATTGTTCTCCCATCAGGAATGTGTTAGCGATATCCCTAATCAGACAGACCCTCTCACGCTCTGCTAGTGATGTCATGACAGGCTTTTCTGGATGATTATGTGGTTGTGGGCTTCATTACACATTTTAGGGAATTTTCCTGACATTTGTTTAGGAGCTTGTAAAAGTAAGCCAGCTGGATCTCTTTCTCAAGTCATTTGTAGAAGAAATGATTGTGTCTGTTAGCATCAATGAAAATCTAATGTTGTTGATGTCAGATGGGAGACTGTTTGTTTTGGTTCCTGTAGGGTTGCTAGGTGGGTCATTCTGTGTGTCCTACCCCATCTCAGGAGAAAACTAAAGAGGTGGCGATTTCATATGAAGATTGTATACAGAATGTTGCTGCTCTGTTTGTTAGTATAACAAAAATACAAAAAGCTTAGATTTTTAATTTTGTCTTCCCGTTGGCACTTTTATGGAATTGCGCTCTGTAATTTACCCTGTTTAGTAAATTTGGCTCTTAAAGGGTTAGTTCACCTGCAAATTTAAATGTCCACTTCGTGACTGGCATTTTGTTTTGTTTTCTTTCTGTGCACTAATTATGCAATGCAATATGTGTTATATAAGCCAAGACTGCTTCCACGTGCCACAGTCAGAGGAAAAGTCGTTACTACGTTTGAAATGTGGATATTTACCTTGCAATTCTTGGATTCACCAGAAGGCCTTTATTCACCCTCCAGAGCCATGTGAGGGATGTTTTTACAGATGTTTGAACTTTATACAGCAAACACCTGTTTATCCTCATGCAAAGGCTTGGAAAAGAAGTCATGCACCTAGGATGCTGATGATGAGTAAAACAGAGCCTGAGTTTCATTTTTGGGTGAACTAGCCCTTTAATGGTGAAAAAGTGCAAGGTGAAATTTAGGTATAGCTTGGATAATGGCCAGTTTCGCAATTTTGAATAGAAAATATATTTTCATGTAATTTTGAATCTGATAATACAACATTTAGATTTTTTTAGAATGAATTTACGGCATATTATCAGTTTTAATTATATTATTACTTTCAAAAAATGGCTTATTTTTGTTCTTACGCAGTTTTTACTTCTCCTTAATCTGTATTATTCTAAATCAATTAAAATTTAATTACAACAAAGACATTTTCAAAGTTATGGCATGGTTATTTCCTTGGTTAAATCCAAGGTCTGTGATATATTAATGTAAAGTACACAATTAGAAACCTGTCATCCCCAGATAGCGCATGTGTCTGCAAGATATCTGATAAAGAATGTTTCATCTGGAAAGCATCTGTACAAATATCTGATATACGTCCTTGTAAGAGATAGTTCATCCAAGAATAAAACTTTCTGTCATTAATTACACACCCTCGTGTTGTTCCAAACCCATAAGACCTGTTCATCTTTAGAACACAAACTAAGATATTTTTGAGGATATCCAAAACGTTCTAACCCTGCATAGACAGCAATGCGACTGACACTTTCAAGACCCAGAAACGTAGTAAGGACATCGTTAAAATAGTTTGTGTGACATTGGATGTTCAGCATTAATTTTATGAAGCTGCAACAATACCTTTTGTGTGCAAAGAGTGCTATGACGCAGGAGCAGGTGTTCTGATGGGAAACATAAATGGAATGCACCTTGTTTGCAAGAAGAACGCACATGCATGCATCGCGGTACTTTTGTGAACATAGGTCGAAGAGGAGAAATTTTTCTAAAATTAATGTTGAACCGCACTGATGTCACATGGACTATTTTTAACAATGTCCTTACTACATTTCTGGGCCTTGAACATGGTAGGTACATTGCTGTCAGGGTCAGAAAAATCTTGGATTATATGAAAAAATATATATTTTGAAACTACTGAAAATTGGCCATCATTCACTACATTTAAAAAGTTGTTCAGATCACAATAAACTCATGCAGAAACGTGTGCTGTTGCTGGGAAATGAGTCGTAAATATCTGTAAATATCCACTAATTTGGATGGGCGTAACACTGTTAAATTAATGAATACATGTAATTGTAGTATAAGATGGAAATTATAATTGTCAATTATTTCTCATTATGTATTTATTATTTTTACTATAACACTGATTTTGTATGGGGCAGCTAGTCTTTCCTACACATCCAAAACAACCTGGAACCATTTCTGAACAAGTAAATTATAAGTAAATACTTCAAGTAAGTAAATTATACACAGAAAGCAAGCAATGTGACAGTAGGACACGGACAAGTTAGGACAAGTCAGAAGTATTTGCTGATTGATTAAAGACTGGACGTTTAATGACCGGAGACTTTAAAGTCTTTACTCAATGACTGCACTGTTTTAGTTCCATCTTTCTGTCAAAACCAATTACTTTTGCACAGCTACAGCTATATATCCTGTCAGTCATATATTTCTTCACATGTAATCAGTGTGAATGCGCATTTGTTTTTTATTTTTATAGCTTATCATTTATTCATCGTGTTCTTAATGAATCCTGTTCTTTCTTGTGGAGTAAGTGGTCTTATGTCTCATGCAAAAACATAATCAAAATGCAAATGAAGAGTGAAAACTAATAACCAAAGACAAATATCAAGCATGTTTGGGGAGCAGGGGGCAGGGGAGGGAGGCTGTCACACACAAATAAATCATACGGAGAAGCCAATAAACCGCTGCAGAACGAGTATGAATGCTTTCTTGTGCCACGAAATATTAGGCTGTGCAAGTAATCCGTACAGACGACGGACGCCTGGAATGCAAAGCGGAATCGATGGCCAACTCGTGTCAAGCCGTCAGCTCCGCTGGCCCGAGAGACCGGTGTGTGTGATTGATGAGCGGGAAGCGCGAGGAGACCTGCGCAGAATTAATGTCGCGTGCGCATGCTCTGATTTCCTTGCTGGACAGTATGAAAGATTGGTAACCCTTTAGAATAGGGAACACTTATATACTATTAACTACGAATTTCCCCCATAATATATTCCTAATTTACTGCTTATTAATAGTTCATAGTTGTTAAGTTTTGGTATGGTAAGATCATGTAGAATAAGGCATTATGAATAAGGCTTAATTACTACTAATAAATGACTAATGCTGTAGTAATATGCACACTAATAAACAACTACTTGTTTACACTAGTGCATTCTCATTTTATAAAACGCATAATTTGTGCTACGGTTACGCTTATTGTTTACACTACTCTGAATCTTCCACCCTCGCAAACAGAGACTTTTAATAAACGCTGCAGACACTGTTTTAGTTTGAAAATGCTGGGGTTGAGTGTAAATGCAGCAAAACAGAGACTTTGGAATATGATGGCGTGGCCATAGATATGTGTTGATAAATTCCCAATTCGATTGTTCCAAGCACACAAACGTGTCCCCGACACGTGTCATCCTTTTGTTTGGGTAGCTAGAGATTACTGTTTATGAAGCTTTAAATATGCTAATCATTTCAGGAGGCCTTGATTAACACAGAGAGGCACTTTTTTATGATGGATGCATGCACTTTATTGAACTTCTATTGAACTGTTAAGTAGCCTGCACAATAGTCATTGTGCGATATGTAATGCACATCTTGTCAGTTCTGAAATCAGCTGTAAATTCTATCAGGTGCGGGATTTCTGTGTAGTAAATGCGCCTCAATGTAAAATCACATCACAGCTGATTACAGAATTGCCTTTACTGGAAAGATGCGCATTACATATCGCAACAATGATTATCTTAAATATTATATATTAACAGCTATAAACTGCCATTTATAAAGCTCGGAAGGACATTTCCAAAATATAACTGAGATTGTATTCATATGAAAGAAGAGATTTATATAATCCTAGGATGGCTTGAGGGTGAGTAAATCATGGGCTATTTTTCATTTTTGGATGAACTGTCCTTTTAACCCCTGGGTTAAGATCCATTTGAACTTGGTTAAAGCAATATTTCACACATTATAAAGGGTCACTTTTAGCCCAGGAGACTTGCTTATATAGCACTACCCTGAATTGAGGTGTAAGTGTATTTGTCAAAATACACTTACACCACTTGACAAGATAACTTGAGATTATGTTTGTCTTGGATTTAAGAAATGACCCAGGGATAAAATGTGTGAAAAGGGCATATGTTGCATAACAACTCTAACTAGTCTAACTGATATTTTAGTAGACAACTGGAGGGAAGTCCTTCACAACAGTTCTTAAATATCCCAACGAATGTTGACCTGCTAATTAGATAAGATATGTATCAGTCTTCATAATTTGACCTTTTATCGTTGCAATATCCAACAGACTTGACTTGTGCTCCGCACCATACTGCATGGCCAATGGCTAAAGTTGTTCAAATACTGCAATCTGTATATATATATATATACTGCAAAGCAAGTGAAGGGCTAAACAAAACAAAAAGCTCCTCACAAGGGAGAGTTTGTGGACAGACATCGTGTATGTTTGCTGTGCAAATGTTAGCTTTAATAATTAAGTGTAACACTTTTCCACAAGCACATTTTTTCCCTCTCTGCCATTTTCATAGTCAGTCAGCCGTATTCTGACAAACTGCACAATGCAAACCTTCACTAATCATGCGAAATCATTCGCGCGGCTGCATTCTGTTTGTATAGTGCTTCTGTACAAGGTTTATGATGAACTATATGTCCATGTAAGAGTAAATGACATTTTCCAGCTTGTTTGCTTTAATGTTTTTAGGGTTTGGAAAAGCTTGAGAGTGAGTAAATGATGACAATAATTTATAAGGTTTTATATCAAGGCTATCCCACAGTGGAACGGAGATTTTAATGATCATCCCTCATCTCTCTTTCTGCCTCCTGTTCTCCCGTCATAAGTGAAAGACTCTCCTGAGAGAGCGTGGCCCGGGTTCCTCACACATCAGATGAGAGCCCTAACAGGTGAGCAAACACACTGATTACCCAGCCTGCTTTGCTGAGGTTACCCGTTTATGAGTGTTTTTCTGTACCGCATACTCTCTTGCGCAAACATTACGTGTATCCATTCAGTTTGTTGTTACTGATTTGGAGCCATATGCTGGTGTCATCTTGTACAAATGAGCATTCTTGTACCCTATACATGCACATTCTCATATTATGCAGACCTTTAAGAACCAACATACACATTTATAAGATAACAGCGCTTCCAAAGGATTTCTTTTTGGCCTTCGAGCGAATTCCTGAGGTTCCTGAAGTGTTGCTGATTGTATCTGTGGGATGAAACAATGGTCTTTAGAAAATGAAAACCGCAGCACATCCCACACACTTCACTGGCTTTTATGTAACTGAGTTGATCAGGTGGGGACGGCACTCTTATTTTTAGTCATATCTTACCTACTACCTTGTTGATATCTCTTTCGTTCTCTTGCGCTGATTACTGATAATATGTTTGAATGCAAAGGTCAGTCCCAAACAAACAAGTCTCTGCCAAAACCAGAGCTACTCACTAGTAAACACTTTATTGTGGACCGTTAAGGATGCTTGAAATCTGTAGAGATAAGTTGTTCATCTGTAAAGCAGGTCTGAACAAGCACAATCAGAAAAGAAAGCAAGAGAGGGAGTTTTGCTTCCAAATCAACTAACGTATGGCCATATGCTTATAATATTCTGTTGAATTTGTAGATATTGCTTATGTAGGGAGCTCACTTGGTTTTGGAACAAAGTGATGATTTAATAGATTCAAAAAAGTATTTCCAAACTTTATTCAGTTAAAAATGATCCAAAAGCACTATGTTTATATTGAAATGATCTGAAAAAAGTTTGAATGGAGTTGAGATATTTAGGATTAGTTAATTGCAGAAGCTTAACCGAATAATGAAAGATCAGTAAGACAACACTAAAGCAGAATCTTGGCATTTATTTGCTGATGTAAATCCACCAGATATCGCTCCGGAAGCTTTCACCGTTTTGCCTTAGATCAAGCGTTCCGGTTTGTACAAGACTTGAGTCTGAGATTAAAACACTGTGCTAGTAAAGGGAAAGACAACCTGTGAAAAAGACTGTTGAAGCAAACACAAGTTTGTCATGTATATTCAAACTTCTCTTTTTTTCCAGTTTCATATCCAGCAGAGTGGGGGACATGCCAAGAGCAAAATCTACCCGGACATCAGAATTTCCCAGGAAGATAAAGAGCTTTTTGTGTGAGTAATATTTTAAGGATGGGGGGAAAGACAGGACTTTGACATGCACGCACACACACACACACACACATACAGAGAGAGAGAGAGAGACAGAGAGAATCAGAAAACTGAAACATTGTGAACTACAGTCTTTACCAAATTAAGATATACTCCAAAGATACGAAGAGCTGCTTTTTAATAGGAATCAATTAGAGATGCAGGTTTTCTGCATTGCACCCCACTTAGCCCCCTTAATTATGTGCGGTCTTTAATTGAACAGTTCATCCAAAACATTTACATTTAGTCATTTAGCAGATGCTTTTATCCAAAGCGATAAATGAGGACAACAGAAGTAATCAAAATCAACAAAAGAGCAATAATAGGCCCAAATTTTGTTCCAACCCAGTATTATTTCACATGTAATAGACACAGAAAAAGAAAAGACCAATCACAAACTCACTCAAATACTGTGATTATGCCATCACCTCTATTTGATTTCCAGTTGAATATTCTGTGAGTTTGAATCAATATTCAAAATATATTCAGTTAAATTATTCAAAAGTATAAAGATTATACTGAAATAGTTCAATTACAATCTTTCATGATTTAATCACCCTCATTTTGTTCCAACACGGCACAATTTTTTCCTAATTTTGGGCTATTAGTCAAGGCTGATTTGATAAAAATTATAAAAAATAAAAAACTTAAAAACACATCACAACATAAAAAAAGGTTATAAAGCAATCTTACATATATTGAAAGCTACAGGTTTAAAGGCTTGTATGAACTCAGAAACACACACAAACACACACACACACACACACACACATATATATATATTTACTTTTTAAATTTTTGGTAAAATTGCAGCCTGGACATTATGCCAAATAATCTGTTTCACAATTAAAAATCAAGTCATATTAATGCTTAAAAATGCAAATTACATGCACTAAGCATTCTCTCTCACTCTGCTGTGGTCTTCCTCGGACATGGAATGAACAATATTTGCATTCATTGGAGAATTTTTGTGAGGATTATTTTTTTTTTTTTCAGGAGGGGTGAAAGGGGCTCTTTTAATCTGGTTCACACAGTCTCCATACTTTTGGTGTAGCGCTGGCTGGTTTTAACCAGGTCTGATTGAAGGGGGCGGCGGGTCAATGGATAGATGGATAGATGGAGGGTGAAAATGAAGAGAGGACAGAGGAATGGCCAGAGGGGAGGTATAAAGGGGTGTGTGGGGCGTCCCATGCCGATGCTTTGAGGATTAACGGGGTGACTTCTCTTCTGGAATGTTCAGCTGACAGCCAAAACCCTCCCTCTCTGTCAGGCAGGTGCACAACAGACACAAAAAATTATGAGAATGAAAGATGAAAATTCAAAAGGGAAATAATGTCACTCACTGATAAATGCTTCACTACACATTTATCTTTCACTATCTCTCAACCATTTCAAATCAAACAGAGTTGCTTTGACTGAACCGATCACGGCTTGCAAATGCAGAAACATTAATTTTGTTTATTTGACGAAAGCGGGAGATGAAATCTATCAAAGCAGCTTTATTTTATCTGTTATGTTCATATACTGCTATAATAGATGGAAATTGTTTGATTATATGAGAAGATGCTGTAGTGTTCTGTTAGTAATTATCTAACAAATCATCTGGTTGTCATCATTTGGATACATACAGTGCCAGAAACAGTAAAGCTATGTTTATTCAACTTTTTGCATGTTAATAGATTTAAAACAGTCCTATACCTAAGTCTTGAATTATACTACAGCGTTAACAAACTCAAGGAGGCGATAGAGTGACATTTATGTAGTGTTAATAAATTGCATTTATTAAATTAGATTTAATTGTCAATTACAGTTTTTGCCTACTGTTTACACACTTTTTGCACAATTTGGCCCATTATGTCAAAACTCTACACACAAAACCATCAGACATAGCACTTGGAGATTAACAACTCACATCTACGCCAAAATGAACACTGCAATCAAAACTGAATACTCCTTTCTAAAAATCAATTTCTTGCAACAAAACCATACACACAAGCACCATTTGAATTACTCGTTCATATCAGCAGCAACACACTGATGAGCTTTATAGAAAACACTGCAGTCTTTGTGTTTCTAGTTTTACTGTCATTTGGTCAGACTCTGTTTGTTACCACAAATCATCACATTTAGCAACAAAACAAAAGTAACAAAACAAAATATGGGATAAATTGCTTTTGTGGGGAAAAACATATACTTGTTTTGTGTGTGTGTGTGTGTGTGTGGTGGGTAGCTGAAGAGGGTTTATGGATCCCACCTTCTATTTGGGTCTGTATTCTGCACTCTTTTCACAACTGTACACCATACTGTAACATCACTATGGTATTGTTTTACTGTATATTTCACAGTACTACCCATTTTTGTATAGTACATTTAGCACAGTAATACTGTAATATGATACAGAATGTGGAGGCATGTGACGCATACAGTAGGTACAGTCTGGAGTAGAAACTTGAATAT
>JAUCMS010000022.1:15197150-15214974 GCA_032357445.1 Enteromius radiatus | reverse complement strand
GTTTGGTTCATTTGCAGCCCTTTTATATAAAAGTGTAACTGTTACCATCATGGAGAGAGATGTGTAGAGGAGTGACTCGTTGTTATTGCAGTTTATTATACGGCTCTCTGAAATGCTTGATTCTAATTGGTCAGTTGAGACATTTGCAGGTTCGTTATTTTCGAGTAATAACCGCTCCAAAGTAATAATGCATAGACGGTACTACTTGTATGTTCAATATCCCACCGCGACGACAAAGATTACCGTTTGGCGCCATCTTGTGACAAACACTAGTAACAATTAACAATGGAAAATTTCAACAGTAATTTTAACATGTATGGTAAAAACAAAAATGTAGATGTTATAAATTGTCTTATGTTAGTCATGAGGTACTATATCGTTTCGCGGAAGGATTAAAATGTTAATTTAAAACAAATGGCAATAAAATGTTTCAAATTCATATTCATGTCCAGTTTTTTTCTTATGTGGCAAGTAGCCGTAAAATAAGCGGGATAATAGACGTGTAGCCGGTAGTTATCGCAAAATAAGCCCCGACAGTGTGATCAGGACCCAACGCGAAGCGTCACCAAAATCTTGATTTTTTTGCATTGGAAAAAATGTACAGAGTAAACTGTCATAATGAAAACATGACAAAGACATTTGACTGTCTTGTTCATAAACAATGGTGTCAGGACTTCATTTTGACGACACTGACACTTTCATTGACATAAATACTTGCTTTTGAGCAATAAACTATCCATTTTGAGCAAGTGACACGCTTTTGCAGGTTATCTACTAGGTTTTGCAGTTTGCTCTAAGTTTTGAGAAATGCATTAACTTTTGTGCAAATTTAAATACTTTTGTGAGAAATGCACCAAAGCGACTGAGAAAAACTGTAATATGGTTCAGCTTGTGAATAATACATGTGGTGCTACACACACTAGTGGCTTACTTGAGGTACTGGCGCTATAGGTGGCCCAATAAACACTGGAAAGATGTAAAGCTGTCAGATGTTTTTACACCAACTGCACTTAAAGATGGTGGAGAGTAGGAGAGTTAAACAACGTAATGGTTTCAGAGGTTCTTCACCGCCTTGTCGTAAAAATTAGACCTCCCCTATATCCTGCCCAAGGAAGATGACAGCTGCCAATCAAACCAAAAATTTAGGTTTATGGTCACAGGTAAAAGCTTGCTCTCTGTGGGAATCAAGGCCTGTGGATGTTTGTCATAATTTACCACAAAAATAAGAAATTATATTTTGTATAAACATAATGAATATGAAGCCTATAGGATCATAGCCTAATTTTCATGACACTTAACAAAGCTAATAAAAAATTGTTAAAATTATGTTTTGCCAACATTATTTCTTGAATGTTCTTGGCAACCGATGAGGGACTGTAGTTTGATAATATTGCAAACATTATGGAAATCATTTAGTAAGTAGTGACATTTAAAAAATATCTGATGAACATCCAGGAAAAACATTCTATGAATACTAACATTTTTGTGCTAATGTTTTGAGAACATTATTAAGACCAGAAACTTTTATTAATGTTATGGGGGAATGTTCATAACTAGTTCTGAGAACATTTAATATCATATAATAAATTAATAAATACTGAATGCACCAAAAAAAAAAGGTTAATATCATGATTATTTACTATATATATATATATATATATATATTGTGTGTGTGTGTGTGTGTCATTAGCATTCTTTTCAGTAGTTCATTAGTTATTCTTTTCTTTACAGTACGTTTTTTATTTCAGCAAATGTGTGTCCTTTCCATTCAGTAGCTTGTTTTATCTATACATGAACATTTGTATTGGCCATCCTGCTCTTTAGATGTTAAGTGTTGGCTGTTGAAAAACCAAGGGAGTTTAACACACTCCTTAATTCTTAACATAATTCTTTCTCATATCCATCTATCTGTCCAAATAAAGCAAGATAAATAAAGGGAAAGTGTGTTTGAGTGTGTGTGTGTGTGTGTGTTTACAAGGAGGAGTCTTTACATGCTGGTCTGTTTATGGTCAAGCCCAGAGGCAACAGATTCTCTGGTGTAAGAAGTAAAGGCATGCCGGGGTCCTCGTGAACAGGTGTGTGTGAGAGCGAGCGTGATCAGGTAAACAGACGGTCTCACACGAGAGAAAAGAGAGGGGAAAATGATTTTTAAACATGTGCAGGTATGTGAGCGAGTGTTGCGCTGAAGATCTGCGTGAGTTTCTGCTCCTCAGAGACCAGACACAATAAAACATCCGTGCCACCTGTTTATACGAGGAACGACATTCTTCTCGCTTTTTCAATAAAAACAACATAACGTTTAGTGTAGTCTAGACACTCAATACCAAACATTTCTGACCTTTAAAAATCTTTTACATTAGTCAGAAAATGACATTTTTAATGTGTCTTTGTGTTTCATTTTAATACGAATTTAAAGAGTTTGAACAGCATCGCTTGCAAGAGTAAAGAAAATACAGCTTAAATATGATGGTCTAATCTAAGGCTGTTTGAAAAAAAAAAAAATCCTGTATTATACGATATCTAATATGTCTGTGCTAAGCAATCCAATGCTGCTGCAAAGACATTTTTGTTGGCCGTATGTTTTTTTAAAGATAAAATACATCAGTAATAGCCCTAAGGGTTTTTTTCCCCCACTTAAAGCTGCAGTTCGTAACTTTTTTTGTGTTCAGAATTTATATAATAAGTGAGTACACTATGAATTAATTTTCCAAACCATGTTTTTGCTTTTCCTTAAAGATATTTTGTAATCAGACTGTTTTTGGTCATCATTGACTTCCATAGTTTTTTTTCCCTATTGAAGTCAATGGTGACCCAAAAAAGCCAGATTACAAACTTTCTTCAAAATATCATCCTTTATGTTCAGGAGAACAAAGAAATTCATACAGATTTGGTTATGATGATTGAATTTTCATTTTCAGGTGAACTATTTCTTTAAGTGTGCATGAGAAATGAAAAAAAAAAAACACTCTAACCCTAATTTAAATGTTAAGTTAGGATTCACCGAGTGGGCTAAACACCTATCCTGCAGATGCTGCATCTTTTACAACTTTCAGCGTTACCCAGAATCTTGCAGCTTGTGGAACTTGCATAAAAACTCTCAAGTTGCAACAGAGTCATGAGAATTGCGGTATTGGCTGTGGGTTGTGGACATTTAGCTGCCAGCAGCCGCCGGCCCCCATCAGCCCTCCTTCTATACCTCAATTAACCAGCCGTGACCAGAGAGCTGCTCACACAACAGCACCTGTACACATGCTGCTGGCAACCTGAATGTCCACACACACACACACACCTGAGGAACAGAGATTTATTCATTAACATATTGAGAGAGAGGCACTTTGACCAGTGTGCATATGGCAAAGCCTAGCAGTGGAGAATAAGAATAAGACTAACAATAGTGTGTTTACTAAGCTGGGTAATTCTTACTATGCAATATAGATTCATATCACCTTGATATAAGTTTATACAATATTAACCTGTTAAAATTGGAAGTGATTAAAACTAAAAATAGGGGTGCGTTTTAAATAATTCCACAAATTTTGGGTGCATTCATTGTGTACTATCCACTAAGAAAAACCTGATTCTATCAAGTGCAACATCTCTGTTCACCCTAGAACAACATTGAGATTAACCAATCAGATTTGAAGAAAGTTTTTAGGCTTAGGCTTTGGTGCTTGTACATCAGTGTCATCTATCATTTCCTCTGATTTTAGGCATTACTCATGGGTAAATGGTGTAGAGATATGGTGAAGATTATATTTTTGCATTAGAATGTTGTTCCAAGGTCAACAAAGTTTGACAAACTTGGCAAAATCAGAACGTGGGAGCAATTTTTTATTTTATTTTATTTTTTTTCTGTTGGTTTGTTGGTTTTTGTCACTGCCATGTTAGTATAAAATGAATAAGATAAGACTGTCACTCCCACACTGAGTACTTATTTATGAATCCCTTCACCTTAAGACATTTCCAAAAGGAGGTTTTGTTTGATTCCCAAAAAATATAGCAAAGCAACACACACACATTCTCACACCTCACACGCTGTTTCAAAAGCCTGTTTTACCACTTAATCTTAATTAAAGTATGTAGATAATCCTATTAGTCAAAGTCTGACCAGGGTTACTACACATTCTGTTATTTGGGACAAAGCACAAAAGCATTTCTCATGTACTTGCGCTAACAAAAAGTACCATGGTGTTTCCATTATATTTTTCGGAGTACACAGGGTACTTCTTGTTAGTAAATACCACAATACTTTAAAAACCATACCATTTATACCATGAATTACAATTATTCATAATAATGGTAGATGTTTAAATGCCAGAGTACTATCACAACTAATAACACGGCACCACCAAATTACATTTTTGTAAGGGTGGATATTCGGTCTATGCAATAGTATAACAATATAATATTTATTCAGTTTGTCTAAAATTAACTAATTTGAATGATCCAGAAGTGAAGTTCACAGATGCTATAGTAGTAAAATCTTTATAACATTATCGTTCACATTGTTCGAAGTATTGTGGTCATAATGTTAGACTCTGATGCTCACTAATGCTACATTTATTGTGAAATCTTATTATAATTTAAAATATTTGCTTTCTATTTGAATATATTTTAAAATGTAATTGATTTCTGTTATGGAAATGATTTTTTTTACATTTTTCTAATACACCGTCTTTCTAATATACTTATTTGCTGGTTAAGAAATATTTTTAGTACCAATATTGAAAGCATTTGCAATGCTTATTTATTTTGTGTGTTTGTGTGTGTGTGGAAACAGTGAACATTTTTCAGGATCTTGAAATAAAATAATTTATTGAAAATGATTTTTTTTCCCACAATTTAGCTGTGTAAATTGATATGTGTAATATAAAAAAAATCGAGATTACTTCAAACTTTTGAACAGTAGTGTATATATTTTTATATAAAATAATATTAAACATATCACCATAATCCACGCACAGGGGTGGTATGTTATACCTCCTAATAATTTAAGTCAAATCAACGACTCTCATGCTGGAAATGGAAGTCACTCCCTTGTTTCCTTTTTGCTGCTTTTTTATCTTTGCCCTCTACTCCTTTTCCCTCTGTTCTTCGTCACAGCCACTCCCCCACACTCATCCCTCCTTGTCATCCTCCTAGGCTCGTGCTATCTATTGTAATCTATCTTTTCTACCTCCCCTTTCCTCACTGAGATGATCTGTTAACATCTGTCGTCTATGCGGACCGTAGGGTCGTGGGAAACCAGGAGATGGTTTTAGACTCTAGATGTCACACACATACCTGAGCTCACAAGCAAAAACATGCAGATTCTTAAACACATTTTTTGCGTTTCGCATGCTTGAAAAGTAATATCAAACACAAATTGCAAAATGCCCCAAACAACACGCAGTGCACCTATATTAAAAGAAGGTCTTCTTTGGTAAAAAAGGGTGTCGTTTTTCATTTTCGCAGCTTTGTTTGTGGTCCTCTTGCTATTTTTAAGTCACTCTCCAGCAAGCCTTGCACAATATTTTCGCATCTGCTCATAAGAACACAGTTAAGCTCACCCTGCAGGTGTCTGCTCCTGTAATGGTCCTTTGGTTTGTTTGGATGGGCTCTGGCGTTTCCATCACATTTTGGCTGTTCGAACCTACAGCAAGAAAGAGAGAGAGAGTAAAAACAGAGCAAGAATGAGATTGAATACAAAGCATTATTGTTTACACAGTGATGAATCCAACAGCTAAAACACTTCACCAATGCTAAGAAAAATGTTTAGATTTTGTTTTAAATAGCACAAAGTCCAGTCTAGCATAATATTGTTGAAAACTGTTTAATACAGATGAACTTTTCTTCACTAATGTGATGTACATCACAAAATAATAATGAAACGTATAATGTGTATAAGTATCTATAAGATATGCAAAATAATGTTATATCCATCTTTAAATGATTTGATCATTCATTCTATCTATCTGTCTACATACAAGTTACACAGAGAGAGAGAGAGAGTACATAACCTTTACTTAAAACACTTCAGCATAGTTAAACTGTGGAGAGTAAATAATGATTGTTGTTTATTTACTAGACTTTCTGTATATATAGAAGTGTGGAGGATCATAATCTGATATTTTGTAACTGAATATGCTTCTGTTGAAGAGTTTTTGATCACCTTATCTATCCACAACAACTGCACCAGAATGCAATCACTAGAAGGACAGCTCAGAGATGCAGGAAATGGAGGGATGGAGTGAAAGACAATGAGTAAATGAACAAAGAAAAAGTAACATTCATGGCCCCATTAGGAGAGTAAATGTGCTCCAATCATTGCCAGGCGACCTGCCCAAATAACTGAGAGAGAGCGAGAGAGAGGCTGATGGGAAGGTAGCACTTCCATACATGCTCTAATGCACTGTTTGGCACACTGCCTGAGGCTTTGTTAACTCAATACCACATTCGGTGATGGTCAGAAATCCACAGCATCGCTCCATAACACTCCTGCGGCTCATTAAATGTGCTCCTGAATACAGAGTGTCACTGACCCCTGGCAAACATACTCACAACGTTTTGTCATTCTGCCAAGTTTCTTGATCAGATTTGGGCCGGTTGAGCAGCCCACCTGTTAGCAAACGAGTATTTAATCAGAATACTTTGCTGGTATATTTAGCTTTTCTTAACGACTGGAGAGCAGAAATGTTAAAAAGACTGAATTAGATTGGGCCAAGTATTGGCCCCTGAGAGACTCCAAAGCTCAATTTTGTACCCCATAGTAAGAGGAAGAATGAGCCCTGCCCCGGGTGTATATTAGATGTACTGTACTGAGCAGGTCGACTGGCACTTACCATTTTAAAAGCCAAGTGGTGGGTTTTTCCTTTCAATAGAGACAAACTGCTTAAGTTGTATTCTGGCAACTAAATAAAGACGGATTTGTTTCTTAGAGGCGCCAGAGGTATTTTAAAGTGTTTAAAATAACATTTTGTTAAAGCTGATGTTAAAGGGCTAGTTCACCTAAAAAATACAAATTGGCTGAAAAGTTGCTCATTCTCAGGTCATCCGAGATGTCGATGAGTTTGCTGCTTTGTCAGAAGAGATTTGGAGAAATTTACATTACATCACTTGCTCACTAATGGGTCCTGTGCAGTGAATGGGTGCCGTCAGAACGAGAGACCAAACAGCTGATAAAAACATCACAGTAATCCGCATGGCATTGTAGAAATAATATCCTAGTAGTTTTACTGGAGAATATTGTTTGTAAAAAAAAAATAATAATTCTATATTGAGTACATACCTCGTGGATGTGCCAGGTATGGGTCGTCCAGTGTCGACCAGGACACACCAGCAGTACCCGGTGGAGGGATGGCACTGAACGGGTTTGTAGAGACCACCAAGAGCACAATCCGGCACGAAAACTGCTTCGTTTTTATGTTGTCTTGCTTCTTCCTGTGCTGACAGCTGCTCCTGATCACATGAGGTCGCTGAGGTAAAGTGAGGCAGAGGAAAGGAGTGAAATACTGCAGAAGACACAGTATGAGTGAGTAAGTGTCAGTGTTCTCTGTGGTGAAGAGAAGCCAAGCATCTGTGTTTCCGTGCCTTGAAAGGAGACAGTGTCCAGGAGCTGTCGAGCCCCGAAAAAGTAACTTCTCCTTAAAGGTTTAAAAGCTCCTTACACAAGACAATGCACAACACCTTATGAGAATTAGAATATATAACAGGCTATTTCTAAAATCTAAAAAAAATAAGAAAAATTAAACTTTGACTATTATCTAATTCCATGATTTTGGAAGGATGCTTCTTTCACTGTACATGGTATCCCATGATTCTTGGTGTGATTCGGTTGGATAAATGCTATGCGATGTTGAAAGAATTTGTAATAAATTTAAATTAAATTACATGTTTAAATTAAAATGTTTATTTGATCTAATTTCTATTTATTATCCCCCCAAGGTGTAAGCTATTGATTGTAAACCTGAGCTGTTTCAACAGAAATAAACTTTTATCTATATTATTACATTTTTAACAGATTAATTGCATTTAATTGGCAGTTGTGCAAATTAATGCATAAATGGCATTTAAAAAAACCTTATAAAACTATATACTGACAGATTGCCATTATATTTATTAAATATGATATCTAATGATCCTGTGAGCATGATTCATTTGGTTAAAGGAATATATGCTGTCTGATTTTAAAAACAGCTATTAAAACATTTAAAGTATTTACATTTAGGTTAATTAAAATACATTTAATGAAAGTTGAAACAATTAATAATAAATACATATATTGTTTTTTATTTAACTTTTTTAATTTAGCATTGCATTAAGTCTGATGTTGAAAGAATGAATAATACATTTAAATAAATTAATTACATTTTAATTATCCATTCAAATTAAATGGAACAAATTAATCAGTCTTAATTGAACAAATTAATTCAATGCATGCATGCAATGCAACTTATGATTCTATATTGAGACAATAAGCATACATTTGTTAAATATTCACAGACATCTCTGAATTTATTTTAGTTCATGCCTTCGTACAAGAACTGTGAAGTCAATGACTGACTGGACGGTGAGGTCTTGGACACAGAGATGGATGGACAGCATGCTGGAGAGAGTCAGAGAGAGTGAAAGTGAGCTTGTGCTTTATCTGGAGCTTGCGGGAATGTTTATGACATTAAGAAGTTAATGACTGCACAGGGCTCCTTCTGCTCGACCAGCATAAATATTTACACATTGTCTCTGGGTGCCTGCGTTTGCTGTGTCGTTGAATGAAGATAGTGACCTTGGGCAGAGAATCGCTGTATAAAACAAGTTGTTTTGGGTAAACAGTGGCATCTTAGCACTTCCTTTCAATCCTCTAAGAGAAACAACAACAGCCCCAAACACATGAATGATCCATATGGAGCACAAACTGTGAGCTATGAGATTTCTCTGCATAAGGAACCAATCATCTCATGTGCCACAACACAGCTCTCCAGCAACGCTTTGAGCCGCCTGATCTAATGCAAGCAAGATTATTTAAAAAAAAAAAAAATGTGTGTGTGTGTGTATGTGAAAGAGAGAAAGAGGAGAAGAGATGATATGTGGTTTCTAATGTATTCTGTGGCAGCATAAAATATGGTTGTCAGTTACAGACGGAGGGTGAACAAACTCCAGGCTAAAAGTATAATGTTAGTGTATTGTATTAACTACGCACATTGCATCTTATTAGGAAAGTAGGCTACTAGACAGTCATGTCATAAAATCTTTTTAATGTGACTGGATGTATATTTAAACTGATTGCAATTAAAAAATAATAAAAATATTGCTTATTAAAACAGCAAATTAATTATATAGTCTACAGAAATCAGACAAAGAACATTTACATTGTCAAAGAAATTAATCATTGACTTCAACTGACTAAAGCATTAAATGTTAGTACTGCAATATTACAATATTATCTGATATACTACTGAAATATATCACTAAAATGCATTATAGTCTTACAGCATTGTTTCTGTACAGTTGCTAAGCTGATCTGAGGTTTTAAAGTGCATTTCTATGTAGGTGTTAAGGTTTTCAGGTGGTTGCTAGGGTGCTCAGGGTGTTGCTAAGCTGTTTTGAGTGGTATTTAGTGCAGTGCTATGGGAATGCTAAGGTATTTTCTCTCCCACATCCGTTTATCGTTAACCTCTCTATTTCTCTGTGGTGTTATCAGCTCTTTGACTTCATGTGAGCATTGTTTTATGAAATGTTGGCATAGGTTGTCCTCTTCTTTTTTTTTAACCTAGAGACATCTTTTCTTTGTCTCTGTCTTCATTTGGTTCTATTCTGAGCGTCTCTGAATAGTGATAATCCCCCTTTAGACCTCAACGAATCAGCCGTAATCAAAACCATCAGCATTCACTGCACTGCACTGACATTTTATTGATTGTAAATCAAGGTCTTTACAATCAAGCTATTGACACACACACACACACACACACACACGCAAAAACTAATCTATTTAGAAACACACATACTCTGTAATAATGTCATCAGAATTAGAACTTTTACTGAGTTCATGTCGTCATTTTTTTCCCAGATGGGTTTTAATGACATCTTTGTTGATTCCTTCATTAGATCAACATGTCAGGCCATGGCTGAGTGCCACAGCTTCACATATGTGCTTCAGTCAGTGTGTGTGTGTGTGTGTGTGTGTGTGTGTTTGAGCAACTACTGCAACAGTTTCATAGTACTAACAGCCTTCTCTTTCTATTCCCATACAAAATAAAATAAACAGTTCAAAACAGTTTTCTTTAATTTCTCAATTGAGATTAATGAGATTCAATTGAGAACAGATGGATACTTCTGTTTCAGTGGCTTCCTTTTCAGAAATTTCTTCTGAGAAAAAAACATCCCACCCTCAGATGTCTCAAAAAGACTACTTAAAGGTTAGAGATCTCAGTATGAACTTAATATGACAATTCTCAGCAAATTCTATCCTTTTTTAGGATATCTGATCCCATTATTTTTTTTTTTATTTTATTTATTTTTTTTTTCGAAAGGAGAGGCTTGGTTCATTATTTTGATATATAATATGTTCATACATGCAAGGTGAAATTCATCAACACTTAAAAAAAAAAACGCTGGTGGGGAAAGAGTTAAAAAAAAAACTCAAATGGATTTTTATCATTGTAGGGTGGCTGCGTCCACATTTATATGCAAACCCCATGTAAAAGTGAATTTTGCATCCGATATCTCTTTTAAAGCTCTATAATCAACAGGTGTTTCATTTGTCTGTTATTGTTTTTTCAACAGTCAAAGTCAAAGAGTCACTCGAACTGCAAAGTAAGTCAATAAAAACTTTTAGCATTTTATGATTTACTGCCTTCTCCTGAATACCAAAACCTGGCTCTGTTATTTTTTGTGTTAAAAACTGATAACAGATGTTTGTCGGTAACTCACATTGTGTTCTTGTCCTGTTTTGTCGGCTGCGGACCTGTTCTGTCCAGAGTGTGGGGTACTGAGAAGTGATGTCTAAAACACACAAACAAATGCACAAAACATTAGTTCTCTCTCAAACCCTAGTGAGCGCTCGACCTAGACAGCATTTAAAGGCTTCACTGACACTCACCCTCCTCATCAGCAGGCGGCTGGGTCTCCACTACAAAAAATGTTGGTGGATCTGCATTTAGAAAGGAGAACATTTGCAAGGAAACTACAATTACGAGTGTCAGCTAAACAGTCACATCACATGAGCTATAATGCATTTGCACATTGCCCGGCCAGGACAGATTAGAGAGATGGAGGAACAGAATATAACTGAAGAACACAAACAGGCAGATAAAGAATTAAAAAAGGTTTAGTGGTTATAATTGACTCACTGAAAGAAAAAAAAAATTGAGTTTAAACATTAATCTCTTTGCTTGACACCTTGAAGCACACATTCATAATGAAAAAAAGAAGTGAAGTTCAAATAGAAGTCTGTAAATTCAAAGGTGACAAATAACACAAAGCAGCATCCAAAACTAATACTTGCCAAGCACTAAATGTGAGTAAAATTTGTCTGAGGTGACTTAAAAAAAAAAAAGTTAATCAGCAACTTTATAATGATTTGCAACATAAATCATAGACTTATTCTTTGGATAATTGTTTATCTAGGAAATATTTTCCCCTTGTGGAAACTTGTGGGGCAATAAATCCACATTACTTTGACAAATTAAGGTATGAGAATGGTCTTAATTCAAATTCATAGTCATGGTACAAATGTTGCATGCACGGCTAAAGGAATGCATGTATTACTCAGTATTTTTCTTTTCTTTTCAAATGCAAACATCCAAATATCCTTTAAATCAACACACTTGAGATGCAAAATGAATTTGAACAAAATTAAGTTTGTTTAAAACCAGAACAAGCATCTGTCAAAAGGGTATGAAAACTTATTTGCCTGTTGATTTAAGTTGATTTTTCTCAGCCCTTTGGCAGATATTTTACTATGTTTTAATACTATATTAATACTGATACGTTTCTCAGAAAACAAGGCCTAAGACATGATATTTCCACTGGAAAACACTTAGCGAGAGCTTTAATTTTTGTGATCAGAAGTCATTATGGTTGGATTTACTTGGTCTTAAAACCTTATACTTTTTATGAAATACTAATTATGAAAATTAAAATTAAATATCAGGTCATATACATATGCCAGCCATACATCTTACCAGTCACAAAAATGGATTTTGCAGTATTTTTTATATTTAGAAATACATTTTTGTTTTGTATTTATTGTATGTATTTCAAAAATTGGACACTGTTTGCAAAAATAAGGCGTCTTCCCTGTAAAAGAAAAAAAAAACTAATGTTTTTGTTTAGTTTTACTTATTTGCATGCAAGAAAGCGGACATATGTGTTATGTGTGCAGACGGGGATTAAATAACATCACTAGATGCTGGCCACAGAAATTTAAAATGCTGAGAGCTGCAGGTGTGGTTAACCTCAGCAGGGTCACCATTAACTCATCAGAGGGCAGAAGATAAACTGCCCCTTCTCTCTTTTGGTGCGTTTTCTCTACTTGCATCCTTGGGAAAAAGTTGGAAAACTTGGGGAACAGCCACTGTCAGCACTCTGATGAAGTGATAAAGTATTACGTGATCCGACCCTGTTATTTATATGACTATAAAATTTCAGAGTAGCTCAACACATCAATGATTTTCTATGTTTTTGTGGCGTTTTGCTTTTTATTTGACAGGACAGCCCCAAAGCAACAGGAAATGGTGGGAAGAAGGAGAAGGCGTGGGACTGGGAAATGACCCAAGCCGCGAAGCCAGGTCATCATTGTGCTATGTGCACTACTGACCAGACCACACCTCTGACAATGGATCTGTTCCAAAACCTAGTTAGCATCCTAACTATCATGGGATCGATTTGGAATGCTTCACTACAATAATTGTATTTCCTTAAAAATATCTAAACACACACACATATATATATATATAAATCTAGTAAGGTTTTTTGAGGCAGCTTGCTGTTTTTGAAATTATGTGGAAAGCAAAATACCAGCCTTTCTGGTGACTAAACAGGATTAAATCTTCATTATATTACAGTTAGATTATATGACTTTTTTAATATATATATTTGGAAATTTGACATTTCATAAGTAAAATCACATTTTTAATCAATACACTCTTTAGAAGACATTCCCCCTAAAAATAAAATAGGGTGATTATCTGGAAATCAGGTCTGTTTTGATTTGTAAAGGGGGGAAATCAGTGCCATTAGTAGTGCATGAGAAAGGTCTTCATCTGGAAAGAAGAGAAATGACGTCCAGGTGAAGTGGTTAATGTTCACCGCGGTGCTATGACAAAACCGTGAAGCACTTCGATTTCATTTTAACGACTGTGAAAAGCAAAGGCTGTTATTACAGCGTCTCTCTGTTTAACGACTCCAACATACGACCATTTACTTTCAGCCCTGAAGCAACTTTAGCACTTTCAATTCACAAAATATTAGAATGGCAAGCCGTAACTCGCAGTACAGACACACACACACACACATTAAAACATAGCTGCCAGTGCAGATTGCCCCTCATGAAAGACTTCACCATATCAAAAGAAACCACTGAGGGGATATTTACCTGATTTTCCTGGTTCCTTCAGATTCACTTTACCGTTCTTGGACCCTGAAAATCAGCAGGACAATCACAGGTTAGCAAATCTACTCGTAGATTTTAGTTCATTCTTAGCTGGGTTACAATATTCAAATGTGTCCTGCAGATCAGAGTCAAGTCTTCCAGGAATGGTTAATTTGAAATGACTTACGTTTTTAATTATGCATCAAGCCTCAACAGAGGAACATGATAATGTTATGGAAGCTTTAGGGGGTATAAGCCATATGACACTATCTTGGAGTAAAAGAACAAGAATGTTTGAGTTGGGCAGCTTCGCCTGCCAAACGCGCATTTGTTTTGTGATGCTCCCCCAGACCTAACTGATTAAGCTGTTGCATGTGCAATTAAATCTAATTGGTCCTTTTCTAGTGAAGCTGTGGTTGTTGTACAAAGCCAAGCCAACAATGTTATGATCCAGGAACCCATGGCCTGCAGTGATTGAGTTTCATTTTTGTGCGTGAGTGTGTGTTTAATGCAGTGCTATGCTAGTTTACCGCATGTGGCTTTGGTTATGTGGTATTGTTATGCTGGAACGTTTCTGTAGATTAGGATTAGCTCTGTTCTGGCATCTCTTAGTGCTATCACTGGCTTAAACGCTGAGTTTCTGCATTTCTCCATTTCTCCATTGATTTATATTCCTAAATAATACATGTAATGTGCCAAAACATTAGGATTGTGTAATCACTGTTTGGAATCACATCAGAGTACTATTTATGATGTGAAAATCTCTTCTGAAAACAAAGAAGATGTGACTGAAGCACGGAGTAGAATAAAGGCATGAAAAACACAGCAGGAGAAGAAGTGTGGTACCTTGACATTGAGGTTTCTTATTGGCTACTGCTGAGCCGCTGATGGGTCTGCCACTGGGTGTCACACACCAACAATAACCAGTGTAGCTGTGGCACTGAACCTGTTAGTCGAATACAGGAGAGATAGACAGAGAGAGAGGCAGAAAAATTGAGAAATTTGACAGTGAAATTGTTAAAGGTGTAAAATCCTGCGTTTTGCCGTCTCACCAACCATCCATCCATCTGTCCTTCTAACATTTTCAATTTTCCTCTATCCATCCATCTATCTGGATACTAACCAGTCAGGTTTCACAAGTGGACATTCAACTCAGTCTCAGTCAGTCACTGAAGCTTTGTGGATTGCAAAAGTTGATTCCACATCATCATTTCTCATTCTGCTGGATTTATTTGACCCTTTTGACACTGATGTCCACCCTCTCATCACTGGGCACTACAGGGATACCACTTCACTGGTTTGAATCCTATCTCACTGATGATACCCAAAGCACATCAACTAATCACTGGGGTAGAGCTGTATGCCCTTTAAACCAGACAATCCGACAGTATGTGCGTCAATCTCAGGCTGCATGGAGAACATCTCAGCGTGGATGAAAGAACATCTCCTGCAGCTCAACCTGGCAAAGACTGAGCTTTTTTCTTCCCTGTCACTCCAAATCTACAGCATGATTTCATCATCCAGTTAGGTTAATCAAAAATCTTAAAAATCTTGTTGTAATCTTTAATGACCAGCAGACTTTCAAAGACCACAATGCAAAGACTGCTCGATCTCGCAGGTTTGCATCGCACAACATAAGAAAGATCAGGCCTTGCACAACTTCTTGTCTAGGCCCTTGTCATTTCTTGACTGGACTATGCAATGCTTTTCTGGCTGGATTTCTATCATGCACAATCAAACCTTTATGAATGATTCAGAATGAAGTGGCACGACTAGTCTTCAACAAACACAAAAGGGCCCACGTCTTTATCTCTCTGCAACGACTCCTGCTTGTAGATCGCTTCGAGTTCAAGACATTAATGCTTGCAAATAGAACATCCACAGGCTCAGAACCCTTCTGCTTCCGCTCACTTATGAGAATCTACATCCCCTCCAGAAATCTACGAGGTAACGATACCTCATGGTACCATTACAGTGAAGCACAAAATCACTTTCCAGAACTTTTTCATTCACCACTGGTGAAATGAACTTCCCACCCCTATCTGGAGAGCAGTCTATCTGTCCGTCCGTCCGTATGTCTAACTATCCATCCATTCGTCTATCTATGAGTTTATCTCATACCTCGCTGTAGGTGCCGTCAGGGTTGCAGACAGGAACAAACACCTGTGGGAAGACTTTCTTGGCTTGCTGTTCTGTGTATTTCTTCTCTGCCACACACCTGGACGTATCTGGAGAAACAAAACAGGTAAATCCAGCAAATCAAAATATATAACCATCCATGGCATTTTATGGCAAAAACAACACATTCTTATGTCTTAATGTGCGCAGTCAATCCATAGGCAATTCGTTGTGAATTGAAAATTGTCTCTATCCTGATTATTCAAACAGCTAAGCAGTTGAAAGTGAGTCATGACTGCCATTAAATCCCTCTTGAAATATGCATGACAGGAGATCTTGAAAAACACTATAAACTTGATGATTCATTTGTTCACAAACTCTGTCTATCCTCTTTTCTATATATAACCTTAAACTTTATTTCCCATTATTCCACTTTAAACACACAGTCACTATTCTTCTCATCGTGTCAGTGTAATATAGAAAACAGAAAGTCCACAGAGAGCGAGTGCATTAAATTCAAACCGACAGTCGAATCCTCTGGCGTTCTCTCTCTGACTGATGTGGCACGGGCGTTTTTTCTTTTCTTTTTTCAGAGGATAGGAAAGAATGGTAATGGCAAAAGAAAATGAAGCAGGAAATAAGACTTGGTTTCTTTTGCAGTGACATGTGACCTCTCAGGCACAGAATAATTCAAGATGTTTCGGAAGCGGTGGATCCCTCTGTGTGGTTGGGAATTAGATCAACAGTCCTACTGGAGTCATCACCATCTCTATGCCAGTCTGGTGGTAAAACTATCGCAGATCTCGTTCTGTCATTCTGTGTGAGCTGATGGTGTCCAGCAGGTTGTAATGCATCTGTGTGTACATTTATGTGTGAGTGTGTGTGGATGTCGTTGATGCATCTGGGCAGAAAATCTTCCAGACCTCAATGGAGACATAAACTCACTCTCTCCACTGGGCAAATCATTAAAACACTTTTATTCCAGGGTGGCACGAGAGGATAAGCAAGGACCTCAGTAAAATAAAAAAAAAATGCTATACAAGATAAATGCTAACCTATAAATATACGCAACCTATCAGTCAGTTCTGAAAAAAACAATCACTAAAATAGCACTTGAAATTAGCCATTTTACCCTAATGTTTGTGTGCATTATGTATATTATGCCTATTAAAATGTCAAGTTATGTTTATTAATATAATGCTTTATAAAGTAAAAATTGCTTTAAATCTAAAACGTCCCTCACACAGCTCCGTAAAGTCCTCCTGTAGCGAATCCATGTGTTTTTGTACAATAAATATCCATATTTCAAACTTAATAAGCACTTTTCTCTCATGTCTGCGGTCTGTGGAAACCGGAAACAGTCCCGGCGGATGACGTTTTATGTGATTAGCCATGGTGGAGAGAGAACAAAACAAAACCTCAGTTATCAATTAAAGCACAAACCGAGGATTTGTAAAGAAAAATGTCAGAGGATTTCGATATAAGCCAAGAGGAGACCAGCTTTCCTTTGAAACTACATTTCCCAGAGGCGCATGTGCAAAGCATGCATCCGCCGCTCTTCTTCCAGTTTCAACAAACAGCAGATGTGAGCGAAAAGTGCTTATTACGTTTGAAATATGGATATTTAGGGACAGGAGCAGAGTTCTATTCTTTATTATTGAAAATGATTTTTAGAACTATATCTTTATCTTTATACTTCTTAGTGTGAGCAAGGCTTTAATGTTGCAAAATTAATTAACAATGAAAAAAGCAATTTAAGTAGATCGATTTAGTTCAATCTGTTATGAAAAGTTCATAATTCAGATAAACCTGAATAATCAGCTCTACAGAAGGCAATTCAGCTCAAGTCGGTTCAAATTTGGTTTTCAATGAATATGCTTAGTGTCATTGCGGTTAAATCAATAATGTTACTAAATATTAATTGTCTCTTAAACCACAGTTATGGCATTTGCTTAGCAGCTTTATCCAACACATTCTCACTCCCAACTCGTCAACGTTTTGATGCTTGGTCAAGACCATTTTGCGTCGCTTTTTGACGATCAAGGTACTCCTTTGTAGTCACTTTTCGACGCGAAGGGTCCTCAGTTGTTTTAAATATGAAACCCTTAGCGTCAATCAACATGCCGACACGATTTTATT
>JAUCMS010000022.1:15181164-15197050 GCA_032357445.1 Enteromius radiatus | reverse complement strand
ATAAATGTATATATGCACGCAAACCATTACATTAAGCCAAACAACTGAAAACAATGGAGCACCCTTCGCGTCGAAAAGTGACTACAAAGGAGTACCTTGATCATCAAAAAGCGACGCAAAATGGTCTTGACCAAGCATCAAAACGTTGACGAGTTGGGAGTGAGAACGTGTTGCTTTATCACAATCAATGAAAGCTGGAAATTATTCTGAATAAAGAGGAAGGATGCTGACTGCTGAGTTTTTCCAGAGCGGAAAAATGGTTTAGAGTAAAGAAACAATGTTCAAAACCAGCTTTTTATGCTTAGCACCATTTATTATTTATTTATTTGACGTGTATTATATCACTGTTTGTAGAGGGAGACAAATCACATAAAGAGCACTGAAATAAACTGTCCTCAAGTTAGCCGTTTGTGCACAGCTGCACCGTTCCTGAATTTCCAGTCTTAGCTTTCTTTTCGGTTTTCTTTCACTCTTATTTTAGCGGAACATAATTCAATCTCTTTTTGTACCTCTTTCCCTTTCTGTCTCTATTTCTCACACCCGTTTTAATCCCGATGTAAGAATGACACATTGTGCTTACTAGTAGGGAAAGAAAGAGTGAACGGCAGACAGAATGACAGAATGAAAGAGAGCTCAGAGCAGAAAAGAGTACAGGGTACGATAGTCTTCCTGCCGAGCCCAATACAATGAGAGTGTTTGTGAGCCATTTGACCTTTGACCTCTGTGGTTACTGACAGTGTTCGCCCTTCCTTTCATACAAATGACCACCGATCTCTTACACGTATGAATGCACCACTGTACATTTGTTTTTACACAGGCAAGATCCTCATCAAGATCTTAACAAAGATGTTTCTTAATTCATGGATTTAGCTATTTAATTTGCATTCCGTGATTTAATAGAACATATAAAATGACATTCATAATCAACACTGGATCTTAAGTTTGTCTGTCAGTGTTTAACACACACACATATATATATAACATTATTTCATTTTTAATTAAAGTTTTTCAAAACATTAAACATAATTATTATTATTGTTGTTTTAAAATTTAGGATGCACAAGGACAACGAAGAGCAAAGCTGAATATGCATCATTGTGTCACCTTCAGATCATCAACTCACTTCAGGTCACTTCAGATCACTGTTAGTGTGAACGCCTCTTAAGAGAACAATTTGAGATGTCATAGAGGACAATGTGTTGTACTCTGCAAAATCCCGCTCTGTCTCGTCAAAGAATCATTTATCCCTAGATGGATTTAACCCTGCTTGCCTCGACCCTGACCCACAAAGGCCATTAGGCCAGCCAGCAGCAGCTCAGGTTTGATTGGTGAACTCTGACCTTTGCATGGCCCTCGTATGACTTCCAGCTGAGGGTCACGGCACTTTGCACGGAGAAACTCGCAGCGGGAACTGAAGGTCCGTCCGTCTGATGCACACAGAGGTTTGCGAGAAGCTCCGGAACAGTCCGTATTGCATTCTTTATCTTGTTCCACACGCAGAAACTGTGAAGATGGACAGAAAGAGATGTCAGCTAACAAAGAGCATAAACTACAGGACGCACAAATAAAGGGTAAAATAATACATTTAATTTAAATATATATAAACTTATTTTACACTTAAAATTGCATTTCAGCGTAATATTTAAAATAATAACATATTTAGATTTTATACAAAATGTGCATTATTAAATAAAAAATACATAACTTTTATTTGTATTTAAAAATAGAAACATTTCTATTTATAATGTAATTTTATATTATAGTTATAAACATTTATTTAGATAATTTTAAATAAATTATAATATAATTTTAATTCCTTTGTTCAGTTTTCATTTCAATTTCTTGCGAACACCATACATATATTTGATGACATGTTTGTCACAAATAAAATATCTTAGCAGGCAGCATAATTATTTGTTATTTTGGTGCATTTTGTGCAAACAACAAATAAAGAGATTATCATGTTATACTAATAGAAATGTTTCCAGTGCCCCTTTTTTTAAGTCTTTTGAGCTCACTATTATTCATTTAGGAAATAATACACACACTGAAACGCAAACAAAACACAGAGAGAGAAATAGCATTCACACACCCCTCTGAGTCCTTGTCATGTCTTGTTTGTGAATGAGGGATTGTGGGAGAAAGGCTGAGGTGCTGACGGCCTCTCGTGTTGCGCTTTTATCTGTCTGTCACTCTCACACCTGCACAGGTAAACTTGCACACTCGCATTGATTGAATACTGTGTGTTTTCTCTTTGTGCACTGCAGGAACATTCAAACACACTGCAAACATCTCCTCACCGACAAATTCAAGAGTGGACAAGAAATCAACTCGCTTTGTGTCAGGACATTATCTGCACAGGTGCGTGTTTAATGTTCAGATGAGTTATAATCGTCTAAACTGGCGAATGCAAAAATAACTTGAAAAGGTACTGAGACGCACACACACTCACCTGCAGCCAATAAATCAGCCATGGCAAAACAGCAAATGAAAGTAGTGTTGAAAGGAAACAGATTCTTCATATAAAGTTGATGGGTAGGATCATTACCCACTCAAAAATTAGCACTGGCTGACATCCTACAAATGACTGTGTGTGTGTGTGTGTGTGTGTGTGTGTGTGAGGAGCTCTGCACCTGGAAGATGGTTTCAGAGGGGGTTTGAGGATCAACCCTTTGCCCCTGGCAATGGGAGACAGCTCTGCTGTCATCTCTGATCGTAAATCTAGAGTTGATGAATGCTGGGGAAGTGTGTGTGTGTGTGTGTGTGTGTGTGTGATGAATGTGAGGCAAAGAAGCTGGTTCAGGAATAGCGGAAGAGTGGTTGTGAGTGTACAGAGATTGAACTAACTTTTTTTTACTTGCTTTTTGTAATTGAGTTATGGGCTATTTAATCCTTCTCTTCTGAATGTTCCTGTGTGTGTGTGTGTGTTAAAGCTGAGAGGTTGCTCTTTCATAGATTATAGGAGAGTAAATGGAGATCTTGGAGATGTTTATCTCAGATGTTTCTTGTAAAATTCCTTAAGAGGTATAACCAAATAACCACTAATGAGCCAGTTGATTTTTAGTGAGAGTATAAAGCTGTGGATAGCGTTTTGTTTTGTTTTGTTTTGAATAAAAAGGAATCAGTTTTGCCGTTGACACTGCACCTGAACTTCAACGTGAACTGAAAGTAAATCCACTTTTTAGATCAGCAACCATTCAACACACTGTTTAATTTCATTTCATTTCATTTAATAATTATTTTTTAATTTAATTTAATTTTGTGGTATCGCTTTATTTTGATGGTCCCTTTAACGTATTCTGTTGATTATAAGTAACATTGCACCTACTCTCAAAAGAGTGCTAGCAGAGTATTAGTAGACTGGTAGGGTTAGGGTTAGAATAGGTTGATATGTACTTGCAAAGTTACTTCTAGTCAAGTAGAGCGTCTTTTGGGAGACCATCACAATAAAGAGTTAGCAGATATTAATTACAGAGTGTACTAATACTCTGTTGACATGTAGGTGCAAAGCTACTTATTGTCAACAGATTGTTCAAAAGGGACCATCAAAGTAAAGTTACCAATTTTGTTTTGTTTTGTTTTACTTAATTTATTTATCTTTTTTTTTTTTTTTTTGGTAGCATGCATGTAGGCAATATATTTGTTTCTCTAAATCACACCACTTTGAGGTTTAATTATTGCACTTGGTCAATCGCGATTTCAACTTTATTTCGATCGGCTGCAGCACATCCCGTCTCTGTGTGTGACAGAAAAATATGTTTCAAAGGGACAACGGCTTTCTTCATCATCCTCTGCTCTGCCACAACTTTTCACTCTTAATTCAGAATATTTATGAATAAATGAACATTAAGTGGTGAATAAGAGGGTCTGCTTGTTTGGGGTCTGTGTGCACTGGTTTGTGACTGACAGACTCTTGCTGTCTGAGATCAGGGCTGACACTGACCCCCTCCAAACTCTCAGTCCCACCACAGAATCTCTTTCTTCCCCTCTCTTTCTCCGTCTTTATCTCCGACCAACACAGTCTTTCTCTCTCTGTTCTCACCCTGTTCGCTCTCTTGCGTTTTCTTTGTGTCTGTCTCACACACATGCGCTTTCTTTATCTTCCCTTCGCCCTCTCCCTTTGGTCTCTGCAGCTGTGACCCTGTGCCCCTTCCGCTCCGTCATTCTCAGCACTGCTGTCAGGGAGCTTGCAGGAGGCCCGACAGAGATGTCAGGAAACAGATTCTGCCCGGAGCGCCGCCGATCCAATCACAATCGGCCGCGATGGTCATCTCGCGATCCCGGCCAAGACGGAGTTCACAGTGCTCCCACCCGGGCCAAGCGATCGCGGCCAACACGGTTCAATTCTGTCACAGCCGGCGTCCGAGACATGAACAAAACCAACACGACCACTGCAGAGACCTCATCGCGGCCAAGGCACTTTTAGCGATTCAACAATTCAGCATTTCAGATCGACCCAAACGAGACCCCACAAACCCAGACACAGCCAAATAATCACCAATCAATTCAGCCGCAGCCAAAGCCAGACACGTCCATTGAGCATCGCCGGGGGAATCTGAAGCCACCCACGACCGCTGTCTGTATACAGCATTAACAGCTGGTCACAGAGACACCAGAGAACCACCAGAACCTGGCCAGCAGACCTCAGATGCTTTCTGCACCATGAGAACATGAGAACACTGACAGGATTGCTTTTCGGACTGTTTCTGAACACACATCAGCAGTCTTTTTGTAGTTTATTTGTACAGCTATTTATAAAATATTTTCAATTAGGTTTTGCTTTAATTTTTAGGAATGCTATTATGCTTTTATTTCTTCTTTTTCTTTCAATATATACATACCTTGAATTATTTTCAGTCATTTTAGTACTTTTAACATTTTATGTACATTTAATTATTTTTTAAATATTATATTTTATTTTTTATATTTATTTTATTTCAGCATTTTTTCAATGACCTAAAATTACTAGTTTCTAATAATGGTTTATATTACATTATATTATATTTTTAATATTATTATATTATTTCTGTGTCACTAGCAGTGTTATTTTAGTATTATTTATTCCATATTTATTAATATTTTATATATGAATTAAATTTTATTTTTAGATTTTCAGTTGTCATTTTAACATTTGTTTTAAGGTATTATATTATTATATTAATACATGCATTTATATTATATTATAGCAGCACAATTAAATGCGCATGTCAAGTTGTTTCAATTCTACAATGTTTAGTTAAACGTTCTTCATTGGTTCTTGCCGTGCATTTGGTTTGCTATATTGAGTTTTTGATTTTATATGATAGATTCTTTAGATCTGCAGTTTGTTTCTTGGTACTTTTAAGAATCAGTATTTCTAAAAAGAGCAAAAAGATAAAAAAAAAAAAAAAAAAAAGATAGAAAAAGGACCTCTTTGTCAGTGTTTGTGTGTGTAAATGGCACGGATGTATGACCACCATCATGTTAACATGTCTCTTACATGACATATAATGTCTCTTCGAACCTACTGCAGAGAAGTGCAGACAAAACAAGCCACTGTCTGTTTTTCCTAAAACACTTTTCCAGCCCTCCGCAGCTGCTCTGCCCCCTTGTTTTTTTATTTTCTTCGTTTTCATCATTGCCTCTCAAAGAAAAATCAATTTAGATGAAAAGCGAAGCAAGAGGAGCTGAAAAAAGGAGAGAGAGAATGAAAAAAATGACATATTTTTCAGAAGACCCACCAGCACACAAACCTCAAATCCTATTACCCCCTTTTGGCAGTGAGGCATTGTGGGATTGAAAGCAGCGATCCAGGGGCCAAACTCCAGCAGAGAGTGCATTGTGCCCCACAGAGGGCCACATGGGGGCCGAGGGGCCCCAGAAAGGACAAGGGGGGCCTTCCAACCACAGACCCAGAGAGGCCCCTAACACCTTGGCCGCAAAGGGTCAATGGGGGCCCGACAAAGAGCGAGAGAGAGACCGCAGACGTGTGAAAGAGTCCCGACGGGGGCTTCCTGGGATTGGCTAGGCATCGTTAGTGTCCAGCATAGTGGAAATGGAAGAAGGTGACAGCCTAGATCCAGGCTATTAACTCAATCAAAGAGAAAAGCCTTTAATTGCTGTGAAAAATAGGCAAGAAAAGGGAAAGCCTGCTGCTAGTCATGTGTGAACGATGAGAGGGTAAAAAAAGATGTTTTGTTTTCTTCTCGTGCAGGTGCATAGTTTTGCGTATGAATAACGGCCACTTTGAACAGCCCCTGTTATAAAGTGACTGATATACATGAATTTCAGCAGGGAGGTGTGGAGGCAAAGACGAGTTTGAACGGTTTAAAAATGGGAACCACTAAATGATTGTGTCTGAAACCGCCAATGCGTTAGCTTTTTCTGTCTGTTAAAGGCATAGTTCACCCAAAAATACAAATTCTGTCTTCATTTACTCAGTCATGCATTTCCAAACCTGATTTCCTAAAAATAATAAGGGCTCTCATTGGCTTTTTTTGTGGTTCAATAAAGAACCTTAACATCCGTAGAATCTCTATATTCCACAAAAGTTTCTTTTATTATGGAAAAGTTTAGATTTTTACTGCAAGCATTTTATTTTACAGTCCAGTCCCTCATGTAAATACTATGTACTTATTATAGTAATTACAATAACTAGGTAATAACAGCGTACTAACCCTAAACCTAACCATGTAGTTACCTTATATTACCAGTACTTTACTGTAAGTACATGTAATTAAGTACCCGTACTGTAAAATAAAGTGCAACCAAAGTTCTTCACATGAGAAAAAAATGGCTCTTTAAAAAAAAAAAATTATATGGCTTCTATGGCTCTTTTTTGCAGTTTTGTGTGTATGATTGACTTTCTTTCTTTTGCAGAACATAAAATAGTTTAAAGAATGTTGTTCAAATGATGTCCTTAGTGCGAAAAACACACACACACTGAGACATTTCCCAAAATATTTTTATTTTATGTTCCATGAAGAAAGAAAGTTTAAAATGATGACAGAGGTTTCGCTTTTTGGTGAATTGTATCTTTAAGTTGTTAAATCCAGCTCAGAATTCACCTCATGAAAAAAATGTGTCATGCTCAAGAAAGCAAATGTGGAAAATGTGTTGCTATAAGTGGAGCTGCTGTTGAAACAGAACCGTTCCTAATGATTTTCAAAGGTATTTGGCAGTTATGAGTTGTCTCCTATGCAAATGTGGCATCTGATATTCATGTACAACAGTTTTACTGGAGCAAGGAGAGTGAGAACATGTTTTTGTTTTGTTTTTTTATTATAAATTTATTTTAATGTTAAATTCTCTGGTATATCAAGTTTTCATAAACATTTTCCAGGTTGCTGAGTTTTCACTTTTCAGCCAGAAAAAAAGTTTTGTTGTTAAATGTGTTTTCATGTGTTAAACACATCCTTTAGTTAAGGCATCTTTGCACAAGCTGCATCTGCTGCAAGCATGTGTGTGTGTGTGTGTGTGTGTGTGGGTGTGTGTGCACGCGCAAGAGCGAGAAAGTAGATGAGGGTTTGCACTGCACTGATCTGCCTCCCACATTCCGCTCTGCCAGGCTGAGTAAGAGAAGTGAGATGGGATGACCTTTGACCTCCAGGTTAACTACCCTCAGCCATTTGTTAACATTTAGATGTAGAGGCATCCCTATTCGACCTGAAAAATAATGAGCGGAGGGGCATCATCCAGAGCATTTCTTTGTAAATCACAGCACTCCGATCCTGACAACTATGCATTCCTTCTCATAAGCCGCTTCATAGATTGATTGTTTACATGTACTGTTCAATTCGTGCCAATTTTCGCATGTAAAATTCAGTTTTTCCAATAGAAATGCACTCAAATACATTGTTGATTTCACATTGGGTTTACACTGGTTTAGGGTGTACTCACACAAGGCAGTTTGAACCGTGGCTGAGTGCGTTAGCCGTCCCTGGCCTGCTTGGAAGAGCTGTGCCAGAGCACGGTTCAGTTGGATTTGGGCCCGGTTCACATTTAGTGTGAGTGCAAACCAGTGGCGGCTACTGGTCTGTCAAATAGGGGAAGCTCTTTTTTGGCCTACATCATAAAATTGTCTATTTATTTAAAAGTTTCACCCACGACGCTAGCCTAGCCTACTATATGAAAATCAAGCAATTTTGCCAAGCAAATATAAAGAAATAGGTTGCAGCAGTTTTTATTTCGACTGAACTTGACAAATCCGCGATGGAACTGAGCGTGAGTAGCTTTAGTGATTCCTTATAGTACAAAATCGCTGTCAGTCAAAAGGAGATGCAATCTTTCGACAGACCCTCCAAACATCACGCAGAAGCTCAGTGTCCAGCGTCCTCATTTGCTCCCCATTCACCCCCAGAGACGCTGAGCGTCCGTGGGCGGGACATAATAGCAGCGTTTATCCAATGACCGTCTAGTTTCAAAGCACTGAAAAAAAGTAGCCGCATTGAAGTCAATGGATGCTGGGCTTCAACGGGGAAATGCACTGTGACGCTACGGGAATGTATGAAAAGAAAATCAAGTCAGCCGACCTGCTATATCTAACTGGTTCTGAACGAACTCATCTTTGAGATGAACGTTTTCTAAAGCATTTTTAGTCAATAAAATATTAATACAATAGTACATAATTTGACCATTAATTTTGTGACATTATAGGGGAAGCTGAGCTTCCCTTGCAGTCTTAAAGAAATCGCCACTGGTGCAAACCATGCTGGAGCACGGAATAGTGACGTCACGTTTTTTTGCGGCGCTCCAAAACCAACAAAAGCGATAGCCCTGTTTAACAATAGCCTGTGAGAGGGCTGTGGACCACCGCAGACCAAATGACTCAAAATTACTATCCACAAAGTGAGCGATGGACTCCATTGCGTTCAGCGAGAGCGCAGCTTAACCTGTTTATCCTGAAACCATCGTACCATAATGATGTAAGCGTGCTCCGGCACAAATGCTGAAAACCTATGTGAGTGCAGGCCAGAGGGGGAGGGGGGAGGCGGGACAATAATACTCGAGCCTGGTTCACGGCAACCATGCCTAGTGTGAGTACACCCTTAGTCAATTTGCTGCTTTTGTTTTTTTTTTTTTTTTTTGCTTGCTGCTCTATCAACATCAGGCTTTTTCCTGCACGCTTTTTTGTTATGCTTTTCAGTGGGCAGCTGTTTGTGACCAACCAAACCTGACGATGGACTAGTACAGGTGAATTTGACACCTTGGCACGGCTGATTTATTTAAATGGAGCCCTGATGCTCTGGAGACTTGCGTGAAATTAATTCCCCTGTTTACTCTCTCTCAAATAACAGCATATCTTCTCTTTTCGGCACGGGCTGCAGCAGGTGCCCATGAGACCTCGTCATCACAGGCTCTGATTCATGCCCGTGCCACATAGCTGCCATCCCAGAAGGCGAGCAGCAGCAGATGCCAGCGGAGAAACATTGACAGCAACTGTATCTCTGGCCTTGGTGCTAACAGCCTCCATCAGCACCAAGAACACTATGCCAGGCAAAACCTCAGCGGTCTACGGCCCAGAGTGAAATCACAGCAGTCAACACAGTGAGAAAATAACACTCTTGGGATTTCAAATCTGGGTTATTATAGTAAACTAAAACCATAAAAACATTTGTGTAGCTTGAAATAAATTTGAACTGAAATAAAAAAATTGAATGTAGGCTATTAAAATTTGGTTTACTAAAATGTATTTAATTTAGTATATAACTACGTTTACCTTTTTTTATATAACTACTACTACTTTTTTTAATACATTAGTTATTTGATGTGAAAACTGAAACTAAAATAAAAACTAGACTAGTTAAAAAACTAATAAAAATTATAAAACCAACAAAATCACTTAAACTTTAACTGAAACAAACAAAAATGTAAAATATAAAAACAAAAACTAATTCATAGAACCTATGAATACATAGAAACTTCAGTGAAAAGGTTCAAATACATTATAAAACATTGTAAATGTATTTAAGTTGTTAAAACTGAAAAAAATATTAAAAACTATATTGACAAAAAAAACAAAGAAACATGAAAATATAAAAAATAATTATAAAAATACAATTTAAAAAAATAATAATTTTAAAAATGAAAACAGAAACTAAACAGCAACAAAAAATGCAGTACACAGACAAAAAAAGAATAAAAAAATATATTTAGTATATATAAGAATAATAAAAATGGCAAAAACACAATTACTAAAATGTTTTCATTAAAATGAGAATCTGGATATTAAATATGAAAATATAAAAACTAAATACAATTATTAATAAAAGCTGAATCAATAACTGCCCCATATATATTCATGTAGAGAATGAGTTTTGCTCTATTGATGAGATTTTCACATATGCATCCAACAAAAGCTTCTGTATAGCATTAAAAAATTCTTTGCTTATTATCATGCATTTGTTAAAGAACAAACTATGTGACCACAAATGCAAACATCCCAGTCCCAAACGGCTGCAAAGCACACTTGATTATATACAACATTTGTTGCAATTCCTGACAGGTACACAAATATTGACCATTTACCAAAATTTTATGGATTAGAAAGTGGGCTGTTTCCCGTCTCACTATTGAAAGTGCAAACCCTCTCTGGCATTCAGCAGGGGCCAGTTTGCTTGAACATAAATGGCTGAGTTTCGAGGTCCGTCAAAGCAGCTCTGTGTCCAGGCTCAGCGTGGACCAATGTGTCTGTGCATCTCTCTTTCTCGCTCTCTCTCTAGCAGTCAGGTCCCACCGGGATGAGTTACACTCACTCTCTCACTCTGTTAATGGGGAGCGGCTTCCCGCAATCAGCAGTTCTAACCCTGTGTACACAGGCAGACGTCCATGTAGAGGCCAGCGGCCGCAGGAAGGGGAGAAAATCTCCTGTTCCCAGTACTTAGCAGCCAAAACCAAGCTGTCACATATAAGGGAAAGCATAAGGTGGGTGTGCACCTGTAGCTCCCACTATGTGTGTGTGAGTGTGTGATTGTTTGAAAGAAAGCTTGTGGATCTCTGGTTACCCTCTTGAATTGCAAGTACACAAACATCACTAGTCTTAAGCCCAAATAGGATTCTCATGATTACTCATCTCACCTTACTCTGTGTCTCAGCTTCTTGTTTTACTAAACAAACACACAAGCACAACCACAAAGATGTGCTGAGTCTGCATCCACACTCACAAATAACTAGATCAAACTGCCATTTCTACTGTTCTTGTGTGAAAAATATCAAACATACAGTATAAGAGTTCTGATTCTCATGACAAAACTAGTGGTATTTTACTAAACTGACAAAATTACATCAGGAATTATTTCTACCTGAGCTGACCCATACCAAAGACTTTGAATTAATTTGTCTTGAGGGGGAAAATTGACCAGTTTAAACATTTTTGCATGCATTGAAAGAAAATTATTCTCATTATATTAGAATTATTAATAATAATAATGTAAAAAGGTAAGAAACAGAAAACTATATATAGATATACATGTATAAATCTGAAAACCATATACATTTGTGCTGTTTTAGTTGACATCATGTAATAGTCTTCAAATGTTTATGCAATATATGCCAATTTATAGGCTACATATCCATAGTATTACTGGACATTAGTTGAAGGACATTGAAAGAGTCAGTCACAAATGCTATAAAGCATCATTTTTTTACCTATAGACTATTAATATTTGCTCATAAGCAATCGTTCTGTTAATGTGTGTGATTAGAAAGTGAAGTGTAGTGTGTGGTGACCCACCGTGAGCGCGGAGAGTTTGTGCGCGTCTCCTGCGTAAAGAGCGCAAAGCAGCAGCAGGACCAAGACGCGCATCCTCACAGCTCTCCAGACGCACCAAATCCACAAAAACACACTTTACACCCGATCGATTCTCCAACGTGACGCGTAATTCCTTAAATCCCGTCCCCTCACCGCTCTTGACGTGAGCTCGGTATCGCCGGTGTGGATTGTGTTCTGCCTGATTTCTCTGCGCGTAATGAAGTGAAGCGCTCGGTTTGGACTGTCTTGACCCTCTCCTCTGCTCAAGTGTGTGACTCTCTCTCTTTCCCGCGGTGTGTGTGTGTGTTTATCGGATGCCCGTGCTGTAGTCGGGAGGTGAGTTTGGGTGGAATCTCTTACAGATGCTGGTAGCTGAGGGGGAAAAAAAAACGTCTGTCTTCTCCCTCCCTCTGTTCTTTCTTCTCAACAACACACGTAAATCACTCTCTGTTTGGAAATAAGCTGGACTGAAGACGAAGTGTTAAGCTGTACTGGTTTATACTATAGAATACAATATAATAATACAATACGGTGTAATATAATTTAATATTAAAATATAATAAAATATAATAATGGCGTGACAGTAACATGTCTTACTGTTTGGGTATACATGAACACATGATCTATGTAAAATGACTTTTCATCCACAGAAAACCATTATCTTCAGCAGAAGCGTCATCTCTATTAATAATCAATCTTGAACGCCATCGCAATCCCCCCTGTGTCTCATTGTGCGTGTGTTTTTAATTTTTTGAACACTTTGTCTTGTTTGCACTAACATGCCAGAGTAGCTTAAAGTAATTCAAAACAAACACTTTGAACAGCATTTGTCCAATTCTCTTCGAGCCAAATAAGTAGACATATGGCAGCAGTTATTGAAACTCATAACAGCTTTCATTCCCACGAGTGCAGAGACAAAACTACACATGTGGGATTTCGGAATATTGTTAATTCAAAGGGCACTTTCTATTTTTGCCTCTCGTCTTCAGTAGTCCTCGGTGAAACATGGGTTCACTCACTGAATTCATTAGCTCTTCATTAGCTCTACACTAAATATTGATTGGGTGTCTTCTTGTTGACAAAATCGCAATAATCCATGGTGTTTCATTACTTGTCTTGTGAGTTGACGAAATAACTCATTATAAAAGCCTATAAATTCTTTGATGAAATAACGGCTGCAAAGTGTTAGAGTTAATCTGATGGGCAGATGTGATTCCTAATTTAAAGGAGCATCTGCGACATCTACAGGACACCTGTGGAAATGCAGCTCGATATCAAAGAACATACACCGTAAAAATGGTAAAATACCAGGATTTCGGGAAATTAATCATCACCATCAATAAAAAAAAATCTTTACATTCATTTTTAAAATACTTACAAAAGCTATATACGTATTAGTTTTTAATTTTATGGGTATTGAATTTCCTTTTGGCGTTATTGTACAGTCTTTGCTGCTTTTAGGGGGATATTTGGTGTCACAGTATATTTATTTTATGATTGTGAGTTTGCTAAATTTGACTGAATTAAAAGAGGAACATGTGGTATTTTGTACATTATGAAATACCAAATATAAACATAAAATATGAACAAAAAACAGCTCCCATACGATGGTTTACATGGTTTTAGTAAAAGAGTATGTAAATGTTTTTATTGTATTTATTTATTATTTGGCGTATTGATTACCATAAAAACCACGTATATCTTTCTTCTGAAATGTTTAAGAGATACAGGTTTAATTTACATGATAAACGGGTATTTTGTTTTTGTTTTTCCGCTCATCGAGGCTTAACACTCCCTCTTTTTAAAATATTTGAATAAAAAAAATAGCATGCAAACAGACTGAACCCTCATTCCACAAAAAAAAATGTAAAGAGATCATTTTTGTACCTCTTGAGAAGTCGGTTAGTTGGATAAATCATACGCATAATTTTAAGGTAAATTTCACTAACTTTATTTGTGACGAATCATTTGTTATTAACTTATAAGTCCAAATCAATTTCCATTATCAATTATCAGTACCATTTAATAAGATCTCCTTTTAAAGTTTTGATTGCTTAGATTCACTGAACCTTGTAAAAGACTCACAAATCCTGCTATAGATTCCGCCACTGGCCCACAATGCCTTCTGCGCTTCGACTGCGTCACCGGAAATATGTGCGGTGGACTTCCTTTCTCTCCTCCGCGCGTGCTTAGCGGCAACCGTGGGGTTTATTAACGTATTAAACAACAGTAACTAAAGGAATAAAAAAAACATCATGTCTACTTACCCCGTGGACGAAGAAGAGGTGAGTGCGCGTGAGTCTACAGACACGAGATCGCGGGTGAGAGATTAAAATGTGTAACGTGTGTTTGTTAATCAGTGGAGCATCACGATAAGACTTCATTTTCAGTCCCTTTGTTAATTTCAGAAGTCAACCTGTATGTTAATGTTAAAATGTTCGTATGTCAGACTTGTTAAAATAATAATATATCAAACTGTATAATGTAAACTTTGTTTTTGTTTGCAGTATGACCCTTATAACTACCCCAGTGATTATGACTATCACACCGGTAAGTAACTTAACGTTATTATATTTATCAGTAGTATGATCATTTTATATTTATTAAGCTTTTTGTAATCACAATAAAGCTTCTGAATAGATTGTATAGCTTCTAGACAGACAAGTCAGTAGATATGTACTATGCGTGTTTTTTTTGCAGGCGACCCTAAAGCTGATCTAGCGTATGAACGTCAGTATGAGCATCAGCAGACGTATCACGTGATCCCTGAAGTCATCAAGAACTTCCTGCAGTATTTTCATAAAACCATCTCCGACCTGATCGACCAGAAGGTTTATGAGCTGCAGGCCAACCGCGTGTCCAGCGAGAGCATTGAGCAGAAGATCTACGAGATCCAGGATGTGTATGAGAACAGGTGCGCAGCCGTATGGATCTAGACTGTGTTCTGATGTCTGGACAATGCTGATTTATCTTTTATCCAATTTTTAGCTGGAACAAGCTGACAGATCGCTTCTTTAAGACTTCTCCATGGCCTGAGGCAGAAGCCATCGCTTCCCTGGTTAGTAACGGTGAGTGATGTTTGCTCATCAGAGGAATCAGAAGCTCTGAATTGAATTTGTTTTGCTGACACGGGTATGTTGTTTTGTCTGTTGCAGATGCAGTTTTCTTGATCCTCTACAAGGAGCTGTATTACAGGCACATCTACGCCAAAGTCAGCGTGAGTGTGTTTGCACATTTGTCTTGGGATTATAGTTTTTAGCTCTCGAGTCTTAGAACTTGTCTGATGTGAAGAACTGTCAATAATTAGCCATTTTTTCTCATATGTAGGGAGGTCCAACTCTTGACCAGAGGTTTGAGTCCTACTACAATTACTGCAATCTCTTCAACTACATTCTCAGTGAGTGCTGACTCCTTTTACATGTGATTTGAATTCAGGGAAATATTTTAAATGTGTTGTTTTTAATGTATAAACCATTTGAGCCATTTCAGAGTAAAATCATAAACATTAAGATATATATATATATATATATATATATATAAATAGTGTTTATCTTCCTATTTGGGCAACATATTACAAATGGATCCTTTTAGTTACAATAATTTTTTCCATTTTTAAAATATGCTATTTTCCATATGCACTACTGTTCAAAAGTTTGGGGTCAGTATAATTTGTTTTACATTTTCTTTTAAAAGACATTGATGCTTTTTTTTTTCCAGTAAGGATGCATTAAAATGATTAGTGGTGACACTAAATAAATATAACATGTTACAAATACTGCTCTTTTGAAACTTCAATTCACTGCAAGATCCTTAAATTGTACCACAGATTCCACAAATATATTAAGCAGCATGGTTTTAACATTTAACAGTAATGATACTAAAATTAATAAGTACTAATTGCTTTGTATAATTTATTACAGTAGAAAAGTTATTTTTAGTTGTAATAATATTTCACAATATTGCTGTGTTTTTGATGAAGCTGTGATTTATATTTAAAAAAAAAAAACAAATCAAAAAGAAATTTTGAATATTGTCAGGTGTTTTTTTTTTTTTAGATCACCAAGTTAGGCTCCTCTTTTTGGAAGTTTTGTCTGTGACATTAGGTGCGTTCGACTTCATGCGAGGCTGCAAGAAATCAGCTGCCTTCTTACAAAATGC
>JAUCMS010000022.1:15129051-15177635 GCA_032357445.1 Enteromius radiatus | reverse complement strand
TACCCGATTAATGATAGAAAACTGTGGTTAACGTGTTTTGATGAAACATCTATGATGAATTGTTAATTAATCACAACTTATAAATCCCTGCTATGGGTATTGCCATTCATTCAGATTACAGCGGAAGTTATTTTACACAACTGTTTAAAGCTTCCGGCTTTCGAAGGCGGAGCGTGAAAAAGGTCCATTCTGTACGGTCTAATGGTGTGGCGCTTAATCTGAGTTGTGTCTTGTTTGATGTTCAGATTAATAAACAGAACGAGCAGATGCACGGGCTTCTGGCCATCGCTCTCACTATGTATCCCATGCGCATCGACGAGAGCATCCACACACAGCTGCGTGAGAAATATGGAGACAAGATGCTTCGCATGCAGAAAGGGTGAGAACACACACATTATGCTTGACTGTTATGTATGTATACACTACCTTACAAAACGCATCTTAGGTTCACTGCATTTATTTGAAAAAAAAAATACAGTAAAGTAATATTATTGCAATTTATAATAACTTCTTCATTACAATGTATTTTTATTTCTGTGATAAAATACATTTTCAGCATTCTTTGATGAATAGAAAGTTCAGAACAACAGCGTTTATTTGAAATGAAAATCATTTGTATTGTTATAAATGTCTTTACCCTCACTTTTTAGTAATTGAATACATCCTTGCTCAATTTAAATTGTAATGTTTAAAAAAACAAAAAAAAAAACATTACTATTTAACTTATCTTTGGATCAGAATATATGCAGTATAGCATATATTTTGATATTTTAAAAAACTAATATATTATGTATACTTTTATATAGACATTCATCTAAAATAGAAGTTGAGGGGTTTTTTTCTCTCTCTCTTTTTCAGAGATCTTCAGGTGTTTGAGGAGTTGTTCAGCTTTGCCTGCCCCAAGTTTCTGTCACCCGTTGTTCCAAACTATGAAAATGTTCATCCAAATTATCACAAAGAACCATTCCAGCAGCAGCTGAAGGTGTTTGCAGAGGAGGTGCAGCAGCAGGCGCAGCTCTCCACCATCCGCAGGTACAGCAGCAGCTTATCCATGCTGAGAGCACTTCTGGCTCTTTTGATGATGAACAAGAAATATATTTAATGTGTCATGAGCTGTCCGTCACTTTTAGTAGTCATTCTCTTATTTCTAGGGCTGGCCATGGAATTACAGGATATTCATGATACGTTTATAAATAAACTTTTATTTCAGCTTTTGGATTCCTGTTTTGCTAATATTTGTATTAAAAGTTAATCTTTCTTTAGTAAACAGAAGGTCAAAAAAAATATATCTTTAAATCTGCCTATTAACATCTATTTTGAATTAAATTGGCCAGCTGTACACAGCACGTGTAGAAGCATTGGCTGTTAGAAAAGCTCCTGCTGACTCCACGTGTCTCTCTCAGTTTCCTGAAGCTCTACACCACCATGCCTGTGGCCAAACTAGCTGGATTCCTGGACATGTCCGAGCAGGAGTTTCGCATCCAGCTGTTGGTCTTCAAGCACAAGATGAAGAACCTGGTGTGGACCAGTGGCATCTCTGCTCTGGATGGAGAGTTTCAGTCCGCCTCTGAGGTCGACTTCTACATTGACAAGGTTTGTGTTTCTGTCTTTAAACTGACAAATTGATTTGTTTCTGAGAATACATATAGAGGGCTGCTATATTTATGCTAGTTGTTTTTAATTAGAAAGTAATGTTTAGTAGACTGGAGGTTTTTGTTGTTGTTTTCATGGGTGAGGTTACTCTAAAAGTGAATGTAATGGTCTTCCATCAGGATATGATCCATATTGCAGACACCAAGGTTGCCCGTCGCTATGGAGATTTCTTTATACGACAGATCCACAAGTTTGAGGAGGTACGGGTTTATGAATAATTATTAAATTTTTATGTAAATCTACACTGTCACATTTTGATTGTACCTCTTTTGTCTTCTGTAGCTAAACCGAACGCTGAAGAAAATGCCTCTGACCGGTGCCGCTTCGGGTTCGAGCACCTCCACATCACGTGCCACATAATGCATATATCACCAGAAGAAGTAATCAAACCCTAATTTGGTCTGACTGATGTCCACCAATCACAGGCTAACCTAGACTTCAGGAACCACCTCTGGTACTCTGTTAGCAATCAGACGACATTTCTGAACTATAATGTAAGCCCTTTCAGTTCATTTCACTAACTTGTTCTGGACACAAGTGAAACTGGCGAAAGTACTTTTTCTAAGTCAATAAAGTTTGATGTGGCTGAACTGTAGTTTGGAGTCTCTTGAGTTTACATCTTTAGTTTGGCCTGAAACAAATTTCTTTAACTATTCATAAACTATGCATGTGTAAATTACCACATTAAATTCGACCTGAAGGCCTGCTGTTCTAGTTTAAATGCCACTAGGTGGCAGAACAATCGAGCAAGAGTATTAAAAACAATACAAAGCTAATTGTTTTTCTTTTCATTTATTTTGGACAGCTTTGGGCTCACAACATATTCAAGCAAAAAAAATACCTTCCACTTTGACTGCAGTATTTTTTACGTGTGTCAGGATTGTTTAGTCGTTTAACTTTTCCCGTTTTATTTTAATACACTGTTCAATAAGTAACAGCACTTTTGAGAGATTCCGAGCTGTCTGTTTGCATATCGTCTATCATGTGCCAGGTTACTCTCTTTAATATCCTGCTGCTGGGCTTCAAGACACGGAGGAATGCTGTCCTCATGATGACTGCTGCTTTGGTCAATATTTTATCATTTTCAGGACCTTAAGGCAAAACCGTTGCATATTTTCTTTATTCAAACAGGATCCACAAAGATTTTCCATCTACAGCCTCAACGCTGGTGACCAAACAATAATGAGAGGGGGAAAAAAAACTTACAAAAAAGGGATATAAAAATAATGCCATAAACACACCATTCAAATAATCTGGTATAAAACATTGAAAAATAAATACAATACAATACCATTTATACCCAACTCTGTTTGGACAGCATTTTCCAAAAATATCTTTTTTAATAATGTTCTATATCAAAAAGTAAAGGATAATAAAGACATGGTATTTCCCCCATCTTAGGTGGCAGTGTTCTGTCAATAAACCATAATAGATTGACTTTTATATTTTAACGTCGACTTTTCCCTTTTAGAAGATAAAATGGAGTTATGGCATGGCATAAACCTTTCAAGCACTAGTTTCATTGTTTAGTTTCACTGCCATTTTTTTATTAAAACGCATGACACACATTAAGCCCTCTGGTCAAGCAAAAATGAAATACCCCCCCCCCCCCCCTCCAGTAAGTTCAGCGGAAACAGTGTTTGGTCTGCTGACTCTGGCTCTCCTCATTGGTCCATGGAACAGCTTTTTGTCCATTTTATTGAATGCAGTCTTCCACTTTTTTCAGATAGTTCACAATTATTAAAGAAAGTTCATTGAGTCATTTTTGTAAAGACGTAGACAGAGCAGCTTGCAGTATATGTTCTCGTGGTCGTTTCTATCAAAGATAGATTATATCAATCTCTTATATCAAATGGGCTTTTCACACTTACATGTTAACCCATGGTTTATAAATAAAAAAATAAAATGAGACCGCACGCAACCTGCATTTACACACAAGGAAATGTGGCCATCTTGCCTTAAAGGTGCAGTGTCTAGTTTTTTCATTGTATAAGCAGTAGTACCACTTACATTATTTAAATATGACGTTATTATAATATTTAGCTCTATCAATTATTCACACTTTTCATATTCTGTTGTAAAACTGGCAAAAAAATGTAAAAACTTACACGCAGTAATACCAGTAAATTGAATCTTTTTACTAATAAAGCATAATGCACGCATCTGTTTCAAATCAACGATATATTCTGTGACATCATTAACCAGAAATGACTGTCTCGCGGTGTTCTGTTTGTTAATATGAATGGGTAAACGCAGCGTGTTTTTGTTGACGTTCACATTCATGCAGCTGCTTTAAAGACGTCAAACTGAACTACACAGAACAGAGTAAATAACATCCGTCAGAATGTTACGATTGGTTATGATTAACGTTACCTTGAATTTTGAATTTCGATGGCTCTGGATTGGCCCAGAGTAGACTTCATACGTTACCACATTCTGTACGTGCTCATACCGATGATCGTCATTTCTGCATTGACACACTACAGCAGATTACCAATCATTTACTGGTAATGTTACAAATTAGTACATTTATCAAACTACAACGCATCGAACGACAAGCACCACTACACAATGAAGTCAGTTTCGGTACTGAATGTGAGAATATTTACCATAGTACTGCATTACGAAACTATGTGAAAAATACTGAGACGTCGCCAATATTTAGAAGTACGGGTACTGAAATAATACTAAAAGGATCTCTATTTTTCAACCAGTGGCAGACAAGGGACCCCTGCATGAAAATTAAATAATACTGTTTCTTAATCTCTTCCGTTAAGGATTGCTATTAGTCAGCGTTTTTCTACTAAACATATCAACAGAAGATACTTCCTGCAGCCATACGAAGTGCATGAATATTTGAATGAATTAATTTACGACTGGCTGTCTATTGTTCAACTCATCAGTGTTTACTAGCACTGCCCTGTTTCACACTATATACCCATGGCACTGCAATAAACAAATCATGTGAAATCATGTTTAACCCAAGGTTAATCGTGGTGTGAAAAGCCCCACAGATATACTCTCATAAGCAGTTCCAAGAGTTCATTATACACACACACACATCACCATATTATTCCCTAGTGTCCCACTGAAATGTGAAAAAGTAACTTAATAAAAACTAGTGTCCGTATTCGGCCTTCCACTGGTCTGAGAGTGCATTCTTTGCCCATTGTGTAGTCTGAGTGTCTGCGGTTAAAGTCTCAGTACTCTTGAAGTAGCCCTGACAAGATAAGCTGCCCTTGATTTGGGCGTTCCGGGCCCACACACACACATCTACACACCCTCCTCACACCTGGCCCTTAGAAACCTGAACTCTTGTCCACATCGCAGGAAAGAGTTTCCACTGAAAATAAAGAGCCAGGAGTGGCATGCACATTGTAGTTTTCTCAGACCAGCGAGGCCTCGGCTAGTCATAATTCTGTGATTTCTAACGGACTCTCAGACAGAGTGTCGCTGCCCTTGTTTCTGTGCAAAGGTGTGGATTTTGCAGATTCTGTTCGAGCGTTGCGTTCGGCATACAGTCCGCCATCTGCATGCAGGGCTTCAAGGGAGCGTGCCAGAGCCCGTTGGTCATCTTCAGGCAGGCTGTTGAGGTCAGAGGTCAACAGTGTGCCTGTGCTGCCGTGAACCGCATGCACCCCGTCAGGACCCCTGAGCTCGATTGGGAGTTTGTGCTTGAAGCGAAGGGTTCCTCGACCTCCGACACCAACACGCTCATCGTCATCTTCATCCAGGTCACTTTGGATCAGCTGAGAGAGGAAAACATGGATGAATGAATGAAATGATGCATGAGTGAATGGAAGTGATGCAAGGATGGAGTGCATGATGAATGCATGGATGGTTGGGTGGTTGAATTAATTTAAGGATAATTTATGCATTAATTGGTGGACGGATGCAATGATGGATGTATGGTGGATGGAATTTTAGTTGGATGCATCAATAGACAGATGCATGGACGAGTGGGTAAATGGGTGGAGAAATTGTAATTAATTATGTAGGGTTGAATATATTTATGGATTGGTAGATATATGCATTAATGGAGTGGTTAATGCACGGTTGGTGGAATGGATTTATCAATCGGATGGATGAAGGGAATTGTGGTTTGGTAGATTAATAGGTGGATGCATGATGGGTGAATAAACAAAATTGTGGATGAATTGTGCATGGTGAGATGGAATTATTGATGGATGGAATATTGGATTGGTTGATGCATTGATGAATAAATGGACGCATGATGGTTGGATAGAAGGAAGGATAAAACAATAAATATATGGAATTATAGATTGGTAGATGGATGCATGGATGGATGGAGAACAATGTAAGGAAAAAGGAGACAAATAAACATTAACCACACAAAAACTCAAAATTTGACAGCAGTTTTAGAGGAAACACCAAGAAGAGAGAGCAGCAAACACATCTGTGAAGCAGTGAAGAGCAGTGAGCAGGCTGTGAAACAGCCTGGGAAACATCAGCAGTGTCACATGACTCTAGACAGCAGGAGAACCCAGTGTTTCTACTGACAAGACAGGGTGGAGACGTAGTCAGCCAGCAGTGAGGAAGAGGGGTGTAGAGGAATTGCAAACACAGCACCCCGTTACATCGCCCACCTCTGTGACTGATGACTGGTCACCGTGGCTGGTGGATTTGGTGACCAGGCGGGCGGCAAACAGCTTTTTGAGTCTCAGGTAGTCATCCAGAACCACATTGAGCAGCGAGCCCTGATTGGATGGCAGCATTGGTCATGTGGTGTCTTATAAACTGAATCCTTTAGTATGAATCTGATATTTCACCTCCTTAAGAACACAATCTCACTCCACATTATATTATATTGGTTCCCAATTATATTGGAGTTTAAGTCTTACTTGGGACAAAATAACGTTTAATATTCATTTTTAAACTCAAAACATATTAACATTTAACATATGAATTTGTGTCTAGTAATCAAGCCTTAAAAAGTACTGAATCTCTATAATTAACCACACTTTTATTTGTAATCCTGGACCACAGAACCAGTCATATTTTTTAAAATTAAGTTTAATTAATTAATTAATAATTTGGGAAATTGAGAATTAATAAGCTTTCCACTGATGTATGGTTTGTTAGAATAGGACAATATTTGGCTGAGATACAACTATTTGAAAATATGTAATCTGAGGGTGCAAAAGAAAAAAAAGAAAACTGCCTTTAAACTTGTCCAAATTAAGTCCTTAATAATGTTTTGATATATTTACAGTAGGAAATCAATAAATATCTTCATGGAACATCTTTATTCAATATCCTAAGAATTTTTGGTAAATAAGAAAAATCTGAAAATTGAACCCATACAATGTATTGTTGGGTATTGCCTGTGCTACTCATGACTGCTTTTTTGGTCCAGGGTCACACTTGTTCTATCAAAGATTTTGGAGTGAATGTTCTCACCTTGATGGGCCCCTCTCTCATGATTTGTCCTAATTTGGCAATGTTGTCATACTCCTGAATAGCAGCTCGTAGATATCGGTCATCTTCTGGTTTAGATGCCTGAGGCTCACGTCCAAATGTACCCTATAGAAGACAAGACATTTAAGTTCTAGGTTGTTGTGATGGCATGGTTCTGACAGTGTTTGTGAGTTTATTACATGTGTGCGAGCCGGGCTATTCCAGAGGTCAGCAATGTCACTTAAGTCTTCAGGAAGATCATCCTCATGCTCCGCCTGTGCCGCTAACTCCAGATTCCTGCAGAAAGGATCTAGCCACACTGGATTTGCTCTAAAAGAATATACAGAGACGTAAAAAAAAAGATGTATTATGATGCAATCAATTAAACCTTGGTTGTCTATGTTAGATAATAATCAACATTGTCTCTCAAAAAGTAAGAGTATGCCAAGTTTTGCCACATCTGTGCTTATTTTAGCAGGCTGGGTCTCTGTTTACATATACACAAAAAGGCTCTTATGAACAACACCATTGTATCGCTCACTCACCCTTCAAACGAGTACTTGTTTGTGTTAGGCATATCCAGAATATCCATTAATCCCTGATTTCCTGTAGATAGAGAGAGAAACCAAAACGGTGTTTACCTTGACAACAAACACAGCCCTGTTTGTTAAACTTCAACTTCAACTTCAAGGATTAGTTTGCGTTTCCTCCAAACAGAGGTATGGGACATCCCCAGAAACTTACCTGTGGAGCCAGCAACAATTGCCTTTAACTTCCTTTTGTGCCTGTTATAAAACAAGATAAGATAACTCAGAACCTCAGATACCTGGTTTTGCATGGAACCGGAAATGTTGGGAACATACCAATTGATATAACAAGATTTGGTTTGACTTTTATTCTATCTAATGAAAAAAATCAAATGCTTTTAATGACAATACTCACACTGTACGGTAATACCAGTTCATCAGAATAAACAACATGGCAGCAAGGAAGAGTAAAACTGCCAAGATGATAATGGCCATCTGAAAGAGATCAACAAGCATTCGTGATGTGTATAATGTATTTTTAATACAGCAAATGCATTGCATACAAAGAAACACACACACACCTGTAAGGTGGTGAGGTCATCAGGAGCACGAGCGGTCACGGCAGGCTGAACATCCAGAACGTTGTAGTTTCTAAACAGATTCCTCAACTGCTCCTTGTTCTCATCGATCATCTGAATCACCCTTAAAACCAATTCAGTAAATCAATCAATCATCCACAAAGGATCAAAGCAACTGTGTATGAGACTGATTAAATCAAATGCAATAATCAGTATCAAAAATAAAGCAAGCTATATAATTAAAAAAACATCCATTTGGTATGTATTGGTCATGTTTGGTATATAAGTCTTACTTCTCCACATCTAGAATACGGTTGGTCTGCTTGTTGACCACATGAATCAGAACATCAGTTTGAGCGAAGTTCACTCTTCCCTTTTTATCCACGTGAAACTATGGGAAAGAAATATATGATTCACTCATTTGCATGGTTATAACTGGAGAAGCAAACAAGGATAATGACAGCACAAACACATGTATACCTGTACGTCATCAGTGTTGACTATGGCTCCTGTGATGTTTGAGAGCAGGTTTATAAACTCCTCTTGAAACAGTCGGACGCGCTCTGGTATCTCATTGATGACGATTTTCACCCGTTGGTCGTCTCTGAGAATGTAAATGCCCACCAGAGTCACATCACTGTGTCCTGCCAGATCTCTCGCCAGAACCTCCACCACAAAATAACCCGGATCGTACGCCGTAAACAGGTCAAACGTCCGGATGATTCCATCAGTCTCACCTGGAAAAACAGACTATCACTAAGACAATAACAGGATGGTATGGAAATAAACTGACCTTTCAACAGAGTGTTAAACAGTGTGTAAAGCACACGGACCGATGATGAAGATGTTGCCCATGTCTTCAGAGTCATTGGAATGCACTTTGATGTAGCGGATGGACAGAATGTGATAAAGAACAAGACTGTTGTTGCCAATGTCATTATCAATGGCTTGAACCCGGATCAGATCTGAGCCCACTTTAGCATCTGCAGCCACACCTGACAGAAAAATAGAGAGACAGGCAAGCTTATGTTATGTTTACTCATCTAAACAAGAAACATACTATAGAGGTTGTCACAGGGATGGAATTCTTTATATATATATTTAAATAATATATAAACAACTTATTTTATTCACATTTTCAGATTATAACTAGCTTACAGTAGTTTATTTTAAGAAATATATGTTCCACTTTCGAACGAAAATGAAGATTTAGACGAAAAAACAAAAGCAGAAGTAAAAGTTTAAGACCAAAGAGTTGCAATCAGTAGCGGATGGTGGCACTAAAAGTTTTTAGACTGAATAAACAAAATAAAAGTAAATGAATAATCAGAATTAAATGTACCTAAAAACAGTAGGGGGAAATTTGAAATTGTTCAAAGATATTAGCAACTTATATTCTGTACTTCACTACATTTTTGAATAAGCAGCTGTACTCTTTACTCCACTACATTTGTAATGAGTGTTGCAATTACACATTTTAGATGGCACCTAGCTATTTGCAATATCACTAACTACAAGGCACTGGGAGTACTGCATCTTGCCCCTACTCATCCAACAAAACTACTTTACATAAATGCAAGTAGTTATGAATCATGGGTATTTTCTATAATAGATGAGGACATGACTGCAGCCGGCAATGACGCCGAAACAGCAAATTCAGGGCAAAAAGGCTATGAATTTATCCATTTTACTTAATAAACCTTTTAGATTTTTTTTTCTTTTGAAATCGAATGCTCTCTTCACAAATCACACCTTTATTTTTTGTTACCTGTTCTCTGTGGCTTGTGTGGGACCTCTATGCCACTTCCTGTCTTCTGTCGGGTTTTTAGTCAGTTTGTTCATCGGTTGATTAGCCTTGTGTTTATATAACCCTAGTGTTTCTTTAGTTCCTTGGGAGTTGTAATGGTAGTCTGTTTTTTATCAAGCTGTTCTTTGTTGCCTGTGGTTTTTGGTTTATTGTTTGGGTTTTCCATAGATTCCTGGCTCTGCCTGTTTTCTCCAGCTTCTCCACAACGTTACAGTTTTTCAATGACATGTCTCTTTGTATATTGCCTTTTTGAGCCTATATTTCATATAATTACCCAAGTACTGTTAAAATCAGATACTGTACATCTAGGCTGATGATACACTGTGCAACTTTTTGATGGCAACTTTGGGAAATGTTGCTGTCAGTGGGCAACCAGGTGAGACACAGGGCCCATGACTGATCTAAAATATCCAGATAGAAATGTTACCCATTTTCAATGGGAAAGTGCCCAAGCAATGTTGTTCAAAAAGGTGTCCTGCAAAACTGCTCCAAAATTTGCCCTGTGTATCATCAGTTTAAAACTTTTACTCAAGTTGTTTTGGAATTGTTAACTTTCATAATTTTCATGGTATCTGTACTTTTACTCAAGTATGGTTTCAGGTACTCTTTTTCACCTTTGTAAAATAGAAACTGGTTTCAAAAGACAACAAATCTGTTACCTGCAGTGTACTCCATCTTTGTGAATCTTGGAGACTGGTCGTTGATGTCCTCAAGGAAGATTCTTACTTCCTGTAGTGTAGGGTCACGGCTTGGGTCAAGAACTTGGGCCCGCTGTGACCTTTGACTCCTCGGAGGAGACCAGCTTCGGTTACTGGAAGCTTTAACGATGATGGAATATACCGGGATTTCTTCCCGATCCAGGTCTTTTTTGACCCGTAGAACTCCAGCCACACTCAGACCAAAGTTTCCCTCAGTATCGCCTCCTAGAGAAGAGAATCAGTAATGCAGTTAATAAAATGTCCCCACTGGCTATGTATGAAATACTACAAAATTTCTCAGAAATCTGAATTTCATCATATTCTTCTTATGCAACAGAATTGTGCAAACTAAGAAGTACATTTGTAAATGCAGTCTGAAATGTTCTATGAAGAAACTCTCCTAACCTACAAAAGCTGATCAAAGATTCTAATCTTCATTTCCTGTATATTCTTTCATGAATATGTTCAGCATGAAGAGATTGCTTGTCAGATACATTTGAATTCAGTCAAATCCAAGTACAGTTCACAATAATGTCTGAGCCTCTAACAGCTAAACACTGGTTAAGCATGGTATAATGAATGAAGTAGGAGGGTTCATTTTTGTGTTTTAATGCTGTGTCTGCACCTGCAATGAAATAGTAGACGATAGCATTAGAGCCCTCGTCTGCATCCACTGCACCAGTCACATTGCCCACAACGGTCCCAGGAGGCGACTGCTCAGGTACAGACAGAGACTGATACAGCACACTTCCTCTCTGAAATATACGCAACACACAGATTTCAAGACTTAAGCAATGATGGGAAAAATGTTCAACTCTCAATGAAAAAAAAAATCCCTTTAAAGCCTACTGAATCCAAATGGCATATTTTGCCCTATTTTCCAAGTATGAGCTACATATTTTTATTAATTTATATTTAGTGCTGTCAAATGATCAATTTCAATGAATCACATGAATGTTTTAATTTACATAATATATTTGTGTATTTATATATAATTAAATTTATATATACACACACACATACAGTATATATTCTGAAAATATTTACATGTATAAATTTATATTAATTATATTACAGATAAATATATGTAACACATAAACAAGTATTTTTATTTTATTTTTTTAAATGTATAAATGTATTTATATAGACATAATAAATATACACAGTACACACACATTTATTATGTTAATAAAAACCTTTATTATTGGTTCTATACCAATTGGTTAAAAGGTATAATATAATGTAATATAACATAATATAATATAATGTTAGACATTGAAGCCTGATGGATCAAATATTGTAAACACAAATGCTAAAAAAAATATTTTGTCAATATAAGGATAATTTAAATGTTTCATTAAATAATTTTTGTTTTGTTTTGTTTTTATGACTATTTCATAGTCAGGTTTTTAAACAAATACTGATATCTGATATTCAAAAACAAATTAGCAAAACATTACCGGAGGTTTAAGAAAAACAGGTTCATTGTCGTCGATGTCAGACAGAGCCACCTGCAGCGGCTGCATGGTCTCATATGGGACAGGCTGCCCTAGGTCATACGCCACCACAACCAGCTGCACACCAATACAGAGGTGGACATTTTTATTGCAGTATTTTTAAAGGTTATCTGTTGTGTTTTGTTTTGAAATGTGTCCGGTTAGAAAGACACACTCACACTGTACAGGGCCTGTTTCTCTCTGTCCAGTTTAACTGCAGTGGTGATCACCCCATTCACTGGATCAATACGGAAGTTCTCCCAGTCCCTATTTCCAGCTCCAGTCTGCAGGAAGCTGTAGCGAACTTCTCCGTTCACCCCCTCATCCTCGTCTGTCGCAAACACTTCATACACCACCAGCCCAGGAGGCTGTTCCTACAACAACACATACAAAACATGACCGAATGCTCACTCACACATGATGTCGGAACAAAAACAGGACATCAAATTGACAGCTCTCCATGTGACAGATATGGGTCAAAGTATTAAGTGGTATTGAACAAAGTATAGAACATTGGAAGAGTTCATTTGCAAAAACAGATAACAGTTATTAACAATTCTCAAAAATCTTTCTAAAATTTCATTGTGCTTTCCAATTCATCTCAATCAAACTGCAATTGGGATATATTGACTTAAGTTAAAAATTGCATTAAAACCAGCTAACTAACACAACAAAACATGACAGCATAATCAAAAACAGGATTTCTGAAAGTCTGTTCATTTGATTTCAGTCAGGAATACAAGCAGGACATTTCTTACTTTATATTTTTTGTGCGATTCTGACTCTAACCGAAGGCATTTCAAAGGTTTTAAAGACTTACTGCAAGAGGAACTTGCAAAGTTTTCTCAAAATACTGTCTGCTATGACACTATGGTTAACATCTCTGAGTCACTGGGGTTGGTTTCATCACTTGGCCTCCAAAATAAAGGGCATCACGACGATCTGCAACATGATCTTTTAACATTGGCTGTCGGACATACACAGAAGCATCGACCAAGCAAACACGCCATCTCTACTGCGTGTTTCAGCATGCAACTACACAACTACATGTAATGGATATTCCTACAAAGACAAAAGAAGAGTGCTGTGGGATAACTGAGAACACATCAAAGTGGTTGAGTTGTAATTCGTGGGATGAATGACAAAACTTGCATTAGCTCAACGTCACGTTCAAACAAAGAAAATATGATTTAGTAGACATGAGCAATTGTTTTTTCACAGCTACACACCTCTAGTATGTGCATGATAGTGCCATTGGCAGGCCGCACGAAGACCGGCCTGTTATCATTGACATCTATGACAGTTATCTGAAGACTGGTGGTTCCCCAGAGAGGTGTTCTGCCGTGATCGGTCGCCACCACAGTCAGATTAAACCTCTCAAAACTTTGAAGTAACCGCAGGGAGCGAATCAGCCCGGTGTCGGGATCCAGAGAGAACGCATCTGTGATAGAGAAAGGTAACATTATCGATTCAATGCCTTGAATTTCAAATTAAATTCCTGATTTTGAATCAAGGTAATTCTCAACCCAAGTATCTATATCTCTATATATGTGTGTGTGTTTGTGCGAGTTACCGGCTCCGGGGCCCTGTAGACTATATGTAAGTAATGCGTTCTCTCCCTCATCGAGGTCAATGGCCTTCATTGTGATCACTGAAGTACCAACCGGCTCATTCTCAAACATACTAGTGGTGAAAACTCTCTCTGAGAAGCGTGGACGGAAATCATTTACATCCATCACTGTTAACTGCACCTGATAGATAGAGAGAGAGAGAGCTCAGAGATCTGATAAAGAGGTGTTAAGGTGGAGTAACAAAAGCTGTTTTGGTTGTTTTTCAAAGCATTTGAGGTCAGCTCATGCAAAACTATTCACATGAAACTAAAACTCGAAAAATGCAAACATGCACAAGATCCTGAAACAGTCACTGGCCGTTTGGACTCACCAAAGCTTGTAATAGCAGTTTACCCACATTTGGAGCTTTAAGCGAGTCAGTATTATGCTAAATTTGCTTTGCATTGCATCAGTTGATGGTATTTAAAATTTCTGCTTGTTTTGCTTCTATACTTCCCATTTCCTCATAACAACAGAGTGTGAATAGAGGAAGTGCAAACTCTTCACATGTTGTGAAACCTCATTTGCACAGCTGATGCTCTCTTCATATCCTTCTTAAACAGGAACTGGAAGTGTAGGAGACTCCGCCTTGAATGCGTCAAAGTCTCTTGCTCAAACATTTTATACATGTTTGGTCTTTTTCCTGTGGTCAATTCACAGTTTACTAAAACACTGATTTCACATTGAGATAAAATTCCGACACAAGTCCATCTTTTTGTGTCTGGAACAAGTCAGATCTAAACATATTTTTATTTGGCCCTTTAAAAAGAGTGACATAGTGCTTTCAAGTTCCTACTTTTGAGTTTAAAAATAGTAATTTTGAAGTGATGTGGATCATGATTTGATATTTTTTCAGCTCATCCACACATCGCATGTACCTGGACAGAGTTCTCCCTGCGGTTGTTGGGGCTGCCTCCAGGATTGTCCCTGGCGTAAGCTGTGAGCGTGTAACGGTCCTTGGTCTCTCTGTCCAGGGCAGAAAGGATGTAGATGTCACCCTGATAACATAAGACATTGAAAATTAATATAAATGATATAATAAATGGCATTAGTTATTGTCTTTGTTTTGTTTTTACACCAAACACACTCACTGTAGTGGGTGTGATGCCAAACTTGCCCTCTCCATCCACGAGCCCGTATTCAATGACAGCGAACAGGCCAGAGTCTGCATCTGTTGCTCTCACGCTAACAATAATAGTGCCAAGTGCAACATCCTCAAAAATGGATTTCTACAACAACAATGAGACAATGTACTCTGTGTATTACTATGTCTGTGTTATAATAAAACATGCACACACTAACATACACAAAATCTTGAGTTTAAAAGTCTCTTACTTTATGTGCAGAAAAATGCTGAAAAAACTGTAATACTGTGTAGTACTGAAATATTATTACAATTGACCCACTATTTTCCTATTTGATACTGTTAAGTGCTTTGACACAATCTGTATTGTTAAAGGCACTATATAAATAAAGGTGACTTGATTTGAATTGACATTAAATAAGCAAAAACTTTTCAAACTTTGATCACACTGCATGAGCTTCACATCTCTAATATCCTCTATCAGAGTTAAAATACTTCCTGAATTAAACAGGAAAGGAAATCATCCAATCTTCACAGTAACCTGTTTATCTGGTTTATACTGATTTACCTGATACAAAGGTTGTTGAAAGACTGGGTTGTTGTCGTTGACATCAACAATCTGCAGATAGACAGGAAGTTCAGTAAAGCGTGGAGGTGTGCCGTGATCCTGAGCACGCACCGTGAAGTTTAACCACTGCACTTGTTCATAATCCACCGTCCGGTTGGCCACAATTTTACCTACGTATAGTGATTTGGAAAACATGCACCATGCATATTAGACATTAGAGAATTTAATCGGCGAGACCAATTTTTCAAGCTGGAGTTTCTTAGGGTTTAAAGGAATAGTTCACCCAAAAATAAACATTCTGTCAACATTTGGGGGTCACCCAAAGCAGCCTGGTTATAAACTTTCTTCAAAATATCTTCCTTTGTGTTCAGCAAAACAAAGAAATTCATACAGATTTGGAACTACATAAGGGTAAGTAAATGAGGACAGAATTTTCATTCTTTAAGGTTAACATCTACAGAATACGTATGTGTTTATGTGTGTAACCTGTAGATGGTTCTTCAAGTCTTATGTAGTCTCCACGGGGTAGGTGTAGGAGCTGATAGATGATCTGACCATTGGGTCCTTTATCAGGATCCACAGCCGTCACCGACAGCAGTGTGGTACCAGACACAGCACCCTCCAGAATCCTCTCAGAGAAGTTCGCTACCCCAAAAGGACGAAAACGAGGAGCGTTGTCATTCACATCCAGCACGTTGATGGTCAATTTGGCTGTGGAAAGAAATAATATTTAAACAAGTTGATTTTCCAGAAAGTTGCAAAAAACCTACATTTTTATTCCACGCTGGTTTAGAGCTGGTCAAGATTTGGAAATTATAGGAAGGAAAACCGAACAAACTTGAAGATGACCACCAGCTTGGTTTCTGGCAAACCTGCTGATCAAGCTGGTTAATATGCCTGGTTTGGACATATTGCCCCACTAGTGACCAGCACCCTGAGCACATGCTGGTCTTTTGAAAAAACCAAGTGATCAGTCTTAAAGTAAATGAGTTTGTTTCTCTATCTGAAGATATTTGGAGACATTTAGCATTGCATCACTTGCTCAACAATGGATTCTCTGCAGTGAATGGGTGCCGTCAGAATCCAAACAACTGATAAAAACATAAAAATAATCCTTAAGTCATGTTAATAAGCCCAAATCATATTTGCAATAAACCAGCTTTTCTTTTCACAAGACATTACATTGATGTACTGGAGTGGTGTGGGTTACTTGTGGATTATTTAGATGGCACCCATTCACTCCAGAGGTTGCACTGGTTAACAAATGATTTAAAACCTTTTCTCAAAATCTGCTCCAATAAAAACCTAACTCATCTACATCTTGAATGGCCTGAGAGTGAACAAATGTAATAGATGAAAAAATTAAAACAGGAGGGAGAAGAGGAAGGAAAGTAAGTAAGGTGATCTTCCATACCATTGGGTACACTGACGGACATGTCAATAACATCACTGGCGTTGTCATGCACTGATACAATGATCTCAAAAGTGGCAACCAGCTCTCGGTTCAAAGGGTTTCGTACAAAAACAGCACCTGAGAATAAAGATGGACACAAATATCAGCACAACGTGGTTCTCGGAAGTAAAAATCACTTTATTTTCTCCATAGAAAACAGATCTTTGATTAAATGTATAGTGTTTAGTTGCTGAATTCTGAATGAAGAGCTACATGTGACGTCACTTAAGACATAATCGCTCACCTGTATAAAAGTCAATTCCAAACGACTGCTGCAGCCCATCCACTGGATTATTCCCATCATCCTTTGCTTCCACAGAGATGATGTAATACTCCAGGCGAGGTCGTAGGTCAGGGTCCTCGGCGTTGAGCGTAGCTACGACCACTCCTGGTGGTGTTGACTCGTTAACGCTGATGGTCTGCACTGGCTGTATGAAACGAGGACGGGAGTCATTGACATCATCTAGAACGACAGTTAAAGTTGCTGTTCCTGAGAGAGGGGGTGTGCCTCGGTCGGTTGCTATGACAACTAGACGGTACGAGCTACGCTCCTCTCGGTCTAGAGTTGCATTTCCGACCACAACGGCACCAGAGAGAGCGTCAACAATGAAACGGTCCTGAGCGCCGCTGTCCAAGCGATACTGCAGCCAACCGTTAGATCCCGCGTCAGCGTCACTCGCCGAGAGCTGTGTTACTACCACACCTGAAAATACACACAATAATACATAAAACACACACTCTCTATAAATATTTTTTGGTTGTTGTAATTTTAGCATTTAAAATTAAACCAAATGACTTTGGTTTGTATTTCTAAGTATTTCTTATTTGTTTTTCCATGTAATATTTGCATTTTTATTTAACTAATTGTATTTTTTGTGTGATATTTAAATGTTAAAACATATATACATTTAATATATTTGTCAATAAATAATATTAAAAATACTAACTTACAAATAACCCTATTATTATTATCATCAGTATTTATTATAGTTATTATTATTATTATTACAAATATTAATTATTAATTATTAAAAGAAGAGTTGATAACTTAGAGAGCAAAAGCATCTAAGTGCCATCAAGTAACACTTAATTTCGATAGTCCACTTGAAACATTCTACTAACAGTAATTAACTTTGCAACTACATGCCAACTAGCAGTTATCAGAGTATTAGTAGTTTTTCTGCTTAATACTTTATTTTGATGGGTCCACAACATACAACATACTGACTGTAAGAAACTTTGCAAGTATATGTTAACTTATTCTACTAACTCTAAACCTATCCTAACAGTCTACTCTGAGAGTTAGTAGACATGTAGTTGCAGGTCAATGAGAATTAGTTGATATGTAGCTGACATGTAGTTACAAAGTTACTTACAGTCAGTAGAATGTCTAAAGTGGATTATCAAAATAAAGTATAACCTTTTAAATCTAAAATGACAATTTTTATCAGGTTCCTTTATTTAGGTTCAGTAATTTTATTCTATTGGCAATGTATAGGTCATTTTCTATGCAATAAAAGTGAAATAACTGAACAGGAGCCTAATTAAAACTCTCATTTTAGGAAACAATTTCAGAAGGCACTTAGAGACTCTTCAAATATGAATTTATATCAGCAACAACAACATACTTCCAATTACAATGCAATGGCTCCCAACAAATCAGAGTAAACTAGTTTTTCTACCAGCTCATCGACCTGCATCATCTGTCTGTTTCACCTGTGGGGCTGTTTTCTGGCAGGCGTACAGTAAAACTGGATGGATTGAAGACTGGTGGGTTGTCGTTTATGTCGAGGATGGTGATAGTGAGTGGAACGGTGCTGTTTAAACCTCCCACATCCTCCCCAAGCAGAAACAGCTCCACCCGAGGGACAGAGAACGCCTCCCGGTCCAGCACGGCACCCCCACGCACTGATACCACCCCTAGAGACACACAGAGAGGGGGTGGGAAAGAGAACGTGCCATGAGCGGGAGTAGTGCTTGATTACGAGAAACTGTAAGTGGGTGTATGAAAGGTGGGAGGACTTGTATAACCGATACCACAGATATAAAAATATGTGCATGCTTAAAGGAATTACATTTGAGATTAAAGACTATTTAAGATTAAAAAAGACCCATTTATAACCAAAACATTTTTATTAAAGGTTAAATTCATTTTACTTAATACACAAAGAAAGCTATAAATAAAGTAAATAGTGCAAACTTTATTATTGAGCATCCCAATGAGCCTGACACACTAACACTGACTTTACAAATGCCTTGAGTTTATCTGTTTTTCAGCCAATGGCAGACAAGGAATATTTAGGAAATCATTATTTATCATTATTTAAGTTAATAAAATAAAACAAAACAGAAAAACTATGAAACTATGAAAATACTACACAAACTTAGCTGCTAAACTGAATTTTAGTTTCTTTATATTTTCTCTTGAAGATATCAGTGTAATATCTTGTGGCAGTCGATTTTGGAAGACATGAAAACAAGACAAACATAACCCATAGCATCTGTGCTGAACTTCAGACCTGTGCGGGAGTCTATGGAGAAGAGGTCCACTCTGGATCCCAGAAGACGGTACCTCACCACAGCATTTTCCCCAATGTCTCTGTCCTCTGCTAGAACTGGGCCGTTTAGAATCAACACAGTGGTGCCTGATAGACAGAGAGAGAGAGAGAGGTTCAGAGATTTGGCTTCAGAGGTTCAGCTTTGATTTTATGTTAAATGAGTCATAACTGATCATCCTGTATTTAATTCCCCACAGAGTATGTTATATTTGTCAGCTGCCCAAGAGAGTCATAATCTAGTTTTTCATTCTCACTTTACATGATGATTGAATAATGTCATACTTGTGATGCAGAATCCAGAATATCACAACTTTCCACCATTTATGTATTACTACTGTTGTCTTTATCTCGCTCAGTTGGAGTTTAAAAGACAAATAAAATTAGAATAATGTTACTGATTTGAATGCACTCAGCTGAATGAGACTATAGTGTTATTAGTGTCTTCTATAGAGCTGCCTTATCCCTAAATAAAATGTATTTAATGATGAACTGCAACATTGACATTTTTACTGAAATGAAGCACTGAACTGAGCTAAATAATGATATTCTTCTGTAGACCTGCTTATTGCTTTAAAACTGAACTGAATTTGTTTTATAAATGATGCACTTGATGCACTTTGCAACATTAGCCTATTTGCTGGGTACAGATTTGCATTATGTGCAGAAACCTGAGGATTATAGAATAAGCAACTTTTGCTAATTTATTTAATAATTTTTTTTTTTTTCAGAGTTCTGAAAGTTGCAGTTTTTTAATAGTGCAACAACCTTTTTTCAAAATTTGTGATGACAAAGGCAAGCACCACAGCCTTTTTTTAATCCCTGACAACCTTCTAAACTTCTCTGCCCTTTGTTTGAAGACAGGATCTCAATCTTTATTTCTGAAGTTAGGATGTGGTTAACAAGAACCTGTGGGTGAGTTTTCACTGATCTCGCCCCTGTAGCTGGATTGGGTGAAGATGGGCCTGTTGTCATTCACATCCAGCAGTGTCACCACCAACAACTCTGAGTCCTGAGCAGAGAGAGAAGAGTCTCATGAGAGTGTTCACCCGTTAATGCTGTCGAAACTGCTGTGTTATTTACCCTGCGTGAGATGCGGGGGTTGTCTGGGTTGTCTTTGACGGTGATGGTGAGGCTGTATTCAGCCACTCTCTCTCTGTCCAGAGGTCTGTTCACCTGAACCACACCTGACTGGAGCGAAGAGAACATCTGTCTGTTGACTCGTACATTATTATTGTCTCTTAATAAAAAATGATAAAAAAAAATCTTAATCTTTTCTTCCCTATATCCCTCTGTCACTTACGGTCTCATTAATGTAGAATGATCCATCGTTGTTTCCGGCCGTGATGCTGTATGTGAGGAGAGCGTTGCGGCCGCTGTCCGAGTCTTGTGCCCTCACTTGAATGATGGAGGTTTGGACCGGAGCGCCCTCGCTCACACTGGTGTTATAGGGTAAGTTGAGCAGGATGGGGTCATTATCATTAATGTCCAACACCAGAATGCCCACTACCACCTGACAGAGCAGAGAAAATCAAAACCAAATGATTTATGGGAACTGTGACTCAGTGCATTCGAATTAGCATTTAAATTTTGTTTGTCCCAATAATGGCACATTGTCTTTCCACATACTCAAAAGCATGTACTTTCCCATCAATTCATACAGAAGAATATGAACTGACTGTCTGTGGGTGTGTTTACCGTTGCGCTGAGAGCTGGCGTTCCCAGATCTCTGGCAGTAATAGTGATGTTGTAATAGGCAATAGTTTCTCTGTCCAGCTCTACATCTCTCCTCACTCTTAACTCTCCCTCAACAGATGAAATTACAAACTCATCTGGGAAAGAGAGTGACAGAATATCAGAATATAAAGATATAAAGGAACAGACCATTTTTAAAAGCAAGCAAAAACAGCAAATATCAACAACAATCGTTTTTCCGATTCAATCTGAATCAGCTGTCCACCACACATACTTTTCAGGTCTCCTGCGGTGATGCTATACTCCACTTTTCCATTGGATCCCGAGTCGGCGTCCGTGGCTTTGACGGTCCACACACGTGGACCCGGCTGACCCTCTGTGATTTCAAATGGACCCTCAAACTGTCTCGGGAAAATGGGTGCGTTATCGTTCACGTCTACCACATTCACCAGGACCTGCGGTACAGGAGAGTGTGTGAGTGTGATATAAAGGAATTATGGGGACTGCATACGTGTGTATAGCAGATATGAACTCACTGTGGTGCTGGAGGTCAGTCTGAACTGAGGTATAGGACACTGATCCGTAGCTGTGACCGTCAGCACGTAATGACCATTACTGATCTCATAATCCAGCTCCCTAATGACCACGATCTGACCCTGTGAACACACACAAACACAATTTGAACACGCACAGCAATAAAGCATATGAATCATTTTCAGAAAGTCTTTTGTGAAGTATCACTTCTCTTTTGAATGATTTTAAAGTTTACTTTTATTCAGCAAGGACGCATTAAATTGATCAAAAGTGACACTAAAGACATTTCCAATGTTACAAAAGAAATCATCAAAGGGTCATATATCAAAGTTTCCAAAAAGATCCAAAAAACTTTCACACTGATAACGATAAGAAATGCAAATCACTATATTAGAATGATTTCTGAAGGTTCTTGTGAGACTAAAGACTTATGCCAAAAATTCAACATTGCAAAAATTACACTTTAACTATATTTCAAATAAGAAAGTGTTATTTTAAATTGCACTGATATTTCACAATAGTATGGTTTTTAATGTATTTTGATCTAATTATTGTAGCCTTGGTTGGTAAGCATTTTAGAAAAAAGTAAAAAATCTTACTGACTGAGAAACATCCTATTTTTGACCACAATATTTATTATTACTTTGTTGTTTACACTAATATTGGCTTTTCAGACTTATTGATAGAACACATATTTATAGTCAAATATATTTACTCAGGTCATTATGCAAATCGGTTATCAAAGTAATCTATGCAAACTCTAAGTATTTAAATGTAAGAATTACTGGTTAAAATAATAATGCAGTTCATTATATGTCAAACTTTCAGATATTACTTACTTTTATGCTAAAAATCATTAGGATATTAAGTAAAGATCATGTTCAATTAAAATATTTTGTCAATTTCCTAGTATAAATACATATCAAAACCACCTATCAAATATATGACAAACCATACATCAACTGAAAGATTATTTATTCATCTTTCAGATAATGTATACATCTCAAAAAAAATTGACCCTTATGACTAGTTTTGTGGTCCAGGATCAGATATCTTTTTAGTAATAAATAATTATTATTTTTAACAATAATTAATATTTATTATTGCGCATCAAGGTTATAACACCATATTTAGGAAACAGATTTAAGAGAGGTTGATAAATACTCACTGACTACTAATCTGAATATCAGGGGAGCATTTAAATAAAAGTTCAAAGGTTACCTCATCTAAAAAAAATTAAACATCTACTAAACATGTCTATATAATGACAATAAACACTTCAGTGTCTCTAACTAATCCTGGCTTCCTGTCTGTCACTCTCGGACCCCCTCACCGTTATGCTATTGATCTGGAACGTCTGGGCTAGGTTGCCCTTGGAGATGGCATAACGGATGGTCCCGTTGAGTCCTTCATCAGGGTCGATGGCAGTAACCGTTGCGATAATAGCTCCTACAGTGTTTGGCCCCTCTCTGAGCTCCGTCACATACTCTTCCTCCGGAAACTCAGGCGCGTTGTCGTTTTCATCAATTATACGGACCCAAACAGTGGTGGACGTCTGTGGAAATGGATGGGAAACAATAAAAAGTGAATTACCTGTAATATTTTACAGTAATAATTAGGGAAATCCAACAGAACAGATATATGCATAAACTTATAAAAACATGCGCCTTAAAAAGCGTGGGAAGAGTGTCAATGCATTGAAAAAAATAAACTTTAAATGTACTGTTTAATTTAAATCAATCATAAGTTACAGAATCTGTAAGTCACATGTGAACTAGTAAGTAGGGAGGTGTTTATGGCATTTAGATGAGTATTTGCATGTTTTCTCCTGAACAGGCCGTGTATGTGGAGTAACCTTTATCTCGTGGTATCATGGTGAACTAGTGTGGCAAGTTTGAATGTTATTTGCATAACCTGACGGTCTTTGTGTGTGATGGCAGGAGTTTACTGATGTGTGTATTTTCACTGGTGATGCTATCGACAGGTATCAGATCCTGTCTAAGTTCACTCACTATGACAAAAATTCTAAATACGGTCTCAAGAAAAACATCTAGAGTCATCTAAGAACTGCTGATAAAAACCCCTGATGGGGACAACCACCCTAAAAATATAAAGGCAGTTTTATGTTTTCATTTATATTGTCAGGAAAAACAAATTAGTCAAATTAAATAATTAACGCTTCATCTGCAGAATAGTGGAAGATTTATAAGCATTATTATCATGAAATTTATATATGTATATGCATACAAAATATCTCAGAAAAATAAATGTAAGAAATGCAAAACATAATAATAATAATAATAATAATGAGGAGTAAAATTTACTACTTAAATTTATTTAAAAATTAAATTTATATAATTTATTATATAACTACATATAAAATTTTTTAATAATAATTTATTATATAACTACATATAAAAAAATACATAAATACATTTAAATAGTAATGTTTAAAAATAAGTATTTTAATTCCATTTAAATAGAAAACTGATTTCATACTTTAAAAAAACACATTAGTTCATTCATCAGTTCCATTTCTTTCTTTCTTTCTTTCTTTCTTCCTTTCTTTTTTTTTACATGTTAGGATATAAGTGGATGGACATTATTTAATTACTTTAATTATGCTAATATGTTACAAATAAATGTTATATTAAAATCAATAATAATAAAATATTAATTAATAATAAACACTAATATTAATAATATTATAATGTTATATAACATATAATATTATATATAAATGTTGTTTGAAAATAATTATAATTCAATTTATGTAGACATCAGATAAAACATAAAAAAAAAACCACTTCGAAGCCAAAAACACTGAATTCTTTTACACACATAAGTGTATAAGTATAGTATAAGTAAAGTTAGATGAACTATTATTAAAAAAAAAAAAAAAAAAAAAAAAAAAAAGGAAAGTGGGAGGAGTAACAGCTTTGTTGGGGGGTGGGAAGAGATTGAGTGAAGTAGTGCTTCTTGTTTCACTGCTTTACTTCTGATATGATTCTGAGAAGTAAATTACTGTAAGAGCCACAGTGCCGCTGAGTTCACAAAAGCACGGGAATAAGAGGAAGAACACTTAAGATTTCTGTCATCACAGCAGGAGAAACTGTAGAGGCCCTTGGACATAAACTGACGACATTTCAACAGTTTCGTGAACGTTTGCAGGAGATCAGGACTGATGGATGTATTTTGCGTTCTGTTGCTTTGCTTCCATCTCTTAACTGCGTTTCAAGGTAAATCTACTCTGGACTTTCTGCATTATATATTCCTGCACTAATCATACAGAACGCGCTCTTGCGCTGCTGCGCTGTTTTTTAATAACTGGTCTGTACGTTATATATAAGCGTCACGTCACGTATTTGGCTGTCAGTCGCGTTTTCCACATCTTTCCAAGCGTTTTAATAGCGTGGTTCACGTTTTATAAATGCGTCTCGATATCATTGCGCTTGTTTAAATGCCGTTGCGTTAACGACCCTGATTCTGACATTTGTTTATGTCCTCAAGGCTGATGGGGCGTGTGTCAGCTTGTTTTAAAACTCTCAATTTTGGCCTGAAACCAATACTCAACTCTACAAACAGACCGTTTTGTGATCACTTGTCTTTACTGCTAAGTTGCTTTAACGTTACGCTATTCTAAAACACACTGCTTCAACTTTCCTCACATTTAGTTCAGCTGCTCCATTTAATTTGCTATTGTGGTTTAAAGCCGTGTAATTTTGGTCAAGTACGTACATGTTTGGAGAAATCATACAGTCAAGAACTTCGATGTTTTAGCGTGTCCAGTCGCTAATTTATGCTTTTCTCAAGCGTAGATATTATATTATAATGCGTTTCTGATGACAGCTTGATTCATGAATATTAACTAATAAACTGAGGTCACCTAATAAGCCTAGCTGATTGGCTTAAACGTTAGTGGGTCTTAGAAACCTAGCGAATCACACAAAGTTTTAGCTTGTGAATATTAATACATGTCTAATTAATATTCATTAGCTAAGTTCGGTCTACAGCAGTAGGATATTCTTATTTTATTTATGCATAACCAGTGTTTTAACGTCGCCTAAACGTATTTTACCATTATTTAAACGATATAACCGTCATGTGTCGCCTTGTCTCGACTTAAAAACAACAAAACAACACATACTCCAAATAATATATTTGAATAATGTGTAACTCGTACGTGTGTCAAAACTTTTTTTTACAAAAATAGTTAAAGATAATGAAAAGACTAAACACACTGTGTCAGGTTCTTTAATAATAGTCTGTTATTAATATAGCATTTCTTGTTTATACATCAGCTTTAATTGGATACTTCCTGCTCCATCTCAGCCAATCAGAGAAGCCTAGACAAAAATAAGAGTAAAATTACATTAAAGTCTGTTTGCCAAAACTACTGGTTTAAATGGCCGTATATAAAAAAAAAAAAAAAAAAGCCAAGTTTCAGCTGAATTTACCCAGCGCCTGTTTTCAGATGAAGCCATTAATCCATAGTTCATCATTTAGCTAATGAGCCTATTGATTTTTGCCAATTTTATGTGGTTGGTCTAAAGCTAGACAGTGTGAGATGTGGATCTTCAGTAAGTGGAGGATGTGCGAGGCTTGTTGAAGCTGTTAAAGCTGAGTAATCGTCAGGTCAGTTCTTCAAACCAGGGGGTATCGATTCCATGAGTGAAAGCAAGTGATCTTTCTCAAAAGAACTGGTGCTTTCACCATAATCAGGCCTGAGAGGACAAGATGTGTTTGAAACAGAGCCTATCTTTATTGAAAAGAGACAGTGGGACAGACAGAAAGGATCTCTGGAGGGTATGAGACCATAGATATTGGACAAAGGATTACATTCCTGACCCCCTGGGTTTGTGATTCCTCATGAGAGGCTACATCCACAATTCAACAATACAAAGAGGAGAAAATGATTAATTGAGAACCAAGAGAAAAAAATAACGCAAGGGTGGAAGGATGATGCAACAATAAGCACTAGTGTTGCTAGCTACAGGAAACTTTACTAATGTTTACTGTTTTTAGCGCTTAAGACCACAGAGTGTTTTATAAATGCTCATAATGTCCAATGCAAATCAGCACAGAAAATCCACAAAGATATAAATGATTTGGCTTTTAGAAAAGTAAAATTGTCTATCACTAAAACAATTAAGTTGATACTGATCTGAAGGAGGTTTCAGTTAAAAATGGGACGGTCCCTCGGAGTCATGCTTTGTACTGCAGATAGGAGGGAGGTTCTTAGGTTCTTAGACCCCTATGGCTTACATTAACACCTTTTAATGAGGCTCTTGGAAAAACAGCGATAGTGAGAAATGAGAATAACACGTAGGAGGGGGCTGGACAGGGGGTTCTTTCCTGACACAAATACAAAAATGCACTTTTCATGACCTTTTATTATTGTCCTCCTTGAAGCTCAATGTCTGAGGTGCTCTCTTTCATATATACAAGCGTACTGTCAAGCTCTAGGCAGAATAAATCACCCTTCCTTTTTTGTGTGATAAATACGGGAAACAATGCAAAAAAATATGTAAAGTACTTTCGGAGGTTGTGTAATGGTTCATAAACAGTCTCTCTAAAATAAAACACACTGTGGGCACAGTGGCATGCAAATGTGATTCTTCTAATATCAGTAATATTCATCTAAATGTCATTCTTCCAATATCGATCTTATCTTCCAATATACAATATCAAAGTGGATTCATATGTCCATGTAAATTCTGTGACACAGATGATTTGTGTCGACATCACAGATAAACACATTTGCAGACAGATACCTTCAAGCAAGGGAAAGTTTCATTATTATTTCTCTCTGTCAGATGAGTCTGAGAATGTTCTGGGCCCAATTCAAGTTATGTTGTCAGTCAACATTAAATCTGAATCCTGCTTACATTGCCTTAAACCTTTCTTGAACTGGTCAGTGGCTTTTATGCTTTCAAAGTAACAGTTTGAATTGGCTCTGCCTCCATAACACTTTATAAGATGCCTTTGATCCAATCCTGACCCCAAACTCAGCGGCGGCACATTTATGTCAAGAGAGCAGGGTAGTATTTCATCCAGTCACAACAAAGACGTGCTGAACTCCTGGCAGCTGCCAGAGCAGATTCCCAGCACAGAATCTCACGGGGTGGGAAATTGAGCCCTGGACCGGATAATTACAAACGCTGATTGGGAATATGAGGACGGATGAGGTTTATATAGAATAATAGGGAAGGAGAGGTTTGAACTGTATTGTGTCTTGAGAGACAGGAACAGACACACCGCCCTGAGTGCACTTTATCACAAAGACGCAGTTTCCTATTGCTCTTCCTGACACACACGCCAGCTCATAGATTAAGCTATGTGCATTTAAGTCGCTCTGGGCATTTTAATAAAGAACCTTTTATTCACATTAAGGTCGACTGCACGTTTCTTTAATGTCAATGATAGTAGAGGGCGGCACAGACTGACAGGCAGCCATGCATTCAAGCAGTCAATATTTAGGTCAGTCATTCATAAATATTTATCCATTCATGAGAAATCTGGGCCTTTCCCATTTTATCTGTCTGGTTGATAAACATTCAGCTCTGGTTCATAGGGTCTGTGTGTGTGATTAGGGTGTAGGTCTGTTTTGACTATTACAGGATAGGAAACAATGCACTTAGTGTGCCACCCTTTCACACACACACACACACACACACTGTTATGGATATAAGAAACGATAACAGCAGAAGACTGAAGTCTGACACCTGCTGTTGTTTGTTCAATAATGTGGTGGAAATGATTTTCTTCCGCAGGGCGCACAAAGTTTCGCAAAGCTTGTTTTTCACATTTGTGTAATCACTGTTATAGCAGTCCAGTAAACAATTGTACTATATAAGTAAGCAACTCTTATACAGGAACTGATGTGAATGGAGTTAAAAAGCATACATTTCAAGCAAGAATTTCATAGGAAATCTTAGTTGATTTAATACACATATAAAAAGCATTTTTCAACAATTGCAAAAAATATTCTAAATTAATGTATATATGTCTAACAAATAATTTGTTCAGTGATACACAAATGCACAAATAAATGGGTTGTTCAGTGACACTTCTTAAATGCGTGACTCAAATTGATTGAGCATTATTTTAAAATAAAGACAGCTGCTAAAGTCTAGCCACAGATACTGCAGTAAACAACCTCTGAGAGATGCACATGTGGTCAGCTGATTTTAAAGTGCTGAACTTCACACATTACAAGTACCAAATACATACTTTCTATGAGGAGCTAAGCAGTTAAGCTCAAGAAATCAACAGGTATTGCTGTGTGTCTCTGCCTGTTTTGACATTAGATTTTACATCAATTCAGATTGAAATATTTTCAATGTATTTTCCTTTTGGGGGGAAATCGTCTTCAGCTTTACAGTTGTCTGTACTAATTATGTATGTTTAAGATCCAAAACATCATACACATCTTATCTTAGACATTAAAAATATTGAATTGTTTTTAATATAAAATGTTTTCTCTCTGTGTCTCTCCAGTGAGCGGAGAGCATCCCTCTTTCAGTGTCACTGTGCCCCACCGGGTCTACGAGTGCCCTGAAGGGGCCAATGTCACTATGATGTGTCTTCAGTCTGGATCCAAGCTTCATTCGGAGGACAAGCTGTGGAACACCTGGTTCTTCACACCTCACTCACAGGAGCGCTGCCACAAGGGCACACATCCTCGCGGGTCCATTCACTCCAACCGCACGCTGGGAGTGGAATACATAGGCAGAGGCGAAAAGTCTTTCTCAATCTTCTTGCAGAACATCAAGCACAATGACCAGGGCAAATACTGCTGCCTGCTACTGGAAATTCACAAGAAAAAAACGGAGCAGGGGGCCCGTGAATTCATCTACCTGAATGTGGTGGCATGTAAGTGAACGGAGAGAGAGGTCAGGTGTGACATTTCTGTATCCCTTCCGTTCTTGTGCGATCTTAACTTATCCTATTTCCACAGCGATGGGACCACCTCACAACAGAAGTCTGAAGTGTTCGGAGTGGTCCCACAGTCCTTCAGATGGTACGTTTAACACCACACATACATAAAACTATGTCTCTAGAAAGTGTGCCCAAGTGGCATCTGTAATTAAATGATGATACAGTTTTTCTGAGAACTAACTTCCACTTTTGTTCACTGAAAGTTCCCTTTGAGTTCACAAGTATAGTTGTAGGAATAAGACAATTAGAATAAGTCTGTCTGACAATGTAAAAAAAAAATTTTCACCTAAAAATAAAAATTCTCTCATCAATTACTCACCCAAACCTTTAATAGCTTCTTTCATCTGCTGAACACGAAAAAAAGATATTTTGAAGAACAGGGAAACCAAAACGTTAGCCTCTATTGACTTTCATAATACGGAAACGTATTCAATAAGGACCAGAAAGTGTTTAGTTAGCCAAATTTGTCAAAATATCTTCTTGTGTGTTCAGCAGTAGAACAACTTGAATGTGAGTAATGTTGACAAAATGTTCATTTTTGGGTGACATATCCCTTTACTTTAAATGCGCAAATGGAATTTCGTATTTAGTTACATTTTTGTGCTTCCTTAATTTTAAGTAAACTTGACCTTAAATCTACTGTTTCTTTCTTTTAAAACCAACTTATTAAATTATGTTTTCCTGTATACAGTAATATATACAAAATGGCCTCTAGTGCAACAGCAATCAAACATTTTTAAGTGTGGCTTCACTACTGATTCTTTTCTCTTTTCCACCAGTAACGTCTCTATTTCTTTTTCAGACTCGCTGGCTGAAGGTCTGGCTATCGCAGCCTGTGTCGCTTTCATTCTGTGCCTTCCGCTCATACTGATGCTGGTATACAGACAGAGACAAACAGTAGAGCGACACAGACGTGAGTACACACACACAACACGTACGCTTAGTCATACACTTCCACACACTGACTTTGACCTATATTGTGTGTGAGAGAATGCTGCACATGTCCTGCACTGCACAGACTGCTGATGAGAGTACAGTAGTTGCACTAATTGTTTTAAAGAGACTGCACTTCCTTTCTCACCATGAACCATTTCCCGTTCCTGTTTTTATCAGGTGCACACGAGCTGGTGCGTATGGACAGGTGAGTTTCCTTAGTGACCAAAATACTTATAGACTTATACAACATACAAATTGAATTTCGCCTTTAAAGAATATAAATAAATATAGAACAATGCTCGTGTTTAAAACCAATAAATCCTGTATCTGCATTGTGAAATCATTTTTATGTTAAGAAACTATTATCTTCCTTCTAAATTTCCATTTTCGAAATGCATCCAGATAATTCTCATTACTGTGATGCAATTTTGGTTTTGAATACACTAAATAATATGTATATGGAGGAAAACTTAAATGTTCATGAATCTCACAATGCAATTATTATCCACAGTATTATTTATTATTAGCATCTTTTGATTTTGGGGTGATATTTATTCATTTACAATGTCACTCTTTCTCTAGTGAAGCACAGGGCCATGAGAACCCAGTGTTTTTGGGCGACTCTCCACAGCCTAAAACCCGGACTGTATCTCAAATAATGAGGCAGTCCTCTGAAACAGGGCGGCATCTCCTGTCTGATCCCGGAACTCCATTCTCTCCAAACATACAAGGGGAACTGTTCTTCCCAGCACAGGGTACGGCTCACACACACACACACACACACACACACACAACTGTAATCCAACTCCAGCTAGATTGCTAAAGTTTGTCACTGCTATGCAGGCGACAAGAAACATCTGGAGAAGCTTTACACACAATGATGAACATATACAATTTAAAACAAATGCGCACACATCAGACATCAGATTTTGTTTCTTCCTAGTGGTAGGCGCAGGATGTACCCACAGTTTAAATTAAAAGTGAACACACACATGCAAATCTTCACACAATCAAACAAAACCCAGAGTCTTGTGTGTAGATGAACGCTATGAGGTCCAGCTCAGTCTCCACACATACACAGACAAACGCCTCCTCTACTTTAACCTTTAACTCAGCGGAATCTACAGAATGTCAATTTCCCCTTTTCTCCCTCATTTCACAACACTCATTTCTGCTTCTCTGATGGCAAACTGGATTCTGAGAAACCGAGAATGCGTGTGTGCATACGTGCCTACTTTCATATGTGTTTCTTCATTATACATGACCTACTGGCAGATACACACGGATATGTTAATGTCAACGTTAAACAAGTTTGCAAACCATTTTACCTACTTGATTATCACTGATTAAATATAGGGTGCATAATATAATTAACCTTTAGTAACTGATTGGGAAAAATGGGCAGTCAGCTGAAAATGAAACCAAAAAAGTTATTGTATTTTGATAGAATACGAAAACATACATTTTAGAATAAAAAAAACAACTATATACATTTGCATGATTAAATAATTATATGATTTGAAAAGATATGTAAGATTTAAGATATGTAAAAACATTTTTCTTTGAAATACCCACTTTACAATTTTCATTATTCTAAATGTTGATTATGATTAATATGATATCATATGATTAATATGATAAGGATAATTTTTACATTAAATTTGGTGTATTAGGAGAGTAAATGGGGTAAAAAATGGGAGTTTTCCTTGCTATTATGAGAAAAAATGCATAATAAATGCAACTAACCCTGCTGCTCAAACAGCAAAACATGACACTAGCATAAAAAAAACATGCATTCAGTTTCTAAAGAATGAAAAACTTAATTGAATGTATATCTTATATGCAATGTAAGTGGCATTGCCACATGCATAAATGGAAAATAGTTATAGATGATCTAAAACTACTGCTGTATGTAAACACACAGTGCACTACCAGTGAGAACGCAACATTCCTACACCATCCCATTCAGACCATTAACTGACACCGCAAGAACATTAAAATGGCACATTTACATACGATCCACCCACACAGCCTGGCAACAGCACACAGTTTACACATTAAAATAGAGGGCATTTAATTCTTAAAGGGCATCAAAGTCTTAAAGGTGCAGTAGAAAAAGCAGACTTGCTAAATAAATAGATAAGAGAATGGTAACCTAGCTAAATTATGACTTATTTAACATTTTAAGCTAATAATTGTACTATTATTTTTCCAGAAGCCATCCCTGAGTCTCCCAAATTAATGGACTAAAAGGGGTCACGCTCACCTCAGGAACACAGTGCTTCCTCCATCTCCTCAACATCATCATGCCTCTGTTCTTCCTGTCTTCTGCAAAGATGATGAGGAGAGACCCACCCCAAAAAAGGAGAACTCTCAGCTATTTCGGTGGGACCCTTTTATCTGCTCCTTAAATGGGTTTCCCGAGAAGGAAAATCGGATCGTTTCACAAGTTAGGGTACTAGGGAGAGCACGATTTCATGAAGAGGATCCAAAGATCTGAATTTATTTTGTGGCATTTGAGTTGAAAACTTTATCTCAGCTAAGCTGTTTGCACACATTCATGTTCATCACATGCTTCATATGTCAGTCACACTGTGGTTTCATTTGCACTTAAAAGAGCGTTTTACTCTAGGACTCTTCTAATAATCCATCTGTCCTTATCCTCAACTCCTTTCCCAGTGAAACAATCACTTCTCTCTTCTAGAGAGGTATTAATATCTCATTCTTCACTCTTGTTTTACCCATCTCTATACTCAGTATGTCAGTGCCAAAGTATGCAGTTGTCACTTTATCACTGAAATTATGCCAGTGCTGGTCCCAAATGAGGTGCTTGGCTGAAAAATCTGCAGATCAAAGATGCAAATGGCTGTGTTTGTTTAAAAAGGCTACATAATTGATAATACAGTATCTTTATGTAACGGGCCCAGATTGAGACCTGCACCGGTATGTTTTAGTGGAAAAGGGATGTTCTCTGTACACTCATCATCAAGCCTGCTGAGAAACAATAGGCTATTTAAAACCCTCATGCGGTGAGTGTGGTGCTTTTATGATGTATGTAGCTTTAATGATGCATTCTGCCAAAAGAGTGCAGATTTTTTTTTTTTTTGTGGTAAATGTTACAATGGTGACAATCAAACACATCTTATGTCTCCCATGTCACTTGTGGCTTTAAGGGGCCTGATGGCTCATAGAAGAAGATTTTCTGTCTTTTTTGTATTTAATTTTTTATCTTATATATATATATATATATATATATATACGTGTGTGTGTGTGTGTTTCCATCCAAAAAAGAAAAAAAAAAAGCAAAGAGCTGGTAAATGTCTTCAGGAAGCTTAAACATTTGAATCCACTGCCATAAAGAATGCCAAAACTTTGCTTTGTGTATGAATGGATGGTTTATAGATGAATGATTGACAATATGCTGATAAATATGCCACTGAACCTGTTGTAATGTTGCTGTATATGTAGCTCTAGTGGAAATGCTGTGACACAACTGCTGTACAATCAATTGCTTGTATTTTGTTTTATAAAAACAAAAACAAATAAACAGTTATGTTGAGAGCTGAGAGTCCTTGTGCAATGTTTATGCAATCAAATGGAAGTGTCTGAGACAGCAGTCAGTCAACTGATGGGTAATAGGCCTCTAAACCATTATAGGGAGCTCACTCAGGGCTTAGAGGAATGTACAATATGTACAAAAATGTACAATAAGTTGAAATTAATATGTTCTTTTGCACCTTAAACCACATAAACACACTGCATTACAAAAATACACAAAATATATATATTGTTAGCAACATCATTTGACCCCTAAGCGGAGTATTTTAAGTCAACATATCCCTAAAATTTAGTTTCAATCTGTAGCTTTTTGAGCACTCAGCATCTGATGGTTTTAATAAGTGGATACAGATACTAGAGGCTCAAAAGTCACACTTGATGAAACCGCTGAGGTTCACAACAGGAATCAACTAGCTCTTAAGAGTGCAACTTCCTGTTTCAGAAATAAGGCAGGTTGTGGTTTCCTGTTTTTGCTGTTTAGTTGTTCAGTCAGGCTTTTTAAAGAGTAAATGTAGTATCTTAGTCCAAAAAGAAAAGGTAACAGAAAATCGTATGATGTATTAATAATGTACAGTTGGAATTTCATTAAATTTATTGTGATCTGACTTGATCTTGAAATGTAGGCTAATATAATACTTTTCTTCATCCATGTGGGTTTTGTGAATATACTAGTGGTGGGGATTATTTTGATGATAGATGATAGACTGAAGAAAAACAAACACTTACTGATAAAGGCGGCATTCCATCATCTTCCACAGTCACAGTGAGTATGTACTGCTGCTGTTTTTCTCTGTCCGGAGGTGACGGTCGGGTCACTATCTCTCCTGTCATACGGTCCATTCTGAAGGTCAGGTCCTGGTTTCCACCAGTGATGTAGTACGACAGCATGGCGTTGGGTCCAATGTCACGATCCGTCGCTACGACACGCAGAACTGACGTACCGCCACCCACATTCTAAAAAACACATTTTAAACATCTTATTTTTTAAACATAATTAAAATAATTAATGACTTTACTAGTATATGAAAGTGTAGAACTGACAGGAAGTGAAGTGGGAAAGGAGGGGATCGTTGAGTCGGGATTCGAACTCGGGGCGCTTGTAGCACAACAGCGCTAAATATTAGCACACTACCCATGATGCTATTTGTGCCTACAACTTCATCTTTTTTTATTATATATATATAATAAAATGTATATATAACATAATAAAATTGCAGCAAACTATATCTAAATAATACGTCATATTTAGTGCTGTCAAATAACTAATCGCATCCAATTGCAAGTTTTTGATTACATAATAAATGTGTGTGTATACTGTATATTTATAATGTATAAATACATTAGGGGTGTCGCGATATACTGGTATTGACGATAATCATGATATTCAAATTATAAGATACGGACATTGTGTTAATTTAGGGTGCGACGATACACCGGTTTTGGTGATAACCATGATATTTAAAATTAACATGACACGTAAATTATCCAGCGCTAGTGCCATATTGATCTCACAGGTGGCAGTATTGTGCCTCAACACTGACACCTACTGTCAAAAAAGAAGATGGCGCAGTGAGAGGCTTTGTCCGCATCCAAAAAAAGTAAGCTTGGCCAGTATGGAGACTATTTGTCTTCAAGAAAACAGCTCAATTCCAGTCCTTGCGTACCTCTGCTCTGCATATTTTGCATGTCTCTATGGAGATTTAAAGAAAACAGAGAACCCAGAAGCATGCAATGCATGTGTACTGTTTATCTGTCTCCTTATGTTCATTGCATTGGTAAAAAAGAAAAACAAAATAAATAAAGTAAAAAATAATTTGACTGCTAAAGTTTTTTCCCCAAAGGCTTCTACAGATATCACCATATACTGATATCATGAATAATCGTGGTGTGCAAAATCTAATATCGTGACAGCCCTAAAATACATGCAAACACATATATTTGTGAAAAATAAGTAATGCATTACAATATTATGTTACTCTCTAAAAAAGTAACTAATTACGTTACTTAGTTACTTTTTATGGAAAGTAATGCATTACGTTACTTTTGCATAGCTTTTTAAATATGGGCAGACCTTGAGTGTTTGTTTTTATTATACAAAGTTCTATTTACAGCAAATATAAAAGCCCTTTCACACCAAAAAGTGTAATGAATAAACTACAGGCTGAAGAAAAAGTAATTCACATCTGTAAAGTAGAATACAAGAGAAGAAAGTTCAATATTCTTCAGCAATAAAAAAAACCAAAAACAACAATGAAGCACAATGGGTTGAACTGGATCATTAAAGGTCAGCAGAAAAGACATTGGTTAATAAAACGGGATTGGATACATTTGTGTAATTTCATTATTGCAGGTATGCATCATAGTTTATTTTAATTAATTTTGACGAATACTAATTCAGTTGTGAAATGAATTAATTCACATGGATGCAAATAGTTTCCAAATATATACTGTATATGTGTATTTAAATATACATAATAAAAATACACTGTACACATATATTATATTATAATGAATTATTAGAACATTAATAATTATTAAACATAATTATTAAAACTAAACAATCTTGATAATAATAATAAAAATTTAATAAAATGTTTATTTTATTCACATCTAAGTTTTATTATCTGTGTGTTGTTGTGGTCTCTGTGTACTGGAAGCTTGTAAAACTAAAACAAGATCCTTGTGCAAACAATATGGCAATATGGCTTTTGATGCACTGCATGCACACTTCTGAATGATTATCACCCAGAATCTGTGATGGTGATACTACTGGTTTGAGGTGCTGCGGTTCTGACCTCGCTGACGCTGACGTTGTACCCACGAGGGCTCTGCAGCACAGGAGGGTTATCGTTCACATCCAGAATATTCACCGTGAGTGACACATCTGTGAACCTCGGAGGGGAGCCGTTATCCATCGCCCGCACCTAATCCAGACACACAAAGGAATCCAACAGTAAACCAACAGCCATATACCACAGAATTCATTATGCAAAGTGAACTATTCTCAACTTTACCAGGAAACATGTACAGAGTCACGTAACAAACTGTGACCATGTATGGTTCTGTCTAGAGGCAATCGAAAGACATTTTCTTTTTCAAAGTGATATGCTTACATGTCTAAAGAGTCCATTTTTATTAGATGTAACTATTTTTTAAAATACTTTCATTAATTAACACTTTTATCAATTAATTTAAGATTACACTACCATTCAAGTTTGGGGTTGTTAGGTTTTTTTTTTTTTTTACGCTCAACAAGTCTCTCTTTATGTCTTTAAAATGTAATTTATTCCTGCGATTCAAAGCTGATTTTCAGCATCATTCCTGCAGGTTTTAGTGTCACATGATGCTTCAGAAATTAGTTTAAAATTCTGATTTGCTGCTCAAAAAACATTTCTTATTAGTTCTTAACAGTTTTGCAGGATTCAAAAGAATAAAAAAATACTACTAACATATTTAAACAGTAATATATATGTCTAATATAACATGGCTTTTAAAAACTACGGATCATGTGTACAATATAAAATGCTTTCTATGAAGGAGTTTGTTACAGAGCCTGTACAGTGTCTGTAGTGTTTCTCTCTCACTTTAAGCAGGTAACGGTCCACAGCTTCACGGTCCAAATGAGCATTCAAGTAAACTTCTCCATACGTATTATTGGCCGTGTTGATCTTAAACACATCCTGCATGTTCCCCGCAATCAAGGTGAAATTGACCTAAAAGAGACAAGAGGGTGATGGAGGCGAGGTTACAAATCATTGACAGCTCATTTGATACTGTTTTGAATATTTTTCTTCCTCACCAGTCCATTTCTTCCAGCGTCTTTGTCCCGTGCCAACACAACCGCAACTCTCTGACCAATTGGTGTGTCCTCTCGAATATTCACCGACAAATCTGAAGTGATGTCAAACTCTGGACTATTGTCATTCTCATCTAGAATGGTGATTGACACCTGTCAAAAGAATAGAATAATGAAAAAATTTGGATATAATATTAACGTTTCTTGCATTAAATAAATCTGATTAATACAAATCACTCACCTTCTACAAATGTGCATCAGGAAGGAAATTAGAAAAAAAATAAAATAGGTTAAATTGCATATTTATACAGTATTTCATAATCATATTTATATATATTTCACATCACTATCACAGACATGACGTTTTATGAAATGATATGAAAATTTGCTCACCTTGAGGCAATCCAAGATGTAGATGAGTTTGTTTCTTCAGCGGAACAATTTACATCTCTTGCTCACTCACGGATTGTCTGCAGTGAATGGGTGCCGTCAGAATGAGAGTCCAAACAGCTGATAAAAATATCACAGTAATCCACAGAAACTAATCCATTATTAAAGTGTTGAAACTTTACTTGTGGATTATTGTGATGTTTTTATTAGCTGTTCAGACTCACCCATTCACTGCAGAGGATGGATGCATTGATGAGCAAGCGATGCAATGCTACATTTCTCCAAAACAAGCTTATCTACATCATGGATGGTACATTTTGGCAAATATGCATTTCTGGATGAGCTATTACTTTAAAATTTACTTTAATAAACAAGATAATTTTGTGAACAAATCAGAATAAGAAACAACTATGTGTGCTTCTCTATAGTAATGCTTGAGTGAGTTTAGCCTACAGACCGAACAGATCATAAAGAAACTCTTTACCACAGTGGAGCCTCTCTTGGGTCCTCCATCATCAGCCACAACAGTGAGAGTGTATGAATCGCCCTGCTCTCTGTCCAACAGTCCTGTCACAGTAATACGGCCCTGAAGAGCACAGAAAATACTTTATTATTTTACTAAATCCATGAAGACAAATTAACTAAATCTTTACTAGACAATCCAGTGGTTTTGGACACTTTTTTTTATTCACACGCAGGATTTTTTCGCTATGTCAAACTGGTAAAACAAACCCATTCTAAACCTGTGATGTGTAATTTTCCTTACTATTTATGTTTACCTCGCAAGAAAACTCATTGGCCATTAATTTTTACCTTTTGGTTCATGTTTCCTTTCATTTCAGTGTTTTTTGTTTTCACATATTCTACACAGAAAACAAATCTTAAATATATGGATTTAAGCACAGCAAATGTGTTAAACAGATATGAAAGTAGTAGTCAAACAATGACCTATTGTCTAGTCAATTAATAAAAATGAGTCATCAGCTGTGACCACATATAGTGTTTTCTTTTTGGGTTTTGTTTTAACCTCCTTGCATCACTATCGATGTAAACATGCATTTTCATGAGTTCGTTCTTACTTGTAATAGATAATTAAGCATATCTATTAAGTAATAGATAATCTAGTTTGTGAGGAGTGGACAGGGCTCAGCATCCGGACCGATCCCTGAGTAACCCCCCTGGAAGAAATGGTACGAACGGAGGAGTCTGGGGTGGCGGAGGGATGCTATGAACAAGATAGGGCTTGTACTATTTATAGGAGTTTTCTCTTGCTCTGATAGGATGATAACATGATTAGAATATGAAGAGCCAGCCGTGCTAATTACTCGTGCGTACTATGCCTTCCACAGATTATATAAATACATATAAAACACTTACTCTATGTCGTTCCAAAACCTGTAAAGGCTTCTTCTTTAAACACAATTTAAGATATTTTGGATGCAAACCAGGAGGCTTGTGACTGTCCCATTGACTGCCAAGTAAAAATACTGTGAAGGTCCAGAAAAGTATGAAAGACATCTGAATGTTTTCATCTATTTTGGAGCACATCCATTGGACACAAACTGAGTATGGTCTTCTGTGTCAGGTTCAACACAAGCTTGGCAACATTTGGCAGTCAATGGTACAGTCACAAGCCTCCTGGTTTTCATCCAAAATATCTTAAATTGTGTTCTGAAGACTGAAGCTATCAAGATATGAAGAGACTTTTAACCAGCATAACAAAAACCTGTTTCTGAACCAAATCACCTAACCTGCTTTGAAAAACCGCCACACACATTTCTGATTCTTTTAAAATATATCTATTATATTATATATATTGAGTTTTCTCACCGTGACACTGTCAATCTTAAAGAGCGCCAGAGCAGCAGGTGAGGTGTCGGGGTCGAAGCGATACGTCAGCTGGTTGAGGTTATCAGCCGACTGCGCCTTCACCTGAACCACCTCTGTCCCTGTAGCAATGTTCTCTCTCAGCGATACTTCGTAACCGCCCGATAGAAAGGCCACAGCTTCGTCCAGTTCGTTGAGCAAAGTTACGTAGACGGTGCAGTAGCCGCGGTTGAATGGTGGAGACTGATCTGTAGCTGAGATGTTCATTAAATAGCTGGTCTTGGTTTCGTAGTCCAAGTAATCCACAGTGGTTACCAGACCTGTACTCACATCCACCTCAAACTTACGATCGGAACCAGATACCAGAGCATATGCTACAGCACCCCCATCACCTAAAATAAGACAGACAGCAAAAAGGCTGCCATTAGTAAGATTTTTCTTTGTTAAGGAAATAAAAAAAAATAAATAAAAAAAACATTACAAAGTAAAATCCAGAAGAGACGTGGCAACATCTCTGAGATGCTTAAAAAAAATCTGCAAAGAACTCTTAAAAGTTTTAGGCACTTGTGTAAAAATGCTGTAAAATGAGGATGCTGTCAAAAATAATGTTTTATTTATCAATTAACTTCTATTAACTAAATTAAATCAATATTTGGTGTGACCATCCTTTGCACTTAAAACCATCGGTGCACATTTTTCCAGGTTTTCCAGGCATTTTTAACATGTTTGAAAATGAACAAATGAACATTAAAATGTTTTATTTTTTTTTTTATTTTAAAAGAATATTTCACCCAAAAATAACAACTCTGTCATCATTTACTCACCCTCAAGTAGATCCAAATCTGTATGAATTTCTTTGTTCTTCTGATCACAAAGGAAAATATTTTAAAGAAAGTTTGAAACCAGGCTGTTTTGGGTCACCATTGACTTCCATACTATTTATTTTTCCTACTAGGGAAGTCAATGGTGACCCAAAACAGCTTGGTTACAATTTTCCTTCAAAATATCTTCCTTTCCATTCAGCAGAGCAAAGAAATGCATACAGGTTTGAATCTACTTGAGGGTGAGTAAATAATGACAGGATGTTTATTTTTGGGTGAACTATACCTTTAATTATTAATTTACATTTTAAATTACTACATTGATAATCCAATGATTATCCAATGATGTGAGCAAACTATTTCAATTACGATATTTATTTAAATATAGTATCAGGTCTGAACTCTAGCATACTGCACTCTAAACCTCATGCCTGTGAAGACACAGATGGTTGGACGTCTGTCTAGTTTATGACATGCTGGACATCCTCTATGAAGAAGTGGAACAAGGAAGCGGTTACAGACACAAGCAGAAGTGCAACAACAATGTTGTGATATTGTTTGGCATTAAGAACCGATGGAAAAATACAACACAGCTCGAGCTATATTAGGCGCATGACACACACACTTAAAAAAAGAAAAAGTCCAAATAAATGAGAAGTGTTATGAATACACAATGATAGCTCTCACAGATGTTCCTATCAGACAAATTTACCTCCTCAAAACACATACAAATGTCAAGAAGGCACAGGTTGATTGTGTTGTGTACCTGTGTCTGGGTCGGTAGCTCGGACCACTACCACAGATGTCCCAATCCCAGCAGTCTCTCTGAGCCCCAGACGATTGTACTGCGACTGAGTGAAGACTGGAGACTCGTCGTTCACGTCCTCCACATACACAATCACCTACAGACACAAACTCACAATCACAGTCTGATTCACAACACACAGTGCTACACACACATTATATTTAGTACTTGTCTCTAATATATATATATATATATATATGTATATATAGCTAGATTTAATACAACGTTCAGGCTATTAAACAATGTTAACTATGTAAAGCAGGCATCGTTTTAGCAACCTTTGCATTCAAATCTGGATCGATTTTCGATTTCAGTTCCTGATGGATTAAATCAAGCCCTTTCTTGATCACTGAACATCCCTTTTTACTTGAAATGTGTCACATTATAAAGCGAAACGGGTTGCAAACAGTAATTCACGTGACCTTTTATACATGCCTGTTGAATAAGTGATATTCAAGGTTATGCTACATTATTTTTCCCAACAAACACACCCTGACAGAGCTGCGCATGCTGCCCTGGTCACTGTTGTAGGCCTCCACCTCCAGCACATGAGAGCTGCGCGTCTCTCGGTCCAGAGAGACAGTTCCTCTGCTGATGAGTCCAGACAGACTGTCCACAGCAAACTGACCATTGTTGCCTACAGATAGCAAATCACACACAAGCCACACTCTGAAACATCATATAAAGGCTGAGGCTGAAAATAATAGTGCTAATTTATGTTTCTATTTTTTGTACAAACATACCAAACAAAGTCATATATTTCTAAAAGAAAAGATCATTTATAATATTGTCCATATTATGACATTTAATCACATTTTTATGCATTTCAAACTTCAGAGACATTGTACATTTTGCTATTGTTTTTTTTCTCTGTCAATTAGTAATTGTGCCTTTTTATCTCACAGTTCAGGTTTCTTTTCACAGTTTCAAAGTTGTATCTCACAATTCAAGCTTTTCTTCTGAGGTTGTCGAACACTTTATTTTGATAGTTTATTCTGTAAGTAATATCAACTAGCAGTCATTAGAGTATTAGTAGACATCTTCTAACACTTACAACATACTTACTATTAGAAACTTTTCAAGTACATGTCAACTAATTCTGTTAACCTACCCTAACCGTTAGTAGACATGCAGTTGCAAATTAATGGAATTAGTTGACATGTAGTTACAAAGTTGTCTAAAATGGACACAAAATAAAGTGTAACCCTAAGGTTCATACCTCCTAATTCAGAATTATATTTTGTAATTATGAGGAAACAGTGATAAATGTCACACATAACCTCAGAACTGCAAGACAAAAAGTCACAAATGCTTTATACATGCATTTTTTTTTATCCTGTGGTAACCATGTTTCTCCTCCAGTGCTTACAGTGCACCATAAATAAATGAAAATACCCAAATATTCCTATATAAAGATTTTTTTTTAATTATATAATGCAACAATGTTGGTTAGTTAGTGTAGTAGACTGTCTGAGTGCATCTGATCAAGGCACTGAAATCAGGGAAACAGGAAGTATAAACAGTTACCAGAGAGAATCCTGTACAGAACCCTTCCATTCTCCCCCTGATCTGCATCTGTGGCCTGAACCTGCAGACGAACATAAGCACATGTAACCACATCATGTACAAACGCATATACTGCTAACTGAGGAGAGTGAAACTAGTGCTTAACAAATTGCAAACCCACACACACCTAAACAATAACAAAACCACACACTTGCGATACTTTAATACACTCTCAGCAATAAAGGTACAAAAGCTGTCAATAGGGGTGGTACCTTTACAAAAGGTACATGTTTGTACCTAAAGGGTCCATTTCGATTCCTTAAAGGTACACATTAGTACTTAAAATGTACATATTTGAACCTAATAGGTACAAAATTGTATTTTTTTAAATGGTACTGCCCCAGTGACAGCTTTTATACCTTTATAGTGTAACACACAGTGAAACTCTAAATCACACAATTACTATAACACAAAATATAACACAGTGTGTTTTTTGGCTCAGCCAATAATGTGAGTTCGGGGGCGGGACTACATGATGACCAGTGGAAAACCTAAATACCCACTTAACAGCAGTTAAAGACACAAAAGTGTCACACGGCTATCATCTCACACGGGTTTGAAAACACATATACAACTGTAGTGATCATATAAATCCCAGAAACAATGAGCAGAAGTATTTCCTGGATATATTTACACACCTAAATTCATCACGTTGAGAAGTAAAACCATTTAGCACACACTAAAGATATCCGTATATTAGTCAAATCCTACTGACAGTGAGGAGGATGGCCCCTCCTTTAGACTCATTAGCTTTATAAAAAGATGTGGAGAGGAGAAGAAAGGAATAGAAGATGAGGAGGAGGGGGACAGAAAGAAAGCAGGGGTCTAGGGGGGTCTCTTGGAGAGAGATGAATAGAACAGGCAGACCGGACCATACCAACGCATGGGGGGTTAAAACTTGAGACTGAAAGTTTGGTTCAGAATGAGTGTTTAGTTGAAGAAACACACTGCTGTGGTCTGCTGATCGCACAAAGAACACTGAAAGATTGATTTTGAGTTGGATATCAGCTCATCCTCATCTTCCAGGCGTCTCATCACCAACAGTCTTTGTGACAACGTGACTTGAATCAAGGGGAACTTTGGAAGAGTCTCCAACCACATCTAAAGCTAAAGGTAAAGTTTAACCACAAAGTATAAATCTGAAAAATAATTGTTTTTCCATTAATCCGTTGAAAACAACTTGTGTTTTGGATGCTAGTGTCCCTATGGAATTTTTCATTTTTGTTGCTCTAACCAGCATGAACCAAAAACATACAATATTAGTGTTGTCACATGATTAATTGTGGTCAGTCGCACCCAAAATAAATGTTTTTGTTCACATAATATAAATAAATGCATGCACATGCATGTGTATATTTCATAAAAATGTACAAAATGTCCTAAATACATACTGTATGCGTGTACTGTATTTACGTACACGTAAATATAGACAAAATAGACATATTATGCAAGCAAAATCTTTTATTTTGTAATCACAATTAATTGTTTGCACTAAAAAAATATTTTTATGTTTTTTGAATATTTATAATAACAAGAAATACTTAAGCAGCAAATCAGCAAATTAAAAATATTTCTGAATGATCATGTGATTATGATGCTAAAAATGCAGCTTTGCATCAAATGAATAAATTTAATATATATATATATATATATATATATATGTATGTATAGAAACCAGCTATTTTAAATAAAATTTGAAACAAAAACTATTTCTAATGTGACCACTCTCACTGAAATATATTTAAAAAATTTTAATTAGGAAAACAAATTTAAGGCGCCTGCTTGAGCAAAGACAAAATATGATGATTTGTGCATAAATACATTTCAGCAGACCCATACAGAGGTAACTAATGAAGTGTTTGACTAACAATAGTTGCCGTCTGAGTGGCCTTTTCAGCCCGTTTGTGGCATTTAAGATGAGGAATAATTTCATGTCTCAATGTGTTTTCACCAAAGCGATAAGTCACACTCTGTGTGCTCAGAATTTAACATGCTGACATTTAGGAGCAGAGAGGCAGAGTAATTGGTGACTTGAATGCTAGACTGTGCATGTGTGTGTGTTTCAGATGCAATTTAGCTTGCAAAAAAAATAAAAAATAAAATGAACCAGCCACATTTCTCATCTGACTGCTTACTTAGTGGGGCACCAACTTTTTTTTAATGTCAAATGCCATTTTTAAAGTGTTTAAGGGAGCAATGTAGGCAAGAAATACAGCACTTTAGCACACAAACACAGATGTGAATGCTTAGCTATGGCATTTACCTCTTTGTATGTCAGTAAAATGTATTTTTACGGTACTGCAGGGGTGTCCAATCCTGCTCCTGGAGGGCCAATAACCTGCAGAGTTCAGCTCTAACCTACTCAAACTACTTTCCTAGAAGATTCCAGTGATCCTGAAGGCCATGATAAGCTGGTTAAAAGGGGTTGGAACTATTCTCTGCAGAATTATCTACAACTGTAATTTCCACACACTGTAAAAATAAATTGCATCTCAGTGTTTAATTAGTCTAGGTTAGTATAGGTTAAAACGGGATCATATGCAATGATGCATTTGATAAGTGTGAGAGTGTTTAAAGGCATGTTAGTGTCTTTAAGATATTTTAGTGTATTTTAATAATTGCATAGTGTATTTTGAACAAGCGAGGAGGAAAAAAAAAAAAACACTAATATTGAAGACACTTTCACTGAAGACAAGCCTTAACATTGTTGTTTCTGTATCTTTTTTTGAGTTTTGAGTTGAGGAGTTTTGAGAAAAACTTGTTAAGAATTGGTGCAGTGAAGCCAAATTCTCTTTTAGCTGTAGCTCGGCCATGACAGAGGTTGATCTGAAGGAGAAAATGGCAACCCTAAGAAGCGACACTGTTAATGCTTTAAGTGCATATTTGTTTTGTGTTATGAATTGTTGCATGACACATTTCCGAACAATGCATAAAATCGCAGGTGTTTGTAATCATTTGCATTCTCCTAATTTTGCCTATGGAGTGTCCCCACTTTTCACAAAAACAAACATGAGTGTGTGTGTGTGCGTGTGTGTGAGAGAAAGAGACAGAGAGAAAGGAATCAGTACAGTGCAATATAAATCTACTATACTTTGACCTTTCTTGACATTTCTTTAGAGAAATCGCTCAGTCATTCTGAAATCATTGCAGAGGAGCGCTGAGCGGCATGTGTAGAGCTGCTAGATGGTAATGATGATAAGGTGTGTGTAGGTGTGCAGACCCACCACAACCACGCTCTGTACCTAGAGGAAATCATGCTCAGAGGCTGCTCTGTCACTGCTCAGGAGACGTCTTGACATGTTTCATTTGAATATCAGCACTGCCTCAGATGTTTTTCCTATAAATCCTGAAATTTTGTTTTATTTTATATTATTTATTATTCAATCGAATATGCTTTAATTTTATTTAATTTGTTTCAATTTAGAAGTTTTTTCAAATTAAATTGCATTCATATTTTAAAAAAATAAAAAAGTAAAACTTAATAAAAATTGTTTCAAATTTCAGCTTTATTTTAAACTCCAAAAACAATTTTAGTACTTTTTAGCTAAAAACAAAACTGTTTATATATATATATATATATATATATATATAAAACACATGCATGTATATAATTCAGTAAAATATTATGTTCATATATTAAAAATAAAAATTTCAATTAAAAATATATGTATAAATGATTATAAGCACAGAGCTCATGAAATGAGATCACAAACTTCATAACACTTTTGATCTCAGTTTATCTCTGCAAATCTAGTACGAGACATGTGAGATTGCTATGGAAAAAAAAAAAAAAAAAAAAACACCACAGAGCAAAATTTCCTTTTTAGAATTAAACACATACTTCAGACCACTGTGACACACACAAGCTATTAGGACTTGCATTCATATACTTGCAAAGGTGTTTAAGGCCTTTGGTTAAAAAAAGTATCTCCATCTCTTTGCTGCCTAAAAAGTAACAACTGAGATATTATGAGATAGTTTTTTTTTTTTTTTTAAGCAAACACAAACACCTGTTAACCACATCCTGGCATCTTGCAAGTATCTTGTTCAAGCACACATTCACACTTTTGCACAAGTCTGAACCCAGTGTCACAAAAACACCTACAGCTCTACTATAAACACTCTTCACTTAACCCAGATTTAATTCTTCCTGTTTTGCATCTCTACAGATCCAGGAACGACATGGATGTTCCCTTCAATCTGTCCCTATCAAATCTCTCACTTCCGGTCTCCCCAACATCTCCACCTCTGGATCTTCACCATCCCCTCCCCACCATTATCATCATTGTGTGTTTGTTTGTTCTGTTCGGGGGCTTCGTGATCTTCCTGGCGGTGGGCTGCCCATCAGGAGGGTCCTGGGGTGTGGATGGGGACGGTCTCTCCTGCGGACAGACTCTGTCCAGCGAGCCCCAGCTGAAGCTCTGGAAGCGTTTGGGTTCCATGAGGCAGTCGTTTTCCTCTGTGCCAACCTTCAGAAGACCCGTTCAGCCATACATAGCCCAGAGCAGAAAGCTATCAGGTTCTATGTCACCCGTAGAGTCAAATACAAACGACTCCCCCACATATATTACTATACCGGCTCTGCTGCAGTATTCCACTGAGATATAAGCTCTGTTGCATCATCTAGTGAGCAGTTTTGCTATCTAGTATTTACATAGGCAGCAGGCTTCAAAGTGACTGATTTAAAGTGCACTTTCATAGGTAACAACAATGTGCACTACAGGAAACTTGACTTTTCAAAAGAGCTATGCTGTGATTGTTTAATGAGGACAAAAATGCATAACTGGCAAATATGAAATAAAAACATTTGCATTTAATTTAAACTGACTATTTTATCTATAATGTCATGCTTGTACTAAATTAAATGTACAATTTAGAATTGCCATTTCTATCAACTGACCATTTCCTTTGAGTTTAAAGGGTTAGTTCACCCCACGATTAAAATTCTGTCATTAATTACTAATAATTACCCTCAAGCCGTTCCAAACCCATAAGACTTGATTCTCTTCAGAAAACAAATAATAATAACAATAATAATAATAAAAACCCTGAATAAAATAAGTTTCAGTATTATAAAGTATTAAAATTAGCAACGTGACTTTGACAGCTAACTAAAATTTGTTTAAAATGACCAACTGGATATAAATAAAAACGTTATGTATATAACCCTAGTTCCTCAAAGGAACGAGACGCTGCGTCGAGATGACGCTTTGGGAACGCCCTCAGCGCGTGGCTCTGAAATGTGTATAGAAACAGCCAATAGAATAT
>JAUCMS010000022.1:15102996-15116722 GCA_032357445.1 Enteromius radiatus | reverse complement strand
TGACTTACAGTTGTCTTAAGTGTCTGTCTAAGGTAGATCAAAAGGTCAGCCGTTACCGTAGCGATGCCAGTTTTCTGCAGTGGTGCGACCCCTCCATCCACAGCTCTTACGATCAGAATATACTCAGACTTCATCTCTCGATCCAGAAGAGCTGTGGTAGTGATCTCTCCTACACACACACACACACACACACACACACAATCATATTCAGCTCAGACACACATGAACCCGTTTCAAGCAACTGGATTTTGATTTTGACTTTTGATTCTTGAGTGGCCCAGATATAGTAACATTAAATCAACCAATGCCATTTGCAGGTTTTCAAAACGTTGATTATTAAAATTTGTAATAATTACTATGACTATGCTAAGTGAGAAAGAATAAAAGCACTTATTTGTTGTCAATATATTCTATAATGATCCTAATGTAAAGCGTGCAAGCATCTGCTTATATTAATATACAAGGGAATTCTGTTTAGGAGCATTCATTTTGCACCATGTAAAACTTAAATTGCAATGTGTAAAAAATGTAAAAAAAAATAAATAAATAAAATGTTTTCCTAGAAAAAAAAAAAGATAAATAAATAAAAACAAAGTAAATGTCACCAAACGCTTGTAAATGGCCCAAGCAGTAATCATACTGACTGTTAACTGAGGTATTTAAAGAGTGTTTGGTCGGTAAGACCACAAAGCGAGCATGAGGGTTAAAGGTCATTTGTGAATGTGTGCATTGTTGTCCACCTGAGCGAGCGTTGAGTCTGAACTGTGAGCTGCCCTGCAGGGAGTATATGAGGGAAGCCTGACCAAACTCTCGAGACGCGTCCAGATCTGTGGCGTTCACAAATAGCACTGTTGCTCCTGACACAGAGACAGACAAAAGAGAGGTTTAAGAGGATGTAAACAAGCCATTAGACAATAAATGTGCGAGACAGACAGCTGTATGAAGGGAAAAAACAAGACGAGGTGACAGACAGGCAAAGCATGAGGGATGGTCTTCAGACAGGAAGTGGTTAGCGTGCAGTGCAGTGATGTGCATTGATGGAGACAGGGATTTCAGGATCATCAGAGTATGTTTAGTACCCGTGACACACACAAGCACATAACAGAGCAAATGTAAATGTAAGCAGTTTAGACTTAATTAATTGCACAAGTTTAACCAGATTTTTCTTTTTCTTTGTGAAGCATTTTAACTTTTTGGTTGTGGTTTTCTGGTGGTTAGAACCGAAACAAAACCACCAAAAGCCTTTGTCCTAGCTCTGGGAAAACAGCACTTATTCACACAAACCATTATATTAGTGTGGAACAGAACTAGTGCACAGCTGGCTGAGCGTTGTAAATCATCACTGACAGGAATCTAGTTATGTTGTCATGAGGTTTTGAGCACTGTACATGTGCTACATGTTGATATAGTCTTCCATTTTTTGATAATACAATTGTAAACGTACCTGCAACGATATTCTCGGCTATGTTGACGATGTAAGACGGGAGGCTGAACTCAGGTGGGTTGTCATTCTGGTCCTGTGGGAAGAAGGAGGGAAGAAATCAGTGTGTTAGCTATCTAAAAAGTCTTTAAAAATTAACTCATTAATTTTCCACAAGGGAAAAAAAACAGCTTTTGGTTATAATTAAACGTATTGATTAAGTGCTTTGGGGGTTTAATGAAAACTCACAGGCTGTGTCGATGGGAAATTATTCAATATCAGACTCATACACTGTTTTACCACAGCTCAGCGTTCAGTAACAACACACACACACACACGGATGTGGATGTGTCAAACTCCTGCTGTTTTTCAGATGAAATGTGTCTAATCGGAATCATAATAAAAGAGCAGAGAAATGTCAGAGAGAAATTAGCCATGCATTAACCGTTCTAGTCGATGGACCTCAGAGAAAAGCCATGAATTCAGAATTACACACAGATCACACAACTGTGTTTGTTTCTGTGTGAGCAACCTGACTCTGAAATATTGGTTTTCTAAAATCTAAAATTTACAGTAAAGTTAAGCCCAACTACTTGTGACACAAATAATTTGACTGTACGCTGTAAAACACCATAGAATTGACAGTAAAAAGTCATCAGCTGTGGTTGCCAGAATTCTACAGTAAAAATATGGTAGCAACATTTTAGCTTTTACGCTTTGAACTTAAATTTACAGTTAATTAACCGTAATTTCTAATGTTAATATACCAACCTATTAAAGCACTGAGACTGTTTGGTACCTTTGATATACACTGATAAGCACCAAATGCAGGTGATGATGAGAAAGTCACATGATGAACCAAAGCTCATCACAAGCAGCTTTTAAATATGAACATACTGTATATGGAAGGTGCTCAGTGTCATTCACACAAACACTAAACACCATCATGGTGAGACTCATTAAACTGAAAAATACAATAAACATTAATTTAACAACCTTACATCTGCTAAGAAAACACTAAGAAGAAACATATATATTTCAAAGAACAAACATCCAATTTGAAATGCAATGCAGGGAATTCTGGGGAACATCAATTCACATTTTTTCTCCTGTAAATTTGACATTCTTTTAATTCCCAAAAATGGTATTTCACCGTACAATTGTCTGATATACCTATTACAATTTTTCACTGTATATATTAGGGAAACTTACTGTTAATCATTTAATAAGTTTTTACTGTAGCATTTTCAGTTTTTTACTGTTAAAATCAATCATTTTCAGTGTGTACAAAAAAAGTTAAGTTGATATTAGTGTATAATGTATATCTAAGTTTACAACTTTGTTGCCAATGACAATGTAACACTAACCCTAAAACAACAAAAAATTACAAAAACAACTTTACATCCTGAAAATAATATTTAAAAAGTAGAATGTAAGCAATTTTATAAAATACAAAAGCATCACATTTCTGCTATTAAATCCTCCAAAAACTGAGTGTAAATGCCTCAAAGTATTTTTAAAGCATGAAACCACTGATGAGTCAAAGTAATTTGTTTGTGGCAACCAATATGAGGCTGAAAATGTCAAGTTTTTTACACACACTAACACTAAGTAGTTTGGGATATTTTAATAAAAATCTAATAAAATTGAATGAAAGTGTTATATTTATAAAAAATGTAAACTGAATTTAAAATAATGCTTTTGTATCTGAATATAATTTAAAATGTAATTTATTCATGTGACATCATTACTCCAATCTCACATGATCCTTGAGAAATATGCTAATTTCTTACTATTATTATAAATAATATACATTTATGTGTTGCATAATACTTCATGTGGATATATTTAGCAAAAAACACCTTTACAATACAGAATTTATTTGAATAAAAATCTTTTGCAATATTACGCAAGTTTTTACTCTCATTTTCCATCAATTTAAACCATCCTTGATAAATAAAAGTATTATTTGTTTCTCACAAAAAAAAACCCCAAAACATTCTGACCCCAAACCGACACAATATTGCAAACATCTGCATATGTTTTCCTCTAATCATCATCCCGTATTATTGCACTCTTTCATGGTGCAGTATATTGAACATTGGTAGGTTGTGTTAAGTGTGAAGGCAGGTGTAAGTACTCACAAACAGCTCTATGGTGACTGGAACAGTGCTGTTGAGGGACGGGTTCCCTCCGTCTCTGGCCATCAGAGTCAAAAAGATCAGTCCACCTGGAACCTGCTCATAATCCAGAGGACGATTCACGGTGATGACTAATAAACAAACAAACAGGAATTATGTACACGTAAATCGAATAAATATAAAAACAGAAAAACAAATATATCAGCACATGCTTACTAGACAGCCATCTATAATCCATTTATGAAACACCAGAGGTCACAAAGGCTTCTCTAAAGGCATTTTCACGCTTTAAGGTGTTAAACCCAAATCCGATTCCCTGCTAACGCACTGAGCGATGGAGAGCGCATAATGTAACCCATCAGCAGCCAGAACAAGCAGTGAAATCGCATTATTAGGTGACTTTGATTTGAACACAGACCTGCGTAGCCCTCCACCACACTGATGCTGAAATATGACCTGAACAGAGAGGCAGAGATGATGGAGTAGGTCAGGATGTTATTGGGAGGAGAGTCCTCATCTGTCGCCTGAGAGACACACGAAGGGAGACACATTATATCATTACAGTAATGGCTGTTTCCAAACAAGTTTCAAACAAATACTCATACTGTACAGCCCTTTCCCTCGTCTGTCATTGTAGGCAAAACCAGGGAAAGCCGGTCCATAGACTCAGTTGAGGAAGAAGCTGACATGTAGCTTTCAAACAAACAGAGCAATGTTTGTATAGCACTATATATGTTGTTATTATTAACTTAATTATAACTACGAAAAAATTGTTTGCATTAATTAATTAAGGCTGAAATGAAATAAAATTGTAATATGGGATTAAAAAAACACTTTAAATTAGACATAATAGAAAATTTGAAATGTTGCCTTGACAACCAAATGAAATGGCTAAATCAAAGTAAAATTAAAGGTAAAATTATGCATTACAAAAATAAGAGCTGTTAATTAAATGTTAATAATTTAGTGTTAAACTATTAAAATTTACTGAAATAAAAATAAAGGAAAACAACAAAATAACAAAAACATAAAAAATACTAACTTGTATGAAAAACTAAAATATAAAAATAAAAATTATTAAATAATTATATTATAGCAAGTCAATTATAAATTAATTATATATTATAGAAATTTTATATTATAATTTATATTAATGAAAAATACTAAAACCGCACCAAAGTCACAGTATTTCGTCCTTCAGAATTATTTTAAAATGAAAATAATAATAATAATAAAGTGAAGTGAAGTGACTTGTGGCCAGGTATGGTGACCCATATTTGGAATTTGTGCTCTGCATGTAACCCATCCAATGTGCACACACAGCAGTGAGAAGTGATCAACCACACACACACACACACACACACACACACAAACACTTCTTCTTGCATCAACTAAATATTATTTTTGTGCTTTTTAGATGATAAGAATAAATAATGGTAGTAGTGAATGTGATAGAAGGATAACAAAAACCATGTGAACTGGCAGACACCCAACAACACACATCGCCACCTGCTGGTCAGATAACTGCAGCAACCGCTGTTAAACTGTCAATCACAGCACAGATTAAAGAAGACGGCTGGAATTAGTGCTGCTGTGTCCATATGCGGAGAGAGTTAAACACTAACAGAGACATTCTGAACACTAACAGAGTGAATGACCCACAATCACACATCAGAACAAGGATCAGGGAGTCAATGAGTGCTGACCTTTCACATTCAGCTTAATGGCCCGTTCACACTTTGGGTCTGATTGTGCTCTATTCATGCAAATAACCAAAACATTTCACTCCTTCCCATCCATTCAGATAAAGCCTCAACTTTTCATCATCCAATCACTACCTAAAGAACAAAATCAGACTCTACATTTTCCATGAATAATTATTTTAAACGTGTTGTGAACCGTGTTTCCTGATTCTAGCTTGTTTTTTTTTAAACTCCACATCTTTATGTTTCTCACCCGGGCGCGGACTACTTGTTGTGGAGCCTGTTCGTTCTCCATGAGTGAACCTGTATATGCGTCCTTCTGGAAGACTGGCGCATTGTCATTTACATCCAACACGTTAATGCGAAGGCGTCCCGTAGTCTCCTCCCCTCCTCCATCACGGGCCAGTACTGTTAGAGTAAAGCGTCTCATGAGCTCATAATCCAACCGATCTCGCAGAGTCACCCAACCCGTCTCAGCATCCAATGAGAACCTGGGGGAGGAGATAAAATATGAAAATGAGTACCAGTAAACCAATTAATTGTTGCAAGAGAGGTACTTAAATTAAGCAGCAAAAGAGAATATTGAAAGTGTTGGATCAGGCAAAGACATGAACAGCACACTACCATAGACATATTTTAGCAGTATGCAGTAAGTATACTGCCCACAGCTGTAAGTGTATTTAATATTATACAGTCAGTTTGTAATAATTAATATATATATATATATATATATATTACCTATTTAAAAGAAGTATCTTCTTCACATGGACATTCTGTCAAGGGTCTACAGATGAAAAATAGCCTTTTTGGGTAATTCTGGCATATTTACTGTTATGATTATTAATGTGCATTGTGCATTGCCCCTGTAAAAATATAAACGTAAACTTAAAGTTCAGATCTAAATTAGATTATCTGTGCTAAGTAGACCCCATTTTAAGTGTGCTTCTCAGGAACAACTTTGATCACAAGTTCGGTCATTACAGTACCAATAAAATTAAATGAAAATAACAACCATAGTTAGTAAACAATGATTCTGGGAAAAGTACACCTAAATAATGATTCCCAAACATTTGATTTCAGATCTGGACATCAGAGCACAGATCGTGATTCATACAATTCTAAACTAAAATTTACTTGCGTTACACAAAGTTCCGATAAAATTCAAGTGATTGGCGATACACGCTTTAAAGTTCTGATCGGAATAAAATGATTCACGATACAATTGGAGCGCTTCGAAAAGCAGCATTTCACCCATCAAATCTCTGACAGGAAACTACTGCCGCATTCTATTTATGACGTGCAGACACGAATTACAAATGGTTTCGCTCCATCTCGTACACAGCTGCATCCACACAGCTTTCAAAGTATACTCAATCATGGGTTAGTGCGGACGGACAAACTCGATACATGCACAATGCCACCAATTGACTTGCACTCTTTAACATACACTCTTGTACGTGGACAGTCCGTGCGGTCTCAAAAAAGTGTCCGTGAGCCATCCTGATAACGAAAATGACTTAATGCAGACAGCTTAAGTATAATTTGGCATTTAAGATGGCGTGGCATTTGCTGTTTTGGTATTCAACCCCAATCTGTTTTCTGAAGCTTTTTTGAAAAATTGCTTACCCTTCTTTTAAAGGAATATTTTTTATTTATTTATACTATTTTATTATTTTTGTGCTATTTATTGTTATTACTTGCCTGTCAGTGGCAAAATATTTTGCAAGTTGTTTATTACTGCATTTAATTAAAATAGTTTAATTTCAAAAAGTTGATTACAAAATGCACCTAAATTTTTTTGGGAATGTTTTTGTTGAATAAAATAATATTTTTCCCAATATAAGTCTAAAAATCTTGTCTTGTCTTGTGGGATCCCACCTCTTGTCCCACCCCTAATAATAATTAACTACAGTATTTTATATAATAATCTAATATCTTACATTAATCTTATTAACAGGATGTTGCTCATCAAATATAATGATGTCATGATAAGCCTATTTCCTTTGTCGTTGCATAATAACTTTCAACTTTTAAAAAATAAATAAACATCAAATATTGCATGAAAGTATACATTAGGTACTGTGCAGCATGCAGTAAACAGTGTGGCTGTATTTAATTTGAAACACAGCCACAGAAGAAATCAGTCTATGGTAACAGAAGAGAAAGGCATGCAAATCTACAGAGATGTGGATTAAATTAATCAGAGAAAATTAATGAATTAAACAGGATGCTGTATCAGTGTGAAAGGTCACAGTATGTTAATGAATGATAATCTCACTGGTCTGGCTCATCGCTGAAGTAATACCGAACCACTCCAAACGTGCCAATGTCATTATCCGTGGCCTGCAGAGAGAAACACACAAACAAAGAGCACTGAGTTTCATCAAGACGCATACTCTTGGTCGTTCTGTATGTGTGTAAATGTGTGTGTTTGTGTATCCTTGAGTGTGTTTCAGTGTTTTAATATTGAGATGATGGTGTCAGCATCCCCTGTCCTACCCTACAAAGTACTCTGTTCTGCACGATTAACGCTGAACACACACACACACACACATACAGAGTCACTCTTCAGGAAGGACCATAAGGGGAAGAACTCTCCTCACACCAGATGGGCTGCATGAACTGGCCGCCCTGTCCTCTGTCCTAAAACAACACTAGTTTTTGCTTCACCTCTTAAATTGTCAGAACTGCCTTTATAGAGGTAAAGGAAAAGGAAGTAAATATGAGTGACAACATATAAGTGCCCTCACTGACATGTTCACCCACACTTCAACATTCACTCAACCTTATTTCTGCTGCTGTTTAAACCCCAGTGAGCCGCAATGATGTATATTCGCATTGAAGTGCTCTGTAAAGACAGCAACTCCACTTGCCACATGCATGCACTGAAGACCTGATTTACAATTGATTTCAAAATAAAAGTTTGACTTTAGCTCATTGCTAAGCTAAAAATGTGATCTAATGAGCATAAATAAACATCATTCACTAATGCTTGGTAAAATAGTCAGGCAGCCCTGCCCCCAAACTCACGCCATTGGTCGAGACAGAAGCTGACATGTGGTAGTAATTAAAGCAAAAGGAGCCCCTACCAAGTATCGAGTACATACAGTATACAATAACATACAATTAACATACTTTCCAGAAGGCCAGCAATTCACTAAAAATGTCTTATGAAGTATTCTAATCTGTTGAGATGAGTGAATTGGTGAGTTTTTGTTAAATGTGAGCCTAAATAATCGCAATTAAAAGAACCAAAGACTTAAACTATTTGAGTATGTGTACATTGAATTTATTTATACACAAGTTTTACAATTTGAGTTGAATTACCAAAATAAATTAACTTTCCCACGACATTCTAATTTATTGAGATGCACCTGTATATGAATATGCAATCATTCAGTATCTAAGCATGTTACATTATTCTCTTGAAAATTGGGAATATAGTGTTTCCAGAAACCACAGCAGCAGATGCTGAATTTGGCACTTGTCAACATCATAAAAACTGCCCAAAATGACAATGCATTTGACAATAAAATACAGCTCAGGAACATAAAGAGATATCCCAGTGAAGTTGTGTAATTGCATACAGACAGCATAAAATGTGTGTGGAAATAAAGTTCTTCAGTGCTGAAGGGAAACAGATTCAAACCTGACTTGTAACTTTATGCAAATGAATACAAAAGGTTGAAAAAACAAGTCACCACAGAAACAACAGTGCAGCTGCGTATGTGTGTGTGAAAGAAAAACAGAATATGACAAGTGACGCTTTTCTTTTCTAACACACACACAAACGCCAAGTGTAACATCTGTTAGATCCTGATATAGAGAGAATTTGTTTTGTTTTCTGAAAATGATAATCCATCAAAGCAGATGTGCAGGTGTCTGTTATCAGACAGTTGTTGTTGGGGGGCTTGATTTGGTGGACTGAAACTGATCTGTAGAGTTTTCTGCAGCTATTTGCTGTAATTATACACATACACAGTCTCATTCTCAAAAGCCTTATGTAGTCAGACTTTGCCAATAGTCAACGTCTGGTCCAATTTGCAGCTTAATCCAACCAAGAACTGGCCACTTAGACAGGAAGAGACCATCTGATGACATTTAAAGTGACCAACCATAGTGTGTTTTCTTTACGTGACCTTTAAAGCCAGAAATTAATGAGGTCATAATAACCGAAACGGGTTGTACCAAAAGCGAATGTCAGAAACATTAGTGGAAGACTAATATTAAGTCATCCAAACATAATCATATTATATAATATTTAATGAATATGACCAATAACAAACATATACTTTTTTTTTACAAACAGTACTAAAAAAAAAATATATATATATATATAACTGGATCTTCCTATTAAGCAATCACTGCAGAAGCCTGGTTTGTAGTCAACAACTTTTTTTTTCCAACCTGACCTTAAAGAAATATATAAATGCATGAATAAATCAATCAATCAATCTTGTGCAAACTGACAAAAACAGTGTAAAGTGATCAATTGTTGATTTTATCCCCCATTTGCAGTGTCATTTAAATAAATATATAAATACAAATTTATGCTTTTTAAAATGCTTTTCCTTAAAAAAGCATTTCAAAGTTTCCTTGAACTACAGTACAAAGATTTTACATTGTTCATAACAAGTAACATAAAAAATAAAAACTGTTAAATGGTCAATGGTAAATTCCTGTAAAATGCACAGAGAAGAAAACGTAAACTGACATTTCACACAATTTTAAATTTTATTAAAATGTAAGCAATAATAATACCAGAAACTGCTTGTTGAAATTATAATGTAATATTGTAGGGTTGTGTAAAAATAGCACAGGAACAGAAAAAAACATAAGCTATAAAAGAAAATTAGCCCATATGCCAAATTTATATATTTTTTTAATTAAATTAATAATAAATTAACAAAGCGGAAAAAAGCAGCAGCCTATATGCAGAATTTCAGACCATTTTTGTGATGCGCTCTTGAAAATCAAGTGATCCTGAGGGCGAAATGTATAGTCTTTAGCTGATCTTCAGCTAATATAGTGTTTCACGCTACACTGTTGGGATATTTTTGCAGAAGGCTGCCTGCGGAGTCTATATTGGGTGTTTGTCGCATTTGACAAAATCCCTTTTGATGTGTGTGAATCCCAGAGCTTGTGCCGGGAGAGCGTGATGGACTGTGATTCTGATTCAATTATTTTAGCCTGATTCTCTTTGAAATGGGATGTCAAATTTGATGTTCTTTTACAGTTTTACTTAATTTCTCGTGGTGCTGATGATAATGTCAAGGTAAGCATATGATGCAAGAGCTTGTTGTTTAATTTATCTCTCGGTGATGGATCGCGGCTGGGTGCTGGTAATGGGGTTTCAGTTGACTGCCGGTGCTGCTGGTGTACAGGGTCATAGAGTTGTGGGAGTGCGTGCTGCTGTCAATGCCACTATTACAATCCATGATTCAACCGTGCCCTGATGATGACCTCACCCTCTGTGTGTGTTTGTGAGTGTGGATTATGACCAGCGCTCGCCTGGTGCCACCCTACAGTTTATTCAGCCAACCGGCCAAAACTGTTTGTTACAAAAAATGCTGCCAGAGTTTTACTGTGACACCAACAGACCGACATCATACAGTTATAGACTGACAAAGAAAACATGGGCATTATACAGTACACTACACAAGCAAGGATCATACACTGCGAGACTTTACATTTATTCTGATCACAAGAAGTTCACTCAGAAATGTGCACCTTGTTGTTAGGAGATGCATGACAAATGAAAACATATGGGCTCTAAAATCAAACATGTTTGATATCCTCTGACTGAATAGAATCAATGTCTGAAGCTAAATTTGGAGTCTGTGACTTGTTTGGACTATAAAATTGGGGCAAAAATCATGTAGTGTATTCCAGGCTTTAGTAATCAAATAAACAGCCAATGAGCTTAAAATTCTTCACTAAATTTCCATATTTATGTACATGCAATTTAGTATACTAAACTATTTAAAGTCTGCTAAACCTGAACAACTAATTTTGTATTTAAGTGAAGTTTTCGCAAATAAACTAATTTCGAGAGGAGCGTGGTCGATTAATCACGGGTTGCACCGCATTACCTAATCAACCTCCTCATTTCTCCTGTCCAATCAAAAACCCTTCTACCCACTATAAATAGCCCATCCTCTTTCCTTCCGCAGTTCGCCTTTTGCGCATCCCTCCTCCACCCCTTCTCCGCCATTTAGCTGCCCTCGCGCCTTCCTCCGGGGGGAAGCCGAGCTCTAGCCCTAGCTAGGGTTCAAGCCTCTAGGGTTCAGTGTCCGCCGTCCTCTCAGCTTGCCCCCCCGGACAGCACGCCAAATCTGCTAAACTTTACCCTTCTTGATTATGAGGAAGCGCGAACTCTCGAAGTCGCTTTAATTGTGTGGAAGTAGTGCTGAAGTCCAATTTTAAGACATACTAAGTATATTTTATTGCGCTAAAGTAGAACTATTGCAAGTATACTTTAGGTAGACTTTAAATATTTAGCATTTAAAGGGCAATATTACACAATCCTCATTAAAAGTGACATAAACACTCATTTTAGGCTTATTAATAAGAAATATGAATTGTAATACTTCAAATAAAGTTTCATTAAAAAAATTTTAAGTTATCTCTTAGTAAATATGTTAATACATTTGAACTATACTTAGTATGAAATATATTTTAAATATATAACTTTTTTACTAGGGCTTCCTTACTTGATATACAGCTTTCTACAAAACAAACTAACAAAAAATGAATAACTGACCGAAAACCAAACAAAACAGAACAAACTAATTGACAAAAAAACAAACAAACATGTAAACATAAACTGAACATACTGAAAAGTAAAACAAACTAAACTAAATGAACTAATTAAATAAATAGAAAAATAAACAAAATCTCTTCCTTCTGTCTCATTTTCCTCGCATCCCTTGTTCATGGACTTTACAAACAAATGAGCAGATGAAATAAGCATCAGGATAAAAAATAAAAGTAGCTAATCAACAATTGAACAAACCAGCAAGCAAAAAATAATAGAAAGAATGTCATTTTCTCTCTCCATTGTCCTCTCTGTCGCTCCTTCATGCCCTTTTGCACAAATAAAATCCTCCCCTTTTCATCAGGCTCTGCCCTCACAGTTGTCTCTGTTTACCTTTCTCTCTCTCTCTCTCTCAGTGTGATCGACAGGCCCATAAGTGCAGTGATGACAGTGCCTGCTCAGGGTGTTAGTGTGACAACCGTTGCTACGATGACAGGAGACTTAATGCAGGTCAGGTGAGATAGACAGGGATCAGAACGGAGAGAGGACGGCAGAGGTGATATTATCTCTCTCTCTCTCTCATTCCTCCATTCCTTCTTCCTGCACATCTTTTCTGCTCAGTTTGCCAAAGACACACACCTGAGTCTCCAGACAGCAGCCCAACAGAGACACAAAGACACTAAACTTCAGTAAAAGAGCAGGGGAACGGTCTGAAGACAGACCTGAATGTGCACCTGATAGTTTGAACCAAACCCTGAAAAGACGGTTCTCTCTGACTGACATGTGTCAGACAACATCTCAGCGAGAATGAAAGCCAAAGTAACACCAGGGTGACGAGAGACCCTCAATAAGAGAGCCAGCTGTGACAGATGAGACAAGAGACCATCCTCAGAACAAAAAAGCCTCTTTTCATTCTCTCAAACCAAACAGCCGATAACAGCCATAACATGACCACAACACTGAAGCAAATAAAAACAAAGCTAACTACAATGTCTTACTTTGAAATGGCTTTAATATTTATTTAATAATTTCCTTAAAGTCTTCTAGTGTTAATAAGATCTGGATGTGTATTGTAAGTCTTAAGGCTCTTTACGCCACAGCTACAAGTAAAACTAAAATGATACCTACTGTATATAAGCATCCACACCGTTCTCTTTATTATAAGCATGTGTTAAAGCCTCATTAAAGCAGGATGGATTCTGAATGGCTTTCAGCTGGGAAAAAAGTGATTCTAGCTATATTATTCCTCTGTTTTAGTATTGTTATATTTGTGGTGTGGACCTTTAACTAAGTAAATTTTTACTTCATCTTAATGCAAGTTAAAAATGCTTCAGTTTATTCCAAACGTGCCATCTACTTTTCTTTGGGCAATACACAACGCCCATTCGCGAATGATTCATTCTTTTGCATCAGTTCTGTTTCAGGCTTGATCAAACCAGTACTCAGATACCTCACTACATGGTGAGCGTGATTTCACCAAGTAGCCTACAAGAGGTTCCTGGATCAACATCCTTGTATAAATTTTGGGTAGGGGTAGGTTTAAGAGTAAGGATTGGGATAAGTTTATATTTTTGGACAGTAATGTCTTACTTGGCAAAATCACGGTGACCCTCACTACATACAGTAACGTCTAACTTTACTGTAGTTTTCAAATGGCTGTGAAAATAGTATATAGTGCTGTCTTGAGCATTTTCAGGAAGTGTCA
>JAUCMS010000022.1:15061562-15076403 GCA_032357445.1 Enteromius radiatus | reverse complement strand
TCTCATTGGCTTATTTCACATCTATTCAGAGCACGCGCACGCTGGAGGCGTTCCCATAGCGTTTCGACGCAGCTCGAGTTCCTGAAAAGGAACTTTTATTTTGGATGTGATTAATCATGATTTATCGTTGCCTAGCACTAATATAGTGTGTGTGTGTGTGTGTGTGTGTGACAAATATTTAATAATGACCCTACAGGAAGCATTACTGAAATCATCCACAGAAATCTATGATTAATTGTTTATTTTGGTGAAAACATTGTCAACTGAGTAAAATAATAAACTTTTTAGTAAGAAATTGCTTGTAAATTTCACAACCAAGTATGAACAGCAGCAACACAATAAACTGCACATTAACTTTTAAAGTAGACAAACTGAAATTATTTTCTTCTAAAACATATTTGTTTTGCTTCAAAAAATATTTTTTAATGTGTACGTGATAAAAGAAAAAAAGCACACAACTTGTCCACCTCTCTAATGTGAGGAACGCATTAAAAGGAGCTCTAGAAAAAGAAAGGAGAAGCGAAAGAAAGAAAAGAGATACGAGTGACAGAGAGAGACAGTAGAAGATAGGAAACCAGAGAGGAACGGATGTGATAATAGAGAGAATCTGGCAGTAAGCAGCATTAACGTTTAGTCTTCAATCTCCTCGATTTGTTCAGCTCTGCCTCTTTATTAAATCAGAGGGGAGGATTCTGGGAGAAATCCCACAGGTCTGCCGTAAGTGGGGGCACACGGGGGCCAGTGCAGGAATACAGACACAGCCAATAAGATTTAGGATGAACAAGTCTTATCGACAGGAAACAATTGCTCACAATCACTTTCTTTCCTCCCTCCCTCTCGTTCTCTCTCCTCCTCTTTTTGAGCAATGGAGCAGGACTCAGAGAGAAATCAAAAGGAATAATGGTATTTTGTGACGGAGGGATGTGGGGTGAATGGAGGATGGAGGAGCGGCGACGCTGCGGGTCCAGGTTAATTATGAATCCTGTCGTTTAACACCCCCTTGCACATCTCTTCTCTATCCCTCCATACAATGAATGCACTGACCTCCAGCCCAATGTACTCTAGCCTATCCAAGCACTGTGAAGTTGAGAAATTAGTTTTATTACTTTTCACTCCAAATCAATAATGCCACCAATACGAGAGAGGGAGATGGAGAGAGAGAGAGAGAGAGTGAGAAGATAAAATGGTAAAAGGAAAAAAAAAATACATATATAGGAGCAGAGGCTCAGGAGAGAGAAATAGATAATGAAAATCTATAACTTATGAATATTTTGGGAGGTTTTTCTTACGTTTGCTTTGTTTTGAGCTTCACTTTTCGTGGCAATCATTGATTTCAATTTAGAGAACTACAGCTGTGCAGTTTATGACTGCAAATAGAGCAGAAGAATCCAAAACACATTTATGAAACTGTCCGGATGGGGAAATATATAATATTACGGCCAGAGAAAGAGGCAACAATAATAAGTGAACATTTAAATGTAGCAGTGAAAGTATAAATGTATAAAACAGAAGAGTTTGGCTACATCCCTTTGAATTCCTTGTCAAATTTGGATTTTGATGTAGCACAAAATATCAAAATAGCATACAAAAAGTACTTTTCAATCATATTTTATATGCTTTTCCTTTCATGTGCTGGTGAGACTGGGTACTGTTACATAACGGTTACATGGTCATTTACAGACTAATCTCAAATCTCCCTTTTTTGTCAAAGATACTAGAAAAGGTAGTTTCCACAATTATATTCCTTCTTAGAGAAAAATCTGTATCTGTGAGGATTTCCAGTCAGGATTTCGAGCGTATCACAGTACTGAGACTGCTCTAATTAGAGTTACTAATGACCTGCTTCTATCATCTGATCGTGGTTGTGTCTCATTATTAGTGCTGTTGGATCTCAGCTCTGCGTTCGACACGATTGACCACAACATTCTCTTGAATAGACTAGAAAACTATATTGGCATTAGTGGAAGTGCCTTAGCATGGTTCAAATCATATTTATCTGACCCAGCCAGAGGAGAACTGGCCCCAACTAAGTCAGGTTTCTCCCAAGTTTTTTTTTTTTCTCCATTCTTTCACGGATGGGGTTTTGGTTCCTTGCCGCTGTCACCTCTGGCTTGCTTAATTGTGGGCACCTAATTTCTAGTGATTATCATCATTTTGATTACAGAGACCATCTCTGCATTTGATAAATAAATAGTTTAATCTCGTCATTATATATTACATCACTCTGTTCTCCTCTGTTTTGCTACAATCTGTATGGTTAAAAGTGCTATATAAATAAAAGTGATTGATTGATTGATTGATTTAATAATCATTGGGGTTGTGCTTTGGAAGTTAAAAAGCATTGGCGATTTCTACAGACACCCGCCGCCAGTTCAATGGGATCTTATCACAGCAGAGGCGATATTGGTGACAAGTGCATGTCAAATCCCGACCCAGAGAAATAATGACAGAAATCTACAGAGGCCCAAATCGCCACCAATCTTTTGAAAACAGAATCACACACAGAGCAGTTTCTGGTCATTTTCAGCTCAATTTGAATAAAGTGCCAACTTAAAAAAAGCTCTTTTCTGGGGTGTCTGAAGATCCCAGACATGTCACAACCAAAGGTTTGTTGGTAAACAGTATTTTCATTTAGACACACACCTGTTACCTCAAATTTATATTGCTATATGAATAGTGTTGAGAAAAAGTATGCAACATTTTTGAAAATGGATGTTTTTTGCATTAATTAGTCATAAACTGTTAAGTATCACAACAAACATAAGTTGAAAACATGTGGTGATTTCCTGGAATTAAACTAAACTGAAATCTGCTCTTCTTTCTGTTTCTCCTCTTTTGTTCTTTTTTCTCTCCCTCTTTCTCATTTCCATCAGCATGCAGCCCAAAGAGGAGGCTAAGGTGTGTGTGTGTGTGTGAGAGAGAGAGTTTGACTACTTCAGGAGCCTAAAGGCCTCTCTTAAACTGAGCTCTCAGAGGTGGAGAGACAGGAACAAAGAGTCTCCCTGGAAGAGGTCTAGAGGGACATTTAAACACACACACTCCTCCAGTGTTTGGCCCTGGAACTGTCAGCGGGGCACAGAGATAACAATGACATCACATACACACACACAGTGTCTGTCACATGGTCACTTATTCCAACGGCACAGGGCATAATAGATTTAATATATTTATGCCATTAAATAAAGAGTGCATTTTAAGCTTAGAAGTACAATGCATACAATAGTGTTTTCTTGTAAAACGTACTCTAAATAATAATACAATAATGTACATGCACATTAAGCCCGGAAAATCCAGTCCAGTTGAGTGTAATTAGAAGAAGTGTTTTGCACATTTGTATTAGCTATGCAAAAGAGTTAAAAATGTATTGAAAGCTCCAGGGTCAGTGAGACCTTTTCACACACTGATCCTGATATGCTCAATTTGGGTAAATGGCTCGATAAATTACAGTCACACTCCGCAAACATTTACTGTAGAATCAATACAGCATTTGGCAGAGAGCCCAATGAGTTCAGCGCAGGGGACGAGAGACTAACCAGAGCTACTACACGAAACAGAACAAATCTGCTTATATGTGAATTCATTCCTCATTTAAAACCGTCTTGACCTTGAAACATTACAGAATAGATTTTAATAATGCATTACTGGATTTGAATCTCACGCAGGGTTGAAAGACTTATGATACAAGGTTTTAAGAGCTTAAGGAACCTCACTATTCTGATTCCAATTCCAAAAACGATTCCAGTTTCTTCAAATCTACGAACAGCTCTTTTGGTATAACTAAAGAAGCACTCAAAGGTATCTGTGCTAATATGATATATTAAAGAAAAACTACTGTATTCTTAGTGTTATTTTTACTTTACCAAAAACTCTTTTCCAAATAACCTTCTGCTAAATAACAGTTAATATGTTGAAATTGAACAAATCTATATGAGAATCCATTTTATTTACGAGAACCACATTCAGGTTTGATTCTCACCTTTACTGTGATTGTGAAGCCGGATGAGTACAAGGGGTTTTCCCGGTCCAGCTGTCCACTCACTGTCAGGGATCCGCTGATGTAGTCCAGAGCAAACATGCTGTTGGTGTTACCTAAAGAACAGATTAATACAAAGAAGCTGAATTATGTGGAAATAGGGTTAAAAGATGTTTCTGTTTGCATTGAATACTGTCACATTAAAGTTCCTACTCTGCTCCTATTGGTCAGATGGCCTAGTGCAGTGCATCAGAAATGATAGGCCCATTGCCATAGTTAGAACACAGGCAGGAATAATGCAAATATGTTACCCCGATTCGACTCGATTTTTTATTTTGGGAGACAATAACATCATTTATTTATTTATTTATAACTTTATTTATTATTTAATTTAGCAGTTTGTTTACATTCACATGAAGCTACATTACACACTGTATGAACGGCAATATTGGAAATGGTATTAAGGGGCACTTTACACTAAAGAATCTGTACCTTCATTACACTTATTTACAGATATTTTAATAACTGGACGGTCATGATTGTAAAGTGGTTAAATATCTGAGCCCAAACTCAAAGGTTGTAGGTCAGTATCCTTAGAGGCGTCGGTGAAGCGGAGGGTCGTCAAGTTCCCTAATCACCATTCTGCCCTAGAGCAGGGCACTTAACCTCCACTCCAGGGGGAACGTCCTGATCGTCAGCCAAGGATTTCAAAGAATTCATCTGATCTGCCCAAGAAATGAGGGCTGAACGGTATGACAGTTTATGCCAAAAATTGTGCAAATTTGCAGAGGGCAGGATTCTAATACAGTTATTGCAGATCTATCTATCAGGCTGTTAGGCTTGCAAGGCTTTGCTTCTCAGATTTTGGATTTTTTTACAGAATTAGTTGCATGAAACTTTATTGTAAACATGAATTAATTTCCATGTAATTCTACTTCATTGCATTCCCATTTGTAGTGCAATTAAAATAACACTTTTGCTCATGATCTACATTTACATTTAAAAGCATTCTTAATTTTATTCCAAATAACACTCACACAACCCTGGTTATTTAATGTATTATAATAATCATTTTATGCATTATATGCCACCAAAGACATAGAGAAGGCTGAGATATACCATTTTAATTGAACATTATGATGTCAAACAATTCATGTAATATAATAAAATACATACATTAATGATCAATTGTTCAGGATAAGATTTATTACATACATTTAAAAAAATAAAAATGATAATAAAAATCAATTTTCATTTCATACTGATATTAATAAACTAATCACACAGAACCTGACTTAAAATGACTGTTTGTGTGTGTGTGTGTGTGTATTTATATTACTCCAACTGTGATACAAAATATCACTCATACTGCCCTCAACTATTGAAGTTTGGGATAGCAATTTTCTACAAGCTCAAACATAATGAATATAACTGGTCATAAAGAATTTGGTGATTATACTTTGTGTTACTAAATCATACTTCAACACTTAGCTCAACAAGATGTTGTTTAAACACCAAACACAGACAAAGAGTAAGAAACAGAAACAAAATCCTTCCTTTTCTGCACTGTCTGACAGAGAGCAGAAGTGTGGTTTGGGACTGGATCTCTCCCTGGTCTGGGATAGAGGAAAATAATATCTTCTGACTATGGGAACAGCGGCCCTGTTAATTAATCCGTTACTCCTGAGATATCATGCTGGTTTTGGGTAATTAGTTCAGTGCTTGGCAGCAGTGGCCCAAACTTTAGGGCTATAACAGAGCTCTAGACCGGCTCACCATCCAATACACTGTTCTTTCCTCATTCATCTTCCACTCAAAACATTTCATACTCCCTCGATAAACTGTTCATCTCATTAACACCTCACTTTCCATAATTATATGATATTTGAGTAATTATTTTCATTATATTTTCACATCTCTCTCCGTCCATCTCTTACAGCTGTGGTGTATGTTCACTGCTCACTAATTAAGTCCAGCAGATGCAGATGTGTGACACACAATCTGTCTTCTTTTGTTCTTTATGATAGATCTCACCTCTGTACAGCTCTCATCACGTACAATCATGTACTACTAAAGATCATCAGCCCCCCATCGCTCTGTTCGCTACTTACTCCTGCATTCCTCCACATCCCCATTCCCATGTAAAACCATCCAACTACATAGACAGACATAAATAGATAGGCAGATACACTAACATTTTTTAGACAGTAATATGTTTAATGTAAAACTTATTTGTTAGTTTAACTGTAATTTATTCCCGTGATGCAAAGCTGAATTTTCAGCATCATTACTCCCGTCTTCAGTGTCACATGATCCTTCAGAAATAATTTGTATATGCTGATTTGATTATTTATTATTATTACTATTATGACCTAATACAGTATTTTTTTATGATAAAACCTATTAGTTGCTTATAAGCATGCATATTACTAGAATATTAGCCATTTATTAGTGCTTATTAAGCATATATTAATGCCATTTTCTACATCCCTAATCACCCAATACATAAACTTAACAACTACATTACTAAGTATTAATAAGCAGCAAATTAAGAATTTATTGAGGGAAAAGTTGTAGTTAATAGTTAACACAAGTTTTAAAGTGTTACCATTAATACTTTTATTTAACAAGAATGATATAAATTAAGGTTATAAAGAAATGCTGTTCTTCTGGATGTTCTATTCATTAAAGGAACCTAAATGAAACTACTCAATTTAATGAATATATATATATATATATATATAGAATATTAGAATGATTTCCGAAGTATTATGTGACATAAGTAATGATGCTAAAAATTCAGCGTATTATAAATACTTTTTTTTTTTATTACTATTATTCTAAAAAATAAAAATATTTTACAATTTAACAATCTTTGCTGTATTTTGGATCAAATAAATTCAGTGCTGGTGAGCAGAAGATATACAACAACAGAACTATAGAACGATAGATATAGTGAAAGATAGAACGATAAATAAAACAACTGAACGATAGATAGACTTGAGGATCCACCACACCGACTAAAACACAGACACTATAAATACAAACACTGACGAGGCTTGAACTAAACACACATGGGGATCACAGCTGGGGACTAATCGACACAATCAACAAAACTAGGACAGGAAAGACCAAATAAGGACAAGGGCAGACACAAGGGGAGCAAAAACACAGAACTAACTAAACACAGAGTCTGACATTATTATTTCATGGGCACCCTGGAGGCCGTACAGGGCAGAGACCTTGGGCGACCGCGGCAGATCTGAAGTCTTGGGAGGCCATGGCCAAATCCCCTCCCTACCCACCACTTCCACGACCCTAAAAATTAGGAACAACAAGGCTATGGAGGGTGCTCTTGCAGTGCGGGCTCAGGGAGGCGCTTGCAGCAGCGCATACTCTGGAGTTGGACTTGGGACCCGCACTCCTGGCTGTGAATCAGGAACTTGATTCAAGACCGGCACTCCTGGCCGTGATTCAGGAACTGGATTTGGGAACAGCTCTCCTGGCCGTGATTCAGGAACTGGATTCGGGAACGGCTCTCCTGTCTGTGATTCAGGAACTGGATTCGAGACCGGCTCTCCCGGCCGTGATTCAGGAACTGGATTTGGGAACAGCTCTCCTGGCCGTGATTCAGGAACTCGATTCGGGAACGGCTCTCCTGGCCGTGATACAGGAACTGCATTCGGGATCGAGAGGATCAGGAACTGGGATAGGAATTAGAGCTGGCATATCGGACCACAAATCTGGTTTTGGACCCGGGCCACATGGACTGGAATCCGCGGGGACCTGGATTCGCCGTTGGGGAATTGGCATTGATTTGACTCCATACCGTGCATTTTCTTGGTGTGCTGGCGCTGATTGAACTCCATATCGCGCCGCTTTCGGGAGCGGATTACGCCAAATGGCGAGGCATGAGCCGGGCAATGGAGGGTGGCCTCCTGGCCGTTGCTCGTGCGGAGCTGGAAGAGGAGTGAGCCCGTTGAGAAGGCAATGTAGAATTTCCTCCTGCGTGATCATCCTCTTCCGTGCGGTAAGGGTGGATCCTTCTGTCACGGGGCCTCTCTGGCAGGTAGCACACGAAACATAGATTTTGCAGTGAAATAGATTTTAATAAAGACTTTGACAGATTACAGGTTTGACACTTGAGGATCCACCACACCGACTAAAACACAGACACTATAAATACAAACACTGATGAGGCTTGAACTAAACACACATGGGGATCACAGCTGGGGACTAATCAACACAATCAAGGGCGGACACAAGGGGAGCAAAATAGAATTATAAATAGAACTATTGGACAACAGAACAATAGATAGATAGATGACAGAACGATAGATAGAGCGTTAAAACGATAGAACGAACGATAGATAGATAGATAAATAGAACGATAGATAGAACGATAGAACGATAGATAGATAGATAGATAAAGATAGATAGATACATATACATAGATAGATAGATAGATAGATAGATAGATAGATCAATCTTTGGTTGTAAATATAGTATAGTCCTATCCTCCAAATCTCATTAGGTTTTTTCACCTCTTTCTTCCCAGGTACTCAAACTTTTATTGTTCCTGGTTCTTCTCCTCTCACGTGTTGAGTGTTGTTATGGTAAATTGGACAGAGCCACACCGCTGCAGCCCTGGCAGTGGATTGAGCAGGAGCTTGTTGAGCATGCATGAGCGACTCAGAGGTGCCCTGCAGAGATAGCTGTGATTTATACATTCAAATAGCAATCTGAACCATCTGTGTAATGGAAATCAAACAATGGGAGTACCCAGATTGATTGAGAGCGCTTGAACCGAGTGTATGCATGCGCGTCTGCTTGCGTGAATATATTGGCTCCTCTGGGCATCGGTGGCCAATTAGAACACACACTTTAATTCACTTTCCCAATTGCCCAGTGTGAAATCAAACGTGCAGCTGAGAGCCACGCTGACCTGATGGATTCTTTCAAATTAGCATGTTTGGCTGTTCACTGGAGTAAGACGGCTGAAGAACATGCTGATTTGAAATGATAATCATCCTTATCTGGTAATGCAAATATATTTATTAAGGTGAGGTGCAGATGCTGATTCATTTCTGAGAAGGTCGTGAGGAGACGGTAATTACGAACTTAGCATGAAGAAAGATTTTATGGGTTTGAAATATATGGGATAACGGGATATTGTCATTACGCATCGGTGAAATGTCTAAAAGCTGCATAAATCAAAATAGGAGTTCAAATTGTATAATTTTATTCATAATACAATCATACCAAATCAGGCTTTTATCATGAAAAAAAAAATAAGTTTAAATTGTTTTTTATTTAATTATTAAAATAAATATTAAATATATTATAATAAAATTATTGCAATAATAATATATTAATAAAATATTTCTAAAAACTAGCAAAGCAAAATTAGCTAATTTTATTTTAAATTAATTAATTAAACCAACTAAACAACTACAATTAAATAAAAAAAATAAAATGTAAATAATACATTATATAGCTGTATAGCTAAAAAAAAAGAACATTCAAATAATAAGGTTTAACAATGAAACCTTTTATCTACTAATTATTAAAAATGACAACAGAATAGAATTGCTACGAATCTAACTACAAATACAGAATATAAAAGTAAAATCTTGTTCAAAATATTAACAAAACCTATACAATGTCAATATAGGACTGTTCCAAACACTTTTTATTAGACCTTTTGAGAAAATGTAAATAAATTTATAAATAAATGACTTTCTGTGATGCAAAAACTAAAAGCATTAGGTAACAATGACATACAATGACTGTACAAATCCTTTTTTTTTTCTTTTATTGTTAAAGATGTTAATAAAATTTAAGAGGGAGAGATGATCAAGAAATAATGTATTATGGTCTTTTTGCTCACACACACCAATCATATGGCTCCATAAGACTTTAAATAAAGTCATTTTTACATTGTTTTATAATTAATTAATTTATTTACTTATGTCTTGTTTGGAGCTTGATAGACATGATCACTACAAAACATATTTTGTGGAAAAAACTGAAATGACATAAGGGTGCAGTAAATAATGACAGGAATGTCCTTGGGTAAACGATTCCTTCAACTAGAGTCAACAAAACGCAGGTTAATAATTTAGTAACTGTACACAGATTAAGCAGACGAGAGCTGTGATTTAGAGGCGGCTACATTAGCGTGAGATAAGCAGATGCTTCAGAAGACCAGAATGATGCTGTGTTCTGCCTGACAGAACAAAAACTCTCCCCTGCAGAGATTGACATCTCATCAACACACAGAGTGACAGCAGAGAGAATTCACTGTTGGAAAATCAAGCTCAGCTGAAGTTGATGGAGAGAATAAAGAGGCGAGTGTGAGTGAGAGGAGCTGTGCAGGAGAGCAGATAGCTCACTCACTCTAATCCTGCTGAGAGCCAGCAGCTAAGAGAGCTTAAGACAAGCACACCAACACAGCACAGCAAAGACTACATTACCGTGCTGGGGAAACCCTTTCATTACACCCTTTCATGGAATTCATTTACTTTTGAAGATGAAATAAAAATTATATGTTAACAGTTTGTTCAACAAGAGCAACATATATTATTATCACTTTAAAAACAATAATATTATATATTTTTTTTTCTATTAATAGTTTTATTCAGCAGGGATGCATTAAACTGATCAAAAGTGACAGAAAAGTATTTAGAATGTCATTTTAAATAAATGTTGTTATTTTATATTATATTATATTATATTATAACATTATAGAATCCTGAAAAAAAAAGTTTTTTTTCCCCCACAAACATATTACGCAGCACCACTGTTTCTAAATAAATATTAAGCAGTATTACTGTTTGCAACATTTGTATTATTAAGAAATGTTTCAGGAGTGCCAAATCAGTTCCTAAATATACTGCTTTGCCATCACAGCGAAAAAAAAAAGTTCCATAAAAAAAAAGTTCCACAAAACCAGTCATAAGTGTCAATTTTTTTTAAACTGAGATTTATACATCATCTGAAATCTGAATAAATAAGCTTTTTATTGATGCATGGTATGTTAGGATTGGACAGTCTGAGAAAATGTGGAATCTGAGGATACAAAAAAAGCAAAATACTGAGAAAACTGCCTTTAAAGTTGTCCAAATAAAGTTGTTAGCAGTGCATATTATTAATAAAACATTACGTTTTGATATATTTACAGTAAATATCCTCATGGAACATGATCTTTACTTAATGATTTTTGACATAAAAGAAAAATCCTTCATTTTGACCCATACAATGTATTTTTGGCTATTGCTGTAAATATATCAAGGGCAGGGACCAGGGTCACATATTACAATTAAAATCGGTTATTTTCACTTAATCTTTTTTCTTACAAATAAATGCAGCCTTGGTAAGCACAAAGAACTTGTTTTGTAAAGATTACAAAAATCTTATTGACCCCAGTAATAATATATATTTATAATAATAATAAAAAGTGAAAAACAACTTTAATTGTTGCTTTTGTTGGTGTTGAAAGTAACTCAAACAAGCACTGTTTATAACTCAAGACTAAATTATTAAGTCAACATTGAATCAATATTAACTAATTTTCATACAAATTATAAAACACTACATATGGTTTCACCTGCAGCAAGGATAAAAAGCATTGTTTAATGCATGAAACCATCAAAATTCCAGACACAATATAGTCTTTGTCCTATTTACTCATGTTAATAATTTGGAATATGATAAACATACAATAAATGTGCGATTAGAAAAAATCTCCACTTGATATAATGTCAAATACAGATCCAGCTGAGAACTGATCTACATCCATGTAATATATGTCTTATGAAGCAGCAGTTTTTCCTGAAATATTCCTCATCTGAAGTCGCAGCTCTATGTGTGCTGACACTCTGCCTCCCAGACAGTGCTTGTTTACCTTCTGTTTGTGAAGGCGCTGTAAAATCAATTAAAGTCACAGTCCATCATCTGCACGTCTGAGCTTAGCTGAACCTCACGTTAAAGAAGAGGAATGAGACTCCACTGCCCTCAGCCTCTGTTACCCCGGCACCTGCTATCTCTCTGTTTCAGACTGATTTACTACAAGAGCTGCGTCGCCAGCCTTGATCTTAGCCATGCTAACAGAGCGACGCAAATTAGCTCACAGTTATGGGTTAGCGAACCTGCGCAGCAGATAGCCACGCTTTGTCGCATCTATCAAGCCAGTCAGGCAACAAATTAGTGGACATGCCGTGAATTAGTGAATAATTTCATTAGGCTGTCAGCGAGCAGGAGTGGAGTTGCAGCGAGGGGTGGTTTCAGTGTCAGTGGAAATACGCCTAAAAGGGACGATTTCAAAATAAAAACAATGGGTTTAAAAGACAAAATACAGTGCCAGCTCACCAGTGATCTAGTGCTCGATGCCTAAGCCTGACTTATTTCTGTCCTGATTTGTGTGTGTAAAATTATTGGTATGCTTAAAAAATGTTGTTTTTTTACCTCAGTGGTGAGACTGTGCCTCCTCCTGCTACAGGTAACATTGATGTGCTAAGCATGTGTCTTCATGATTTAGTTATTTACTCAACTGATTAGTTCAAAACACTAGATTAAGAAATGAGTGAGTCACTGAATCACTCACTCAACCGATTCATTCACAAACACTGATTCATTCTGGAACTAGTGGGCCTCATTATAGGCTGCATTATAGTTGAAGCTATGAGGTTTCTCTCAGTACATGCTGTATGTCTCTGTACATGTAGGTTTTAACTCATTTACTATTGGACCAGACAATTTTATCGGAAGACTACACAGTACGCAAAATGGCAGCAGTAGTGCTGAGCAAAAGGTAGGTTTCACCATAAATTTTATTTTTACAAGAGAAAACACAATAACTACATATATATGAACATACCCTGGGTGCACCGTCTTAATTTTCCTTCATTTAGTATTAATTACAATCACATTCACTGTAATCAAGTGAGTCCTTCTCTCTCTCTCTTTTCTTTTTACAGGCACACACAACCAAAAATGGTGTCAGAGAACTGTGAACACTCAATACATCATGCGGTCCTAACCAAGTCAACACAGAAGTTGATAGACCTGATAACCCAAGATCTTGAAGTGACATTCTGCTTCCTTCAATCTATATGTACTTTGAATAGTTTATGGGTCATATTTTTTCCATTTAACACTTTCACACAAGAACATGTTTCTCTGTCGCTCTGCGTCTGTCTTCTAACTGTGCAGCGCTATCCTTAAGCAAGTGGAGGGTGGAGCTGACAATGCATTGTTCCAATTACTCATGTCTTAAGCTAATTACAGAAACTGAAGTATATTAAGAATCATGTTTAGATGAGAATTTGCGGTAACCCATGATCCACAATACTGTGTGTGGCGTAGAAGTAGTCTGACAGAAAATCAATTTCACATTACTGATAAAAGGTTGGATGAATGAAAAACAATCATGCTATGTCATGGGAATAATTGAAAATGAAACAGAATGGGAATGTTTTTGTTCTTAAGGGTGTCTGGGACTAACTCAGCCCTCCACTCTCAATGCTAGGACCCTGTGTTTTCCTATTCATCCCAAAAGCTCCTGTGCCTGACAAATGAACAGTGCCACGTACCTATCATTGTTTCCTCCTGGAACCTTTGGGAACAAACACCTGCTAACTAGCGCCAGAGTTCCCATTTCTCCTGGCACAAACATTTACAGCTTCATGTGTGCTCTCCTGCGGCACGTCTGCTGTAAGTGTCTGAGCGTAGCACGCTATAAACGAGGGCAGAGTGTGGGCATGTTGACAGAGGCTGGGGCGCAGGAGATTAACCCTGGACCAGGCCTGTCTGTAGTCACTGCGTACTGGGCCTGTGCCAGTCTATTGTTGGCCAGAGAATGGGGTGACGGTGGGGCCACTGCAGGCGGAGGAGGGAGCACAGCCTTCTGGGTAATTATGGAGGATTGGGGGCAAAAGGTGTAGAGAGGAGGGGGCAGAAAAAAAGCTGTTGAGGGGATAAAATTGAGTCCTGGCAAATATGACCGTGCATGTTTGTGTAGCTACAGGTGTGACAGTCTTGCACAGGTGCAAACACACACACACACACACACACATACAAATCTTTAGACTGCATGTCTATTTTACATATTAAAAAAAGGGAAAAACACATTATTTATTTATTTATTAAAATAATGTGTATTATACATATTGCACATTTAAAAAAATATTATTTTGTTACATTCTAACTGTATTTATCATTACTTTTGATCAGATCAATTTAAAGCACCCTCGCTAAATAAATTATACAGTTCTATCATTTCTTCCCTCAATTTCTGACTCCACTGTGTGTATATAATGTGTATAAAGTATAATGGTACATAGCTTTTTTTCCAGAAATGTTAGGACATTTTTTTTGTTTGCTTTTTATTTGAATACAATGAAAACGAAAGGAATTTCAAATCACATGAGCTAATATTTAATTCACAATAGAACATACTGTAGATAACATAACAAATGTTCAATCTGAGAACATTTACAATTCTATGCACAAAACAAGCTCATTTCAAATTTGATGACTTCTACAGGTCTTAAAATAGTTGGCACAAGGTCAATAAAGTCTTTTAGTTTTAATATTTTAGGTTTCTTGAATAATCAGCATATTAAACACAGTATACTGGTACTTGCATTTCGCAAATGAAATCTTAAAAAGGTCAGGCACCATGAATTCAACAGAAGGCTGTGAGAGATAGACTTACACGTTTTACATTGACACATACCTTATAAATGTAATTTTTACCAACCCACAACTTCTAAAACTCTTTAAAGGAAATTCAGTCAGGTACCCTTAAGTCAAAAAGAGAATCATAGACAAAATTTAGTAAATTAAAATTTTTATTTGCAAGATAC
>JAUCMS010000022.1:15032376-15059629 GCA_032357445.1 Enteromius radiatus | reverse complement strand
TGTCCATGTACTGAACTGTTATTATTCAACCATGCCAAGGTAAATTCAGTTTTCCATTCTATGGCACCTTTAATATAAAGCCTAAAATGTATTTTAACATTGCTGTTGTTAAGGATTGCATGATATCTTGCATGAAATAGTTCACTTCAGAAAAATTAAGTATACTTCAGTACATCTTTATCTGGACTACTTCTGCACAATTAAAGTGAATTAAGCACAACAGGTGTTCCAATTTAGCAGACTTTTACGTTTGCCAGTTTAGTATACTAAAAGTACAACTGCAGGGTATATTTATAAAGTACATAAACATGTAAATATATTTGTAGCATATTTAGCATAAAATAAATGTATTTCAAATAAACTGTAGTATACTGATTTTTCACTTGGGCATTTCTGTGAAAGGGGCCAGAGAAAGCCTCAAGTAAAAATTTAGACCTTATTTTAGAGCCTTTTTTATGTCAGTAAGACATTCTTTTCTAGTCTGTGGACGGGTTCTTTACAAAATAGTTTACAAAATTTAGTCAAAAGCCTGGCTTTGCAAAACCTACAAGTGGAAACCCGTCCCACGCTGTTCAAAAGCACTGAAATTAAAAAGTTATAAAATATTCACATTGTGTTTGTGCATGTGTGGATGAGGCAGCAGTCTCTCCGGACCACCAGTCAAAACTTATTGAAATTCTGCCCGCCTCGTTCTCCGAAAAACACACCCAGATGAAAAGAGAGAGGGACTCAAACATGTGTAGCTATTATAAGAGAAAGACGAGTGCATAATCTGATGTGTGTGATCGAGTGTGTGATGAGACAAACGATTCTCATGCTCACCCCTTCCACACACACACTCCGTCAATGTTTAATCACCGTGAGCCTACATGCGCTGCTTTCGCAACCGCTAGCACAATAGCAACAGGAAAGCGCTAATGTTGTAGGGATGTGGTTGGAAGGTTTGGGATATGTTCTGGGGTTTGATGATTAAAAGATTGTGATTCCTCCAGGCTAATGCACTGCGTTATGAGAGCGTCTATGTAATGAGAATAATTTCAGAGCATTAGGAAAGACATCACAGAGTCTCGAGTGACTTCCAGACAAATTCGAGCCACACGTAAATGCATATACACAAACACACTCACATGGGAACATGCGCAAAAAGAGCTGATATTTATGCCCTCATTATAATTACGCTTTCATACAGGTGAACACACACACACTGACGAGCAATTGATAGTCCTTCGCACACGGTCTTTTGTTGCAGAGCGATATAGCAGCCAGAGACCCTGGCAACATTGTTTAATCTACACTTTTTCTTCTGAACTAACAAATAGATGTTAACAATAGCCTGCATTACAATACAATGAATATAAAGGTAATACTTTCAATTTCAACAAACATCTACTTTAAAAGAATGATAACGCACTGAATAGATGACTCTGTGCTGTCAAATGGCCGTTTGTCTGTCTCTACAGGGGATTTATTCAAGTTGACCTGAATGACTTCTATTATCTATTCTATTACCGATTTAATCAAACCCCTTGAAAAGGACATGACCAGCTTTCATAGGCTTCAAGTGTTTTACAGAAAGCATGGACCAAAAGGAAGATGGTGAGAAAATACAGAGCACGAGTGTCCAAAACAAGTCGAAGCAGGGTTATTTAGTTGTTTACTATCTGAATGAATGAAGAATTGAATTAAGAGCATATAAACTATTTGTCGTTTTGCACCCATCAAGCTCCTTTTTATTTTAAATCAGAAACTGACCAACAATATTACAAAGCCTATATCAGCTAAACAAATAAATTGGGTTAAAATAAAAAGCTGTGTATTCTAGAGAATTGAAAATCTTGGAAAATAAAACAAAAAATAAAATAAAATGCATTCTGGACAATTGAACAGCTTTGGAGGTAACACTTAAATAGCTATAATTGCATTATATTACAATATATGTCTTAATAGTGTAGTATTTAATAAAAAAAAAATCAGATTTCGCCAAGTTCAATGTGTCCCTAGGTCAACATATTTTGTTGACCCTGGGACAACATTTTATTACATTAATTTAGTCTTGACCAAACACCTAAACATAAAGGCCTGTTCACACCGGGACTAATACCGCCGATGTGTAACGCCTTGTGAATAAACAAAGCGTAAAAACGGCAACAGTCAAAGCGTCATTTAAAAAAAAAAATGCCTCTGTCTCGTTTTTTTGTGTTTGACACGGTGCATTAAAAACTGGCCGACCAATGAGATTGTTCATGTGCCAGGAGCTGCTGAAGCTACAGTACATGGCTTGGCGGTGCTCAAGCACAAAACGGTCTTGCCAAGCACACAAGGTACATAGATGAAGAAGATGAACCTCAGAGAGATGAATGGTCTCGTTGTACTAATTGTACTTGCAAACTGGTTCTTCATATATGATTGGGTAATCACAATGTTGTTCCAGGGTCAAGAAAAATGTTGATCCAGGAACATGTCGCACTTGGTAAAATCTGAGTTTTAGAGTAATGCATTTAAAAGTCAAATGATAGGCAAATCATAACCTTCTATAATTAACAAACAGTCCTAAACAAAGGTCGAAGAGATTTACCACCCAATCACCACACCATCAACCGTTCATCTACTCTACACACAGCATTTACAGCAAACAAAATAATAGAAATCTTTCCCCGCTTTATATAGGTCGCAAGAAACCATCTGATTTCATCTGACATGAAAAGCTGTTTTATGGATTATATGACATAATTCAATCAATACTCTCACATAACAAATGCAGAATCCAGATTAGTGACAAACACACCGAGTCTGACAGTGAAATCAAATGCTAACTCTGACTCAGACAAGACTGACATTTGAAGCCTATTTAACCAAAAGACTTTACCAACTGACACAAGCACTAAAGCAAATATTAATAGATATTGGCTAATAAGCAGAAAAATACAATCTAACTATCCATTTATGGTGTCTATTTTAGTCTTTTTTTAACCTGTTTTAATGATCTCATCCACCTGAACCATGAGGGAGCCATGAATGTTTTGAAAGTATTGAATGTCACGTCGATAGCCAACGAAGCTTTTTAGAGTAATAGGATGAGAATTTAACGATTCTGATTCCTCTGAGCAATTCTTGTTCTTTAATGATTCCATCAACAATTCTTTTAGTAATTTTTTGGATGAACAAATGGATGATATTTGGAAATTGCATTCACAATCCCACAAACGAGCTATTGTAAAATGATAGGATCATTTCGGAATTCAACAGAACAGAAACAACAAATGGCAAATAAACAGTTCTTGGAAACGTGGTTCATAACAATTATTGCATCTAACAACCCTTCAGTTGTCATTATCTTTGCTAATCCCATACCTAGGATTTAGCATGCTCGAGACATTGCATCTGTGAAAAAAAGTCAAAAAGCAAACACACAGAAACTGAATATATGCACCACAAAAGACACGTTTACACATCTGCTTGGAAGGTGATTGCTCATTCTTGTGCACAGTGGACAGAAAAGAAGATGCTGATCAGGATATCAGTCAAGTTTAAGGTGACTCCGATGTGTATATTGCATATTTTATTCGTATTTATGCTTATTTACAGCGTTCAGTCTACATTAGTGGAAGAATGCAGCTTTTCCAAAACCCTCAATTGAACAGAACATCATGGAAATCATTTGATTTCATCCACCCCCTATTCTCAAAACAGAACAGGCTCCAAAGGGCAAAGGGTCCAGCTGTCGGGACATCTTGGCAGTAAATGAATAAAGAATAAAAGGTGTTCATTGTCTGTACTTCAGGCCAGAGGAGTGACCCATCTGACAACCTGTCAGCCTTCACACACACACACACACTCATTCAATATACACACCACCAGCCTCATTTGAAATTAAAGACCCCTCTCACACACAGATATTTCATTATCAACTAGAGCTTATTGTAACCCAGGTCACAGGGTTGACTATCGATCAGAGAGCTGGGGCCTCAAGGGGAATAATCAAACCCAGAGAGATAGATTGGAAACTTTGATCTCTCTGCTCAAAGTGTCAAGCGCATTCTTTAAACAAGATCCACAGATGATTGAGCTTATTGAACTTTTCGTTTTGGTAGCGTGTGCGCTTGAATGTGAGGATATAAGGACTAGGTGATGTCTTTTGGAATAGAAAAGACTGGAAATGTGTGTTCCACAAATGATTGTGATTTCAAAGTAAACTATGTGTGACCTGCTTTGCTGTTTTGATTCGCATGAGAATCAATGCACAACAACATTGTAAAATCAGCTATACTGTAAAAAGATGCAAGAAAGCAAAGGCCAATCAGAATGCAATATGCAAATAGCTGCCAAACCCATAAGACCATAGATAATCTTCAGAAGACAAAATAAGATAAAATGAGAATCCAAAAGCTTTCTGACAACTGCAATGCAAATAGCACATGCAAGGACATCAGTAAAATAGTCCATGTGTCATCAGTGGTTCTACCGTAATGTTAAACTATGAAAATACTTTCTGTCTGCAAGAACAAAGGTCTTACGGTTTTGGAATGACATGAGTAATGAGTAATGAGTAATTAAAGTTTTGGGTGAACTATCCCTTTAAAGGTGTAAATCTGATTTTGAATGTTTAAATGTCATTCAGCACTCAAATTGTGGAATTTTAATAATTAAGGTGTGAAGCTTTGTACACAAATGAAATAATGCTTGTGGATCTCAGTTCTGTTGTGAAAATCTCACTGCACTGTTTAAGTACTACAAACTTCAGTAGACGACATTAAGCCGTTCATCTGAAAAGAAACTGTGACATGATAAGATCCTGTTAAAGATCAGACTTAGATGGCACAATAAAAGAATGTAAGCTGATCTTTATGCCTTCATCACATATCACGTCTCTGCAGGTGGATTTCACAGGGCACGCTGTTGTGAGCAGACTTGTACGTGAACAGGTAATGGCTTTTTAAGTACTCTACACAGACAGAGAGTGAGTGAGTATTGTAGAAAGCTTTCAGTGCATGCATGTTTGAGAGAGAGAGAGAGACAGAGATTATCAGAGGAATGGGTATATAATTGGAAAGCTGAATAAAGTGTTATTATTCCAGTGATAAGCATCTATAATTCAGTGGATATATCATACATGTACATTGTGTGTAGCCATGCATATGTGCTCAGGCCTGTTCATAATAAGGATGTAGATACTGTATAGTTACCTTTACAGTCATTGTTACTGGCATGAATGGGAATTGCTTTGACCTGGTCATGTAGCCATTTTGTGTTCGGTATATTAAAATACATTATATACAACATATAAAACACGTTGAACAGTTTAAATAAATGATGAATAAACTGGGGGTGCAAATAAGTGGTACACATGCTCAACCAAAATAATTTGCTTCATGTGAAACCGTGAGGCTAACATCACATTGCTACATCACAGCGTGACGTTGTAGCTGAATTAAAAGAACAATTTTAAAATTGCAGCGCTGCAAGAAAGTGAAGTAGATTATATGTTTGTTTTTTTTTACATTTTAAATGTGTGTTAAATTTTGAAAGTTGAATAAATGTTGCAGTTATTTAGATATTGTACTGTCTAAATATATCATCTTGCTTAATCAATTTGGTGAAAGGGAAAAGATGGGTATGTAAGCTGTCCTTTGCCCACAGTAGTGTGTGTCACGCCTTATGTCTGTTTTTTTTTTTTTTGTCATTGTTCTGTCACAGTTCAGTTTGGTTTCGTTTTAGTGTTTCCTGTGTTTGCCCATATTTGGCCCTTCCTGTGTCTGTGTGTAATCATTGGTTAATTTGCTCCCACCTGTATTCCATGTCCTCATTAGTTCTCTGTCTATAAGTATCATGTCTTTTGAGTTTGTCGTTTGTCGGATTATTAACGTTGCTTTGAGTTTGCATGTTTTTGTTCCTGTTTCTGTGATCTATCCTGATTAAAAACTACTCTAAAGAGTATTTTGCCTGTCCGGTCTTCCCTCTACCCAACACGGAACCGTGACTGTGTGTTTATATTTCTTGAAGTTTATGAGATGCTCTGGCATTTTAACAAATCAACAGAATCTCTCCAGGTGGAGTCTCAGCACTGTTAAGAGACCAGTTCCCTACGTAAGAAAAGTGTAAATGAGGACTGGTCTGCTTAAAACTGGACAACTTTCCAAGAGGTTACCATGGTAACATTTAGCTTCAGCATCACTATGTAGATCCGTACCTTTTGGGAACTCCAAATCTAAAACGGCTCACATCTGCTCCTGAAAGAGCAGGGTGATTTAATGAGGCTTTAACTTTGGCCCTTTAAAGCCACCGTAGCTGCAGGGGCTGTTAGCCATATCTGTGAGCGCTGTGGTTCATGAACCCTACTGGGCTAAAGCTCGGGACAGCATTCTCCCAGGGTACTTTATAATGGATTCTACAGGCATGAGAGCACGCTGAAGACCTTCACGAGTCCCTCTGTTTCACACACACACACACACACACACATCGTCTCGCTTCAGTAGTCACAGTTGTACCAACTTGTCCTGGAGTTATGCTGGAGTTCAAAAACACACACACTTAAAACTTCAGCATCAATTTGTCTGATTTATGAAATTAATAGCTTTGGCACTGAAATCTGATCTCATTTAATCACACTTATTCAGTTCTATATTACTGTAGTAACCATAAACCGCCTATCAACATTCTTAAAACCACTCAAAAATTACTTGGCAATTCTGTCAAAAATGTCAACAGAATTTACCTGAGTGCATAGCAACACCAAAGCAATGGTCAAAAACCACTAATATTGTTCTTTACAAAACAATGCATACTAATGTTGCTGCTGTATAAATGGCTAAAATACTCAAGTCAGTTATATTAGCATGGACGCTTTGCGTTACTAACACTCAATGGGCCGGTTTCCCGGATAGGAATGAGATTAAGCCAGGATTAGACCTTTGCTAATTTAGGACAATTAAGAATTTTTAGAAATATGTCCTACAAAAATGCATTATATGTGAACATTTTAAGACCAAACAATGGCAATGATGTATTTTAATATATCTCATTGCAAGCCTTTTCCAGTTTAGACAGCTCTTAACATTTATTTTAATCTAGGACTAGTCTTAAACCCTGTTCGGGAAACCGGCCCAATATGTTATTGAATAATACTATAAGAATTGTAAACTTGACTAGTTCACATTCAGGTATAGTTTTGACTTCAGAGGATCATATAATGACATTCCAGGTCAAGTTGCAGAATTAGAGAGGAAGTCTGAGGCCTGAGGAACAGCACAGTAATTTGGCAGTAAATAATAACATCAACAGCACTGTCATCACACCTCTGGGGGAAAATGAGTGAGAGAGAGAGAGACTACAGGAGAGCGTGATCTCTAGTCTCTAGATCATTAACACACATCACCCTTCAATTAAAAACTCATTTATCTTAATTACTCAACTAATGGGACAAGTCCCCACAGAAACACACAACACACACACACCCTCGAAGGACGGCTACAATGACATGTACACATGTACACACATGTGCATGTAGGTGTGAAAAGTCAACATTAATGCTCAGAGAGAAGCCTAAAGCCATACGCACACTACAAAATCACAATCCACCCATCAGCCTGTCTCTGCTGTGGCCTCAGTTCTAATGTGACATCATTACTGCTTCCTCAGATTCATTATATGCTGATGGATTTAAGAGAGAACCTGCTCTAATTTGTAAAGTTTCAATAATGTAAACTATCTGTCTGTCTATTTACGTATCTCTCTATCTGTCTCTCTGTTTATCTCTGTCTCTCTATCCACCTCTGTCTTTCTGTCTGTCTCTGTCTATCTTTCTGTCTGTCTATATTTCAATTCAATTCAATTCAATTTGCTTTATTGATATGACATACTTGGGTACATATTGCCAAAGCATTGTACACATCCAATATATACAAAAATAAACAGTAATACTTTTAATTTGTAATTTTCAAAAATCTGCTGTCTATATTTCTCTGTCTGCCTGTCTTTCTGTTTATCTATCTGTCTGTCTGTCTGTCTGTCTATCTATCTATCTATCTGTCTATCTCTCTATGTGTGTGTGTGTGTGTGTGTGTGTGTGTCTGTATGTCTATCTCTGTGTGTGTGACTGTCTGTCTTTCTTTCTGTCTACATTTGCCTGTCTGCCTGCCTGTCTGTAACTATTAAACTATTTGGAAACAACCTAAAAATGATACTTAAATCTGATTTCATTTTAATATTTCCTAATATTCGAATTTAAATCACAGTTGGCTACTTTAATTCTACTTAAACCCCTACGTTAACAAAGAAACTGCACTTATCAAACTATTTCACATGATCTTGAACTCAACCTGAGTCTCCTGAAGAGAGTGACATCTTTTCCTCTACCTCTAGCCATTTCCCCCTGCTTCTTTGATTGTCCCCTTTAGATTCACACACAACGGCTTTGAGAGAGCCTTCAATATGAATTCTAATAGAGCAATTACCATTATGAATGATAACTAGGGATATTCTGCTGATCTAGGGTCAGGGCCCGTGCAATAGCTCTTATGATTACGGAGTATGGAATCAGGTTCAGGAAATAGCAGTGCTCCGCTAGCCAGCGGGAATGTTTAACCTACATCATGGATCCCTGTCCTATTGATTAGACCATTAGACTTGAACCGCTCAGAGGAAATTGACACAATCCTCTTTCCATATGAAATCTTTGCATTAATGCTCCACAATTTAACGGCAAAGCTATACGATTTCTTCAGAATATTTATCCGTTCAATTTCCAGCTTTCCTCTAAAAACTGAATAATATGTCATTTTGTGTGTGATTTTGGAGGGCTGCGCTGCTCATGTATCGATAATACATGATAATAATGTCCTAAAACCTCTTCACTCAACAGTTACTTTAAGAGGCTATTTCATGATCATTGCCATTAGCTGATAACCATTCATATGCTTGGAAGACTTAACAGAAGACTGAACGATCAAAGACACATTTTATTTAGTAATTTCTAAGTAAATACTAAAAACACTATTATTTGCCATCTGCCACCCAACTCTATAGATATGAGCTCTATATTCCGAACCCATATCAGTTACCAATAAATGACATTTTATTAAATAAACAATATCTATTGACATAAATAAAATAAAATACATATATTACAGTATATATTATGAGATGTATATCCACATCCAGTCTCTCTCTCTTTTACACATAATGCAGTGCCATTCAGACACTCATTGTCATTTAAGTGTCAAATCTATTTATATACACATATACAGCCTACAAAAAACCCATTCAACACACACTTACGCAAAATTGAACCACTAAAGGTTCTCAATGTACATCTGAAATATATCACAGAAACACATGGTGTACAGTAACCCTCTCTCTCTCTTTTTCTCTGACTCTCTCTGTCTCTCGCCCTTCATTCTGTTACTCCCTTCGCTCCGTCTGTCTCATGCTGATAGCAATGAAAGTGATCTACGGGGGAGGCCATGCACACACAAGTACACAGCTACTGAAAGTGTGTGTGTTTGTTGCACTGTGGGAAGGTTTGTCCTGCTGTGTTAAGCTCATATATGGACTAAATCGACAAAGGCTTTCAGTCACACACACATTATCCCACATCCTAAGAGACTTACACCACAGCAGCACTAATGTGACACATATAGGCCACTGTCCTTCAGACTGGAGCATGAAAAATCATACTACACTCAACACTAAAATCACCATATATCAAATCATGACATTATGTAATATGTCTGATTATGAGTATTTGCTCTATTTGGAATATTTCCGCATATTTTCAATTCCAATTACATACTGTCATCCAAACAAGAGATTCTAGATAGGTATTAGAAAAGTTTTCATATATGTGTCTATTTCCGCTGAATTGAGAGCATCCGGCATGTCTACAGATACTTCACGGTTATGATTCAAGGAAATATTATGTAATAATACAGTAGAAGAGACAACAGTATATTTCCAGATTTGGAATCAAGAGGATATAAAAATACAATAAAATAAGATAAAATAAAGATGTAGACAAAATGAAATGACATAACATAACATTAAATAAAAAATTAAATTAAATTAAATTAACACAGCCTAACAACTGAAGTACTTTTTGATCTACTTCAAATGTTGACTACTGTAAAATTGAATGCAACAATGTAAAAAATAATAATAATAATAATAATAATAATAATATACAGCATTAGAATGCATCCAGTATTATTATTGTTATTACTATGTCACTGTACCCTATGAATTATTTCTATTTGTTTATAAAGCCTTATAGGAACAGATACTGTACATTAGGAAACTGCATAAATCTCTCAAAAAAGGTTCAAAAGGAACAAAGTTAATGCAATTAAACATCAGACAGAAGTGATAGTCATGATGGATGTGACTAACCTGATATGATTGTGTATCCGATTCCACGTGGTCGACCTAAGTCTTGATCGATCGCCCTGATCTTACGAACTTCATAACCCTACAGACACACACACAGAGAACAGGCATTTAATGAGAGGTAAAGCAAGAAACGCATGAAAAAATTATGCATACAAGCGCATTCGTTTTTAAAACGCTTTGCTTTGTGCGATGACATCAAACAATCAAACATTTTAAGTGTTCAAATGCTTTTGTGTGCAACTGTTGAGGAAACTGTTACAGGGGCATCAGCTTCAAAAATGAATGCATCAAATGAGACATGAAAAACAACAAACTGAGTCTGAGGACTCTTTGATCCTGAATGAGAAACAGCACAGATGCTTAAGGAGAAAAGTGAGAGAGCGTCTGCCATTGATCCAGCTAATAGTGTCTGAGAGCTGTTTATGCTTCATTTCTGCCAACACTCCACTGCTATTACAGCACACAATCAATTACAGCACGTTTAGCGCAAGAATGTGAGGAGAAGCGAGGGAGAAATGGATGACAAAAGCGGCTGAACAGGGGATGAAGTGTGGCTGAAGTAATTTGCGAGCCATTCTCTTGCCATCCGCACAAGTTGAATGTTCAATCATGCACACGTCTTTCTCCTCTTTCCTGTCCTTTCATCCTCAAACATTCTCCCTGCACCTTCTTGTCCACTCCTCCATCCTCCCTCCATCCACGTCTCATCTCTTGCACCATTTCAGATCAAGCGCTTGACAGCCAAATTGTGTTTGCCCCTAAAAAGCCTTTAAATGTCACCCTGACAAAAGAAAACGCCAAGCAGCGGTGCAAAAACTCCCCACTTTTCCCACAAAACATTGTTTTGCTCTCCGTTTTAGCTGTTGTCAAACTTTGGCCCATTTGGCAGCTGGATTCAGTTTTCTAAGGTACGAGCATGAACCGCAGAGCTGTGTTTGTGCCAGAAGGACAAGGCTTGGATGGACAGTGAGCACCTGCTGGTGGATGACGCAAGTACACCAATCCACAGGATATCTGAATATACCAGCTGTGTATTAAAAAAAAAATAAAAGTATATTTGTGTGTTGATATTTGTGGTTTATGGGAACACAAATTTGTTTAATTACATGGGCATGACAGAGGTATTAAATTTTTATTGTAATTGTAAGTGATTTATTAGGGCACTGCCAATATCCATGTAATTCAAAGCTTAAAAACATATTGACCACACTAAAAATGGACAAAGTTTCCTGTAGTTAGGTGTAGTGTTGGTGTAGGGAAATAGCACCATACCGTGTGCATGGTCTTAATAAATCTGTGCAAAAGGATGTTGTAATGGCATGGTGGCATCAACATTTTTATAACAGTGTTTTATTTGTTAACACTATTAGGTAGGGTTAGGGTTGGATTTGGTGTAGGGCGCATTTCCAACATGATAGAGCATTAACTTTTAGCGACGGGCCACAGATATTTCACTTCAGAACCACCGCAATACATACCTATTACTCTTTGAAACTGCAGTAAAACGTGTAGTAAGGAAAAAAAAAAAAAAAAAAAAAAAAGTGCAAAGAGGTACATATTTCTATAAGACCAGGTTGGAAATATGTTGAGAATTAAAAGGGTTACTCCACACCGAAATGAAAATTTTGTCAATAATCAATTACCCCCATGTCATTACAAACCCGTAAAAGCTTTGTTCGTCCTCGGAACACAATTTAAGATATTTTGGATGAAACAATGACACTATGGTGCCAAAACATTGAATAAAGTCATTATTTGTGTTTACTTCACCCACCGTCTTATTGTAGCGTCATCATTACAGTTGAAGCTCTAATGGCAGATAGACTATTGTGACGATTACTTTCATACTTTTATAGACCATGACAGTGTTCATTACTTGTCAGTCAACAGGACAGTCACAGTTATCATTATCACACAGTACTGCCTGTCACACTCCAAAATATACCAAAAATAAAAATAATTTAAAAAAAACTAGTTATTGAATTTTTATAGTTATTATAAAGTCATTATCGCCACATGGGATGTGAACATATGCTAAATGTGACCTTGAAAGACATGGTCACTATGAACCATCCTTACATATAAAGAGCTTTGCAAAAAAAGATCTAGTAGGAGAAAGAAAAAAAAAAAAACTAGTTCGTAGCAGACATTGTGAGAGTACATAATGACAGGATTGTGCAACACATTTTCACATTCCAACTCGTCACATTTTGACGCTTGGTCAAGAACCTTTTGCGTCGCTTTTTGAAGCTCAAGGTACCCCTTTTTAGACACTTTTCGGCGTAAGGGTCCTCCATTGTTTTAAATAGGAAACCCTGGTGTCTATGGAACATTTTAAATCTATTATTCGGTCACTCGAAAAAGACTCTTTGATTTGTAATTGTTTTTAACAGTTTAAATTGTTTGTTTGTTGTCTCAATCTGAAAGTCATGACTGTAACTGCTGCTCAATCTTGGCCAGGACTCTCCTGTGAAAGAGATTTTAATCTCAGTGAGATTTTTCCTGGTTAAATAAAGGTTAAATAAAATTAAATATGCCGATGCAATAATTTTTTTTTATTGTAGCATCATAATTAAAAGATATATTGGGTAAAAACAAGGTCATTATTGCATATACGTAGGGGTATGATTTTTCAATGTAAACATACATATCAGGCAAACTAGCATCATAATTTAGTTGAAAAATATTAAAATTCCAAGTCTTTTGATGCAAAACGATTGATTTGTGAGAGGAATAGACACGGTCGCTGTCTCCGTCTTCCGTGTACTTCCTAAGTGATCTCTCCCTCTCTCTCTTTTTCTCCAGGTGTCTGAGCGAGAGCGATGCACCTGAGATGGAGCGAGGGTTAAGGGTTGTGTTTTGACAGATGACCCACGACAGCTCAGCGTGTTTGATATCTGTTTGTGTGTAAATGTCAGTAGCCTTGAGAACTCCCCACACCCACTCAGTCACTTAGCCTGAGGCCCGTCAACTGAGCTGGTACACACTCCGTACACGCGTGTGTGAGTGTGAGGGAAGATAAGCTGTAAGCTCTCTGCGTGTGGCTAAGTGTACGTGTCAACATCGTTTTATACGAACATGCTAGTGTGACGTGTGCCCTTATTGAGGGCGCACGTGTTTAGACTGTCTAATTCTCATCACAAAAGCCTCTTGTCTTTTTTTAAATAGTGTTTTCGCCAACTTTCGGAAATAAGAAATGAAATGCCAAAATCAATCGCATCCACTAGGAACTTGATGCTGACCGCCACATTTAGACAGGACAACTGGTCTGAAGTCATCACTGTCTTCTTATTTATGACCTTCCCGAGACAACTGATAGATCTGTGTCACCACACTTCATTCTGACATGCTCACGAGTTAATATGCATGCAAATGGACACCAGAAAGAGAGAGATAAAAGGAAGGAGAGAGAAAAAATGGGGCATGAAAGAATGAGAAATGGATAAACAGACAGCAACTAAGAGGCTTGAGAGTTGTTTGAGAAGTGGATTAAAATAAAAAAGAAAACAGTTCTTTTAAACGTCACTATATTGCTGTTTAACTGTATTTTTTATCAAATAAATGCAGTTTTGGAGAGTATAATAATAATATTAATAATTATTCCTAACTTGACTGGTAGTATGTGTATTAAGTACTGATACTTTACACAAATGAAAAAGATATCAAAATTTTATTTTTCTATAGATCAATACATCAAAATATAGTTTTAAATGAATGCAAGAATACCTTTTTAATGATATATAACTGATTCTGCTTTGGTTTATTTTGGAACTATTTTCTTTAGTGGAGAAGAAAATAGATTTTTTGTGTCTAAAATAAAACTTCAGTATTCACTTTTTATTTATTAAACTGTAGTGCGGTATTAAATTCGATACAGGAGTGAATCTTCACAGGAAATATATGATTTCTGGTCTATTATCTGCAGTACAGGCAGCTTTAATTTAGCTGCTTCCACTTTCAATTTCACACAGACAAAAACACGCACAAACACACTATCCAACACACACACACACACACACAAGCCCTCAGAGCTTGCGGTGGTGTGTTTGACACAGTAAACCAACACAGGACCAAACGACCTGTATAGTGAATGACCTTTCATGGGCTCTCGCACTGAGTTGGTCACAGCATAAATCTATCACTGTAATTACAGGAATATTCCAGCGAGAGTTCACAGGTGTAATGGTTGCTTCTCTCATAATTATTGTCTAATTACTCAACACACACATTATTTCTCTCATTGTCAGCCAAATTCTCTCTCTCTCTACGTCTGTCACTCTCTGTTATTCCCTAAAAGGTTTACTGTTTATATAAATCTTTACTTTACTTTTACATTTTTGTCCTTACATATATATATTTCTGTTGTATGCTTTCTATCTAAAACGATCTGGCTGTAACTCAAACCTTGTAAAGTTACATCCTTTCTAACATCCTTGTGAGGCCCAAATATGCTGTCTATTTAGGCAGATCACTAGGTTTTGTACCAATGCATTTGGATCAATCTCGCAAAAATTTTTTCAATATGTCTATATTTGGATATGAGAATAATACAAACATTAAAAAATATATTTTGGGGGTCTTGTGTAACATTTTGTGAGATTAACCCATTTAAATACTGCAGAAGTAAGTACAAAGCAAGACTAAATGTATGTGTGTGTACTGACTGGTGGTGCGTCCTCCATTATATTAGTGCTGTAGGGGAGATTGGTGAAGATGGGGTCCATGTCTTGAATATCAGTGATGGTAATCGCCAAATTAGCCAGACTCGAGAGCGGACGCCGTTTATCCTGGTCCTGTTAGAGAAAAACAAGTAAACATGTTTTATTTGGCTTTGGAGCTGACTCAATCATTTCAGTGTAGAGCTCCTTAGTGTGTGTTTTCTAACCGTGGCATTAACAGTGAGCTGATAGGCAGTTGTCGTCTCATAGTCCAGCGCTCTCGTCACAGTAACGATTCCTCTGGCCCCATCAATGGAGAAGAACTGAGAGGGAGGCTGGAAGGAGAAGAGCACACTGCCGCCCACGCCTTGATCCGGGTCTGTCGCGTTCACCATGAACACGGATGTTCCCACTGGAGTGTTCTGCACACACAGAGACAGTAACAATACATGTAAATACATACATACAATGTTGTGCTGCTCACGTGAGAAGGAAAGAACTTGCATAATGAGCACTATTTAATGCTGCAGTTAAGCAGATTTGAGACAGTGAGTGACAGCTGTTGTCTCGGTCATTTCACCTGTCAGTAAGTGACACACGTCTGAGATGATCAGACCCCTGCTGTCTCTGAGATATGATGCAGTCAGTCAGCATCAGAGAAAACACACAGACTAAAACGCTGGAGGAGCATTTTCAGACTCTCCCTAAGTTCTAAGTCATTCTTCCTCACGGGTGTGGCCTATAGGGGTGAATCTGATTAAAATAAGTGAATAAATAACAGTTTTACTCCAAACAAATCCAATATGTCTGGCTATATGGTTACAATACATATAAAAATGTAAAGTTGACAATTTAACAGCTGAGTCCAAGCCTCTATTACTACATAATATCACTTTAGAGCTAGCAACTAAAGTTGAGTTGCCTCATTGATAACTTGTTACTTAGTAAAAGCTCACCGTATTGTGAGAGAGATGGACTGAGCAAGTGTTGGCTAAATGTCTGTTGCGTGGCACATTTATGTAAACAAAGTTTCAAAGTCGTCTTCGGATTGGTTAAATTATACAGGATTTCCGGGAGACGTGCGTCACATTTTTTAAAGTTCCACCTGGAAACAAAGATGCCTTGACGCCAAACTTCCTCACAAAATATTTACATTGTGCGTCATACAATCTTTCAAATGTGCCCGATAGTTTTACACATATATTGTGGCAGCAACTGAATGTGATTGGTAGGTTTACCCCGTCAGTCATCACTCAACTTTCTTGTTCACAACACTGTTTGAGTCTCTTCACTGCTGACTCACTCATAAAAACAGTGTTTCCCAGACAAATTCTTGAAATTAAATGAAATTCATTCATCCATATAACTAAAACTCAAATGTACGCTATACTTACAATATATCTTCACATACCTACAGTAGACAGAACAGGAAAGGCAACTTCATAAACTCTTGCAGAGAGTCATAGCATTAAACATTAAAAAGCCAGCAGCATTATTCATGCTTATATATGGTTTTCTATTTACATATATTTATTTACATAAAGCTGAATGTCGCCGCATTACTCCAGAATCCCTAGGCCACAAAAAAGAGAGCAAAAGAGTTCCTACTCCCAAACAGTAAACCAGATCCTTCCTGAGAGAAAGAAGTTGTACTTCAGCAAGCACTCCCTCTTTATCTCTTTCAATAAAACAGGAGATATCCATCCTTTGAAAAGAAAGGATTAGAAAAGATTCAGATAAACTATTGGAGAGAAAGAAAGCATGAGAGGTATAAAGGACAAAGATAAAAAAGAGAGAGAGAAAAGAGGATTAGAAAAAAGAGGAATCATAAGGAATGAAGATAGATGTGGACAGTGAATTCTAGCTTGCTGTCTTGCCTCGACCTGATAACGTCCTCACTGCTCAGCTGCCCTCAGCTCCTCAACGCTAAAGTTCACACACCTTAAAACAAACCGCTTTAGGTCAACCGAGGAAACTGGAGCACTTGTTTTATTGTTCAATTTAATAACTGCAATTTTTACTGGGAGTCTGCGACTTTTTACATCACATGTATATTTAATTTCTAATTCTTTTTCAGAGTGTACAGAATGCTGATGACAAAACATATATTTAGCACTCCTCTGTGCAAAATAAAGTGTTGATCTGAGAAAGAATTTTGTATTCAAATATAACATTTGAGGTTAGGAAAAAGCCTAACAAGAATATAAAATAAGAAGAATGAAGGAAGAAAAAGAATGCATGAGTGGGAGAGAGAGGCATATCTAATAGTATTAAAAACCTCAAATACAGCAGGGACTCCCCAGCCTCTTTCAACTGCAGTATGTTAGAGAAGATTATTCCCAAACCAGGAAAGACAGAAAGAGGGAAATGGGAGGGGAGAAAGAGGCTACTTATTATCAGCTTCCTGCCTCTTATATACATTGCGGTACATGAAAAATCAGTTTACATAAAAACACCACATGAAATAAAAAAAAAAGAGAGATTCAAAGTGAAAGGTGAAAAGAGTAAAGGTTACATTAAGATTTTGACATTGCTGTAGCTCAAAACAGTAAAGGGTGGTAATGGCAATGCCAAGGTCATGGGTTTAATTCACACAGAATTGCATAAACCGATCAAATGTGTATCTTCAGAGATGCTTTGGATAAAAGAATCTGCCTAATGCATACATTTAAAGGAACAGTTTTGAAAAATGTGTTTCATCATCAGAGCAGATTTGGAGAAATCTAGCATTACATCACTTGCTCACTAATGGATTCTCTGGAGTGAATGGGTGCCGTCAGAATGAGAGTCCAAACAGCTGCTAAAAACATCCACACCACTCCAATCCATCAATTAATGTCTTTTGAAGCAAAAAGCGTTATGTTTCTAAAAACCAAATCCATGACAAAGATGTCCGTAATGCATAATATTGCTTTCACCAGTGACAAAAGTCATCACATCTAAATCAGGAGAGAAATATGCACAGATCTAGCATCATTTGACCCCACTCAAGCATTGTTAACTAGAGAAACAGTCTCAGATAGTTTTAACTGAATATGTGGGTGGATTTTGATGTAATAGGACAACAGGGGATGCATGCTTTTTATGGATTATTACAGACTCACCTTGTGGCCTAAATCAATGAATTGAAGTTTTACACCATGCTTTCTCACCTCACAAGACATTAATTGATAGATTATTGGGATGCTTTTATTAGCTGTTTGGACTCTCATTCACTGCAGAAGATTCATTGGTGAGCTAAATTTGTGCTAAGTTTGTTCCCATGAACAAACAAATTCATCTGCATCTTGGATGGCCTGAGGGTAAGTACATTTTCAGCACATTTTCAGTTTTTGAGTAAACTGTTAATTCAAAGTGAGACTCAGAGTGAGATATGGGGTAAAATTCAGACTGAGACTTGAACAACAAACACTAAAGGAAGCAACAATACATTCCTCTGAAGATCACACACACACACACACAATTTAACTACACACTCTGTTCAACATGTTCTTATGCTCTATAATTACTATTATCATATTTCTAAATGATCACAAGCCTCTTATCAGCTCATTAACCCATCTGAAGTCTTCCCCGAGACTCTCTGAGGAGACAAATTAACTAAAATGTTTAGGATCACAGGGATTCCTCCATCATCTTCAGTCTGTTCTTTTTTTTATATCATATTCAATTCTCTCCTTATCATCAAGAGTTCAGTAGCAAATCAGCATAAATTATATCCTCTACAGAGAGAGGAACATATTTTTAGTGCTTTTCTGAAAATGCTACAGCAATTACAGCAGTCTATAAGCTAGGATCTCAGGTGATGTCAATAAGACTTTGTCTATTTATCACATGGTTTTCATTTACAGAAATTAATACCTATGCATTAAACTGATCAAAAGTAATGGTACAAACATTTTTAATGCTAAAAAAAAAGATTATTTATTTAAATAAATGTGATTATTTTATTTTATTTTAAACTTTCTGTTCATCAAAAGAAAAAAAAAACATTTCAACAATCATAACAATATTCTTGAGCAGCAAATCAGCATATTTTAATGATTTCTGAAGACTGGAGTATTGGTGCTAAAGTGAGAAAATTACATTTAAAACAAAGCATAAAAAACTTGTTTCAAAAACAATGTCTAAACTAAATACATTTACATAAATTACATAAATCCCTTTAAAATTTTTAACTTTTCAACTATGCTCACTTAGATAAAACAAACTGAGTTTAACATCTGTAAAATCAAGGATGTCACTCTTAGTAATTGTTTTAAAATCACAATGAGACAGAAAAATGAAAGCAAAATCATCACTCATTTTGTGGCAAATTGTGTTTTCACAGTTAAGCTTTCAACATCTGCTGCTAAATAGAACGCTTGCGGTTTGGAGTTTGAATATGCAGCAGATGTCCTGTCGCTCCGCACCAATCAGTGATGACAGTATTTGCATATCCTCATGTTTCTTCTTCACAATTATTAAAAGTTAATGAATTTAAACACAGTTTGTGAAGTAATCAGATTAATCTAAATCGGTCTATCTATTCTCAAATCAGTGCGCGTCTTGTTTTTATGAGCTGTGCATGAAAATAAATAACGTTTCTTATACGGTTCTGTTTCTTGTGCATTAAAATGTCTGTGTAAACACAGTACACTGTAAACAGTACAGTATGCCACTTTCAGTAGCTTCCTTGTATACAATTTTTGCCTGGCAAGCACAAAAGTGGAACTCTGCACCCTGCGAGGAGACAAATATTGCTCACAACATAATGCAGATGTCAGTTCAATTTACAAAACCCACACAACAGACTGTTTAGTTCGGTTTATGGCCTAGATCCAGTGGCCCTCCGAGGTCTGCACTGCACTTTACTGACCATTAGCCTGTGCATTAAACACTCTCCATAGGGATAATTACTCTGATGCAACAGAGAGACATAAGTAAATGAAGTCATTGAGCACCCACTGTGCTACATCTCTAACTCACTGACAGCATTAAATCATTGGAGGTTGACGAGTCTCTGTCAAAGCAGGTCTATAACAACTGACCAGGATGGTTGTACTGTGTACTGGATAGGGACTTTTGCACTGGGCAGTAATAGGCACTCAGTTATAGCAAATGGCCACCAAGGTGATCCCTTGAGAACTAAATTTGCCCCAGGGTCATTTTAATGGCTAAATTCACACCACAAGCAGGAACTTTGAAGTGATGTAGCTGTAGTTGGGTGCCTGGTCTTCGGTTTTAGTCCATCTATCACTGCTTTTCATGGTAAATGTAGTGAAAATGTATAAAATAAATAAACTGTGTGTTTACACGGCTTTATAAAAGTGCTGGGTGTCTCTGTTTTGTATGCCACGCATTTGGCCAGACACTTACATCACTGGTTTTCCTTCACATCCATGCTTAAACTTGCTCACATGACCTTCATCGTCTGCGCTAGTCGCTCACGCCACAGAAAATAACAGACATGCTAACAGACTTTACCAGACATTGTTGCAGCAAATCATTTCATAGATTCATTTCTTAACAATCCACTCGAAACAAGTTAATCACACTCTCTTGTTCGCCGACTTTCTGTTAAACACAGTAAAGACCTTTGCGGTTAGCCGGCTATTGTTTTACATTTAATACAACAGAAAAAGTATTTTAGCTGCTTAGCGTGGCTCTCAGCGTGTCCTGTCGTTAGCTCTTTCCTGCCTAGCTTTGGCAAGTGAAGGGGGCTGATTAAACCTCCTCCGTTGAAATACATATGAAAGCTGGCCTTTTCAGAGTTGAGGAGCGAGCGGGGGAGTGAATACCGGTTTGGAAGAAAGTTAAAGTTTATCCAGGTTGAGCAGGAGTGGATGGCTGAAGGTTTTCATTGATTGGGAGGGTTAATAGAGACATTGTGTGATAGAGGAGGTGAGGAAGGGGTCCACGGCGAGTACGTTCTTAAAGTGAGGCTGGCTCCAGCAGTAAAGGGCTAATTTACAGGATCACGCAGTGCACTAGCCTAAAGCCGTAAAACCCCTGCAGGGTACAAGCAGAGCCGGCCGACCGCTGACAACAATAGTGCACTGATTACAGCTACGCCTGGCTAAAAGACCGGACTCCAACACCCACTCTACGCCAGATACAGGCCTCATGATTATACCTCTCTTTCACTCTGCTTTTTTCCTTCCTTCTTTTTCACGCTTAGTAATGTCACTTTCCTCATTGACTTTCACACTATAACTAATTCTCTTTTTCTCCTTCACTTGGGCTGCCAACCGTCCTGCATAATACAGAGCCATCATGTATTTTAGGGAATATATTTGCATTTCATATTATATGCATACTTTGCGTGTATTACTAAAAAAAGCTAGGAAATTAATAATAAAGAAACAACAAGACTTTCAATTAAACATGACTGGAGTATTTGCTTGTAAAATGTACTCTAATACTGTAATACTTGCAGTTATGTCACTTGCAAAAATCTGACATGCCACTTGGTACAGAAATACTCCTGCAAAATATTTAAATTGTAGACAATTTTTCTTCTCTTCAACTTTTTTTCTATCAAAGAATCCTAAAAAATGATCACGTGGCACTGTAGCCTGGAGTAATTATGCTGTAAATTCAGCATTAAATCATAGAAATAAATTATATTTTAAATTATATTATTTAATTATATAATGTATATAATATATATATATATATATAAATTATATAATACAAACATGTTTTTTATTTGCAATAATATTTGACAATAATTTAATGCAGTCTCCTTTAATAAAAAAGTTTCACTACAAACTGTCAGTTTAAACAGAAATGACAAAGAGAGACAGACAGTAGTTTGCCCTTCAAAGGACCTGATGAGGGATGGGAAGACACTTTCTACCAAATTATGTAAATTATAATACAACTATATATGTTTTAATTTGACGCCTACATCAGCCAGGGAAATTATGCAAGTGATTATATTATCCTCCCCTTTGTTCACAATCTGTTCATTTTGTATTATGAAAATAACACAATGAAATAAACATCTGTGGAAATTCAGTCTGACAGCAACAACTATAAGCTGGCAAATGGTGATGATATAAGAGCATTTTAATGCATCCAAGTGGCGCTTTTTTACAGCAAACACACAGATTCATCCCCCTCTATTTCTCCCTGAAAAATGGAATCATTTACCAAACTCTATACTTGTATTTCTCATCAGTATCTTTCTTATGTCCTGCGCTCTACCGTCATCCATCAGAGAGAGATACCTCATATATCAGTGCTGAAATGAGCTAATCAATTATTTAACACCTTATCCAACCTGAACACAAGCACAGCGCCCTTCACACCAACAGTACAGTCGCACAGTGTGTGTGTGTGTGTGTGTGTGTGTGTTTTAATGGCCAATGAGCCAAAAATTGCTGATAAAGTTAACAATTTTCTCTAATACTGCGGTAACACTGCACAATAATGTTAAATTAGTTAATATTTGGTAAGTCATTGGGTATTATGAACTAACAATGAACAATATTCTTACAGCATTCAATCAAGTTAACGTAAATTTGTTTTACTTTAAAAAAAAATAATAATTTAGTATTATAGCCATAGTGAGTTATATATAAAAAAATTTTTTACAAAGTGCAAAAAAATCCATGATACGTTTTGTTTTGTTTTGTTTTGTTTTCTTCAAAACGCAATATATTAATTGAATGGTTATAAAGTTATTTTTCATATTATACACTGTATTGGCACAAACATTAATGGCATTAATATTACATTGACAACTACGCCATCAAATGCGTCAGATACTGCGTTTTTGTCAAATTAAAAATTGGCTTTTCAATACTGACCAGATACAATGCTGATTTTGACGGAAACTCATTTTTTTCAAAAACGGTGTTATTGAGTTTTGTAACCAAACTCTTCATATATATATATATACACTTTAGACATAATTACAATATATGCAAAATTTGTGTGCTTTTGACAGTACTAGATGTGTGTTATTGTGTTATAGGTAGATGACATATATGGTGTGACAGCAAAAAAAAAAAAATATATATATATATATAAGAAATAAATAACCTCTTACATTGAAAATAAACCTCTCTCATGCTATTTGTAACTCTAAGAATGAACATAGAATTTTTTAATGAAATTATTCACACACACACACACACACACACACAGTTCAAGGTGCCTTCATTCCTCTACACCCTAACACGCGTCTTATCTTGACCTGACCACATCAGTCCTGTTCTTTCTGAACAATTCTCATGTCATCAAAAATCCAGACCAGAACTTTTCATCCCTCTATAAGTTTCACTGATGTGGATCCTGCTGACCTACGACTGCGTTGGCAAACACAGAAACAATCATATCATTAAGTTTCACTGACGACACTACAGTTCTGGGACTCATCAACGCAGAGTGTGGACAACAATCCCTTAACATCAGCAAAACAAGGGAGTTGATTGTTGACTACAGACGACACAAAGCAGCTCGCTCTCCTGTGCATCAGCAGAAACATCACTCATATTCATACAGAGCTCAAACACCTCTTCTCAAGCAGACTTCTAATGAAACAAACTGCAAGAGTCTGTGGGGACATACAGAACATAAGCACATATATACTGTATATGGTTAGGTGTCCTATGGTGTGACTTAGCAAAAATGTATGTGTGTGTGTGTGGGGGGGGGTACTTAACATGCAAATATACAAAATGACAAAAATGTATCTTCATTTTTCATCTTTTATACAAATAGCATGAGAAATTTTTCACTGTATCTTCATTGTTAGAGGTTATTTTCGCCCCATTTTTGCTGTAACACCACTGATATGTCCACTACCCATATCCATACATACATACATATATATATATATATACTGTATATAGACATACTGTATATAGACACATTGCATATATAGATATATAGACATGTAAATTGGCAGTAAAACCTGTGTTTAAAAAAGTATACAGAGGGTGTGAAAAGGAAGACAAGATGCAAGTTTCTAAAGTGATATTCACATTCTCATTCACATTGCATCTAAATTGCCCAAGATCTGATTTTCAATTTTCTTGTTCGTACTCTCATTTTTCATTTTCCTCCTGTTTTTTTTTTTCTGTTTGTGTGTGTGTGTGTGTGTGTGTGTGTGTGTGTTGTCCTCATCCACATTCTTGAACATGACGAGAATGGAGCAGAAAGAGAAAGTGAGAGAGTGAAAGATGAGTAATGAAGCAGAAGAGCAGCACTCCTCCTCTTCTACCGGATGGAAATGGCTCTGAACGGGAGGGGCTGCACATCTCCATCCTCCTTTATTCCATCTCTCTCATCACTCTCTCCTGAATCTACCAATCACAACTTACACTAAAACTAACATGCAATGGTACGCCACAATCCAAATGCCCCCAGCAATCTCCACAATTAATGACGTTGTACAATAGTATTTGCATCACAGCTGGAGGCATTACTTTAAATCAAGAATAAAAAAAAATAAAACATTTTACCAGCTTAATGTATGAATTATATTTTAATCTAAACATAATATAATATATATATATATATAATTATTTTTAATAATAATAAAATATATATATTTTTTATTGCATTTATTTACAATGATTTAAATGTAACTTTAAAAAGATTATGAATATTTTAGAAAAATCAACAATAAATATAAATAAAATGTATATACATTTATTTTTTAAAATGTATATAATTTATTTTTTTTATAAAATAAATATTAATAAATGTAATAACTCATAATGCATACAAACCCAACATCCAAAGCAAACACACACACACACAGGTTGATGTTTAGGTACGTGATGAAAAAATGATGAATGGTTTTTAGTCACTCAGTCGTACAAAATCATCTTACACACTTGACCTTGTACACTGGCAGCCAAAGGCTGTGTTTGTGCATATGAACACTAGGCTTATAACACACAAATGCAGTGGCATATGCCCAAAACCCATGTAAATAGAGTATATCTCAGTCTGTAGAGATGTGTATGAAGAAATATACACCATCTAATCGGCTCCCACTACACACACACAGCTCATGGCTGACTGGTCACCAAAGGTCTGTGCTGTGTGTTTAAGAAGAAAGATCATCAAGAAAGAGCCTTGAAGGCTGAGAGACACAGAGAGAGAGAGAGAAAAAAAGCAAGAGTGAGAGAGAGAACAAAATGCATAAAGAGAAAAACTGATGGTATTTGGGTACCTCATGGCGAGAGCACAAGGACGCCACAAAGAAAAACCCTCCATCTCCCATTCCTCTGCCTCAATCATTCAAACTCTTTCATTCTCTCATTCATCCTATTTTTTGTGTCTCAGCGGGTGCGAGCCAGGGTCAGACGCACACATGGGACGAACACACCGCAGAAATGCTACGGAAAAGACAGGGAAAGGATGATAATGAAAATTGTGTCATGATTTACTCACCCTTAAATATCTCTCTTCCAAGAAAAAAAAGCAGACTTTTAAGCACAGATCTTTTCCATACAGCAAAAAACAGACACTGTCTAGCACCAAAAAAAAGAAAGAGCATCATAAAGAAATGTTAAAATGGTTTATATGGTTTGTGACACATATCTCAAATCGTCCAATAAATTTGCTTGAGGAACTGACTACATTTCTACACTGTAGCTTTCAAATCTAACTCATGTTTCAAGTTATGAGCAGTCTATATGACAGAAGTACCTTCATAACACTTTTTTTTAACTGTATTTTTTAATTGTGTGAATGAGGAAAATACGCAAAACAGAATGAAAATTCATGAATAAAGCTTGCAAAATAATTCAAAAAGAAAATAATCTGGGATTGGAAGAAAGAATAAATAATGACTATTTTTATTTTTGGCCTGAAAAAAGCCAAACAGTCCGATAAAACAGCTTTGAAAGCATCAACTGCCAGAAAGACAAAATTACCCCATAAACACCGTTTCCCCATTTGGTGTGTAATATATCTCCTGGTCTCATTTCTCAGCCTCTATCCATTTCGTTCAGGTGAATTGTGTGTGTGTTTTTTTTAATAGAATTAAATGCAAATGGGCAGAGAGCTGATTATCATACAAAAGGTGCATTGCATAAAAAGACACGGCATTCCAGCTTCATTTATTTCTTTGATTCAGTTGCATTCGTCCAAAAAAACTGCAATTATCAATGTGAATAAGTGTAAACTGTGCATGCATGTTGATTTGATTCTTTAATCGCTAATTTGATCAGCATGTACATGCACGGTTGGTGAAAGGCTGCTGCGTGTGTGAGAAAACATTTGTTTACTGCATTATAAAACAGCGCTTTCAAATCCTCACACCAGCGGGGTACGGCAGAGGAAGAGGAGTGTTTATCTGTTATGGCTGCTCTTTGGGGTGACGTCTATTTCCTGTCTATTAGATGAGGGTCCTGTCGGAGGAGCCGTATTATCAGCGGCTGATTAAACTCACTGTGGTGGAGACCCAGTGTGGCCAGGGAGAAAATCACTAATTATAGGGCCAGTCTTCACTTTTCACTGCTGCTTTTACCCTTGATAATAAACCACTTTGGATTTTATTGCTGTGAACAATAAAAAAAAAAAGGGAGCATCGTAATATTTACTCTACGCTGTTGCAAAGTTATCAGCGCAGTGAAGTTTTCTGTGTTTTTGTGACCTCGTATTTGCGATTTGATGGCAGACTAAAGCTTTCAATATGTCATTTTCAGTCAGGGATGAAAAATTCATATTTACCCAAACAAAAGGCACATTCACTTGCGCCTCAAGAGAGAACGTTTGAGCAGAAAGCTTTTAAGAGGGGAAAAGAATCATGTATGGTTTCTAAATAGCAATGGGATAAAATGGAGAGCAAATTGAAAGCAAAAAAAGTGTCAAAGCCTCAGACTGTGCTCAAATCTGAACAATATGTCCAAAATTTCAGCAAGAACTCCAATATTTTCAATAAATTCATGAAATCAGTATTACAAGCAGTGTTGTTTTTGACTACCATCTTAGATTTAGTCTTAGTCTTAGTCTTTTGGACTAAAATGCTAATTAGTTTTAGTCAAATTTTAGTCACTTCTATACAGTATGTGATAGTTTTAGTCTAGTTTTAGTCAACGAAAACTCAAAAAGGTTTTAGTCTAGTTTTAGTCAAAAAAAAAGAAAAAGAAAAAAGAAGTGTAGTCTTTAAGTTACAAGTGTTATGTTAACTTACCCTCGAAAAAATATCCGCCTACTTTGTGGCCACATTTGTCACCATCTTCCTTCACAATACACTAGGGGTGTAA
>JAUCMS010000022.1:15020375-15032276 GCA_032357445.1 Enteromius radiatus | reverse complement strand
GGGGGGGGGGGGGGGGGGGGGGGGGGGGGGGGGGGGGGGGCGGGGCCGGTCGGGAGGACGGACGGACGGACGGACAGACGGACAGACAGACAGACAGACAGACAGACAAATTGTGGCAATTTTTAGTTTTTAAGTCTCTCAAGCTATGAAAGAGTAACCTAAAGAGTAATAAAAAGAGAATAGGAGATAAAAACAGTGTAAAATGAGAAATTGATTGATATAAAGATGAAACGGGTTATGAGATATGATCAAAACAAATAATCAAGTGCAAGAAGCATGCAACATATATCACACAGTATGGTACATCAAAAACGTTTCACATTATATAAATATACTTGTCAAATCCACATACTCACACATCGATAATCTCACTTCAAATGCTACAGTACAAGCGAGCTCATGCACACACACACACACACACACACATACATCAAACAGTTGATTATAGCTGCGGTGAGAACAGATAGATACTAATGATCTCATATTATCTAACATTATGATTATATAGAGCTGAGTATAGGTGTGTGTGTGTGTGTGTGTGTGTGTGTGTGTGTGTGAAGCCCAGCAGCCGTTTGCAATCACTTCATGTAGCTTTGCAGCAGATAGTGGCTCTCTGTGAATATTTAACATACAAGATTTATGAGTGGAAAAAAAAGCAAACAAAGACTCATTTAATATTCAAGCTAAACTAAATGCCACCTTCCCTCATTTATAAAGACAATTCAAGGCATGAGAGAGCGATAAAAGAGATGAAGCGAGAGAGAAGGAGGGAACTTGTATGAGAAGTGATGATGATGGGGGTTTTATAAAACCAGGTTGTTTTCCCCAGAAAACTTTGATTCTGTAAATCATTAAGTGATCAAGTAAATTTACACAAAAACAGATGGACAGATAGATAGATACTGTAGATGTGGATTATCATTCTCATCTTGAAAACTCCTCACATATCATATGGATGTAGCGGATGCCGTCTCACACTGACTTTCGGTGTAAGTCATGTGCACAAGTCACAGTCCTGCTATCTCTTTCTCCATCTCCAGGAAAAAGAGGGACGGGGTGCAGGACTCAATTATACATCAAAGCAGTTGTACTAGGAATATGAGGAAATAGAAAGAGAGACAGGCTGAAATACTGAATGAAACAAAAAACGTGCTAGATTAACTGATATCTGGTAAACGATTAGCTAACTAAATTTCAGTAAACAATGACTTTATATGACACTCTCCGTATTTCATGTAAATCTAAAATATGAGCACTATTTGGCACTTTTTGTACTTCCTCAAAGCTTGACAGCTGTTTTGCTTTTGTTGTGTGTGTGTGTGTGTGTGTGTGTGTGTGTGAAAAATAACTCCTTTTTGTTCCTTGCGAGAAGGAAAACATTACAAGTCTTGACTACATGAGGATGAGTAAACGATGACAGAACCATCATTTCCATCTGATTAAACTAGAAAATGCAAGCATTTATAAACACAGAAACTAATATGCACTAATAAACATAACTATTACCAAACACACGGTCAACATATATCATAGTCACAAATCTGAAGGAATTACACAAACTACAATCAATACAGAATACAGAAATAAAAGAGCCTCTAAAAATGAGGTTTGCAATCTTTGAGTAAAAGTGTATTGATTTTACAGACAGTGAGAAAACAATTAATTTATTGAAATGTTAAATAATATTTTGTGCAAATGCACTGCAAAAAAAACTGAAAAAGCTGAAAAAAAAAACCCTGTAATTTACAGGGAAAAACCATAAACTGGCATTCCCAGAATTGCAGCATTGCATTTCAAATTTTGTTTGAATTTTATTTTTTTATTTTAAATATTACAACATTTTTTTGTAAAAAGAGTTTTTTTGTATATTTCAGTTAAAAGAGTCTCACCATGATGGTGTTTAGTGTTTGTGTGAATGACACTGAGCTCTTTCTATATATGTTCATATTTTAATGCTGCTTGTGATGGGCTTTGGTTCATCATGTGACTTTCTCATCGCCACCTGCATGTGGTGCTTATCAGTGTTCAAAATCATTTCAAAGGTTCAAAACAGATAATAGCACTTTGATAGCTTGGTATTAATATTATATCACTTAATGAAATTACGGTGTTTAACTGTAAATTGAACTTAAAACCATAAAACCTAAAACGTTATTACCATATTTTTTATGGTCGAATTATAGAAACCAGTTGCCACTTTTTTTTAACAAAAAAACATTTTTTTTTTACTTTTTTACAGAATAGTTTTTCAGTGTGCTATATAATTTCTGAGCATTAATCAAACCAAACATCACGATTAGTAATGAGCTATAAAAACCCACTGTAGTCTGTAATATGCTAAAAAGTTAAAAAGTTTGATTTTTTTCTTTATTAATATTTTTATTCAGCAAGAATACAGTATATTGATCAAAATAAAATAAAACAATGTTAATTTTAAATAAATGCTGCTCTTTTGAACCTTCCTAAACAAAAAAAATGTATAACATTATTAAATTGATCATGTTTTTTTTAAACTACTGTAGGTACTGTAAACCTGTTTTTACCAACAACAATAATAATAATTATTATTATCAGCATATTAGAATGATTTCTGAAAGAACATGTGGCACTGCTAAAAATTCAGCTTCAAATTCAGCAAATTTTGATCAAATATATTTTTTCTATATTTCTGATCTAAATAATGACAGCCTAAATAATAAACAACATGAATACATCTAATATATTAAACAACCTTCTATTTTTGGAATTTGACTTTAAAGTCTTTTCCTGCACAATGAATCAGACTCTTGAAAGCAAACTGCTTCCCACATAAATAAGCAGCCTGTGATTACGGCATAATTCAGCTCTGACTAATCTACATTTCACGTGTGCTACAGGAATGAATGTGAACGTTTGATTCTGCGGTTTGGTTGATTCAAAGCATGGAAGACTCTTTCTATCTTTCTCTGGTATGACAGGTGAGATTAGACTCCAAAAACTGCAAACACAAATCAAAGGTGCTCTTCATGCACAAGCAGATACAGGACACAGAGAGAGGGAGAGGGAGTTTGACGGACAGGACACAGGCGTTGTTAGTATTAGTCACTGAAGTGTAAATGATGTGTGCTAAACTGCAGCGAGATGAGTCTGCATCTGTGATATCTCACTAAATAGCCATCAAAACACACATGGACACACAAACGCAGACAGAAACACACATACAGCATCATAAATACACTTACAAGCAACCTGTTCTCATCGCTGGTGGCATTTTAGAAATCATAGATGCATTCCAACATGAACGTTGAGCTTAATTATGCTGTCTTCTAAAATCATTCTTGGCCAAAATATGTTCACATATACAGCAATTTGCAGCACTAAAGCAACCAAAAGACATTTATTTTCAATGAGAGATGACAGTTTAAGGCCATAAAGACGATCGAGGCCACTGGTGACTGTTTTCACTAATTACTGTAACACTTGCGTTGGTTTTGCTATGTTTGTCACTTAATTTGACTTCAGAAGTCCATTATATTCAATGGTGTGCAATGACTTTCACAGCACAAAAAATACTGTGCAAGTCAATGGAGAGTAATAAATATCTATATTCTTCAAAATATATTCTTTTGTATTAAGAGAAAGAAAAAGATTCATAGAGGTTATGATGATGGTTCAACTTTGCTTTACAGAATTTATATATTAATAATATATTAAAATATTTTTTTTTTTTTAAATTGTAATATTTTTTCACAATCTTGGAGAGCACTAGAGACTCTTTCGAACAATAGAGCATCATTCCAAAAGGACATCTAACATCCATATATGAGTAAATGTAAAAATTCTGCAATAAAATAAGTAATATTGATCTATCAACATTTCTACAATAAACAAAGAAATAAAATAAATAATATCGATCTCTCTTGAATGCCAACTATTGCTCCCGGGAAGCCAAAACTGATCTATTGTATAAACACAAATGCTAAATATTTGAGTGCATCTCTTTCCATCTTCCTCGCCCTCTCTCTTATTCACTAGAGGTGCAGAGAAAGTGCTCTCTCTTCCGTGTGTGTGTGTGTGTGTGTGTGTGTGTGCTAGTGTTCGTAATAGATTTCAGTGAGAGTGACGGGAATAAAGCCTCCAGTTTACCGCTCCAGCAGTGAATTCCGTAATGACTGGCTGGGGAGAGCAATTCCCTTCCCTAAACATCCGCTGCTTTACATTTGGCAGGCAGTTTTCAAACAGATCAAGAGGCCATATCATCACTGTCCACCACAAATCTCCATTTCCCGCAGCTCCATTTTTCTTTGAACGTAAATTGAAAGCCAGCACACTTGCTCTTTGTCTTTTGGATGTTTGGCAGGTTTGGGAGTGAAAATAGTCAGTTTGGAAATATCATATTTTTTGTTCTGACATGGCTGAGCTCACCCTTCAAAATATTTATTAATACCATAAACTGCCTCCCAAAACAGTTATTAAGCTTGCCACTGTATGACATGCAGCACTGGCCTCTATCATTTACTAACAACCTTTTATTACATCTTGTTATATCACAAATTCGTAATTTATTCATCTAATTTAGTGATCCAAGGCCTAGTGAGCTGCCTAGCTGTACAACAGTTTTGGACATGACACAAAAATTCATCAAAACAGTAACTAAATCATGCCACTTTGCACATTGCTCAAGGTTTTGGTTCTAAAAAGAACCTTTAATATCTACCTGTATTCAAACCCAAAAAAGATTCCTTATACAACCAAAAATGCCAATAAAGAACCTTTAACTATATAACCTTTCTAAACCCCAAAAGGTTCCTTAAAGAGGAAAATTGTACTGTAGATTACCAAAAAAGTTCTTTAAAAAGAACTAATAACTAAAAGGTGCTTTGGGAAACCACAAATGGTTCTTCTATGGCATCCACCTTTATATTTGAGTGTATGACACCACATTTCAAACTCTAAGGCTGTATTGCATGATACAGTACATGTAATGTACATATTAAATGTAGATTAATAACAGAATGCATTGCCTACAAGTGCTTCTGGGAAGTTTCTGTGGACTTGAAAGTCCTTTACTTTTCGTTTCTACATGCTGAATGTGAATAATTCAATATATTGAATTCAGAGATATATGAAGGGAAACACGGCCTTCTGGCTAACCATGGAATATATATTGAGATGTGTGGCCACAACCTACTGGGCAAAGGAGACCCAGTAGGAACACAGCCTGGACTACTCCGCTTCTAGTCCAGACCGCGGGGCAGGAGGACCCAGGGTTCGCTCGTAGGGAACATTCTGGGAGAATAGCACACAGATCCTGTAGGAATGACGCAGAAAGCCGACACCAGGAGGACACAGGCTCGACGCGGGGATTATCAAACCCCACGAAGATATTCGGTGTCACCACATATATCTGCTAGAGAGGTGCCGTGAGCCAATGCATAGGATGATGTAACATCCTTTTTTTGTTTGTTTTTTTTGAGTGACTCTAACACCTAAGGGGCACGGCTCTCCCTGATTTTGGTATACCAGGGAGATGGCGTCTACACCCAATGAGCCAACACCTGTTTAGAGAAAGCATTCCCTTTCTGCATAAGCCCTTGATCAGGACCACCTTCGTGCAGCGTGGCGTGCAAGGTGGAGGCAGCCCCCACAGTGCAGTGAGCTCCGCCGGCAAGAGCGGGCGCAGGCTTACGCGTTTTAGGAGGGCAAACACAGGTGATCCAGCCTCTCTTTGGGCATGCACCGCGGGGGCGACGACCTGATCAGCTCCTTGTGCACCTCCGGGAAGAAAGGCACTGGGAGGGGAGGCACCATGTACACCCCCAATCCGATCCCCTCGGCGGCTCAGAACAGCATGGCCAACAGTTCGGTGTCCGGCTCAGACAGGTAGTGACCGCGCTGTCCTGGCGAGTCATCCACCTTACCAGCCAACTTTCCCTCTGATGCTGCAATAGACATCTCGTCTTTCTGGGGTGCACTGGACGAGATGCTCGGCTCGCTGCACCCGGAAGAGCATGGTCGGAAAGACATACCAGGAGCATGTCTTTCAACGGCTGTGAGAAATTGCTCTTTTTCAATCACGGTTTACCCAGGGAGGACCTTGCGGCACAACTGTGCACTCAATGTCGGTTTTTTGCTCGCTGGTTGCAAAGGCTGAGCTGTTTTTAGAAAAACAGCCAACCTGCAGGATCTGCTGACAGCCAGAGTTTTTCCCATCACCGTCAGGAGAGAGCATGAACTCCATAGGAACTCTTTTTCAAAGACTTCAGGACTCGAGGCTCCGAAGTGAAAAGCTAATGTGCACTACTCCACCTGCCCTGTTAATACTCACGCTGTGATCAGATGCAGCTGGATGCAATCCATGCAAGCCAATGTTCATTGGGCTTATTAATAAGGCTCAGAGGTGATAGGTCTCTCGATTTGCGAGTTTCGATATGCAACTTCGAAGTGACTCGACTGAAGGGGAACTGAAAAATGTATACCCTCAATGTCACTCTGCATAAAAGCTCAGCTATAAGCCACTGCTATAACTCACTATTAGCAATTTACAGCAAATGTGAAATCAATCTGTGTCTTACACAATACACGGTGCCCATGCTAACAATGGCACTGCCACTTGCACAGAGAAACACCCTTTCAAGGTGTAATGCATTTACCTGCATTTACATAAATGTGAATGAATTTTCAATGAAGACACACATTGTGCAGCTCTTCGGGTGATGATAAACTCTCAGGCACCAGCTCACTCTCACATGCAGAGCGCGATGCGTTCAGTCTATGACACACAGCAGCTTATTAATGAGCGTCATCTTTCATATTACACTACTTAAAGCAAATCGATTTCTTACAGGATCAGGTCACTCTTCAGTGTATACTATCACCATTGCATTTCAGGGTTAGCAAAATATTGAGAATTTAGTAGATTTTATGGAAAACAATAAAATTATTGAATTATTTTTATTTGAAATATGTATTTTTTTTCTAAAAATAAGTAGTTTCAATATTGTCAAAACATTTAACAGCTATCAAAAATATTTTAATTTTGTCATGCAGCTCCACAAAATGTCCAATTAGCATAAAATCTTGATAAAAATAAATGTTGAAATTATTTCTCTGCTGGTTATATATTTTAGTGTTTTTAAAAGGAGTCTTATGCTTACAAAGGCTGAAATTTTGACTCAAATACAGTAAAAAAAAGTCTTCAGTGTCACATTATCCTTTAGAGATCATTCTAATACGTTGCTTTGAAGCTCAAGAAACAATTCTCAGTATCAATATTTTTGTGAAATCTGTTTCACATTCTTTTTTTCAGGATTGCTTGATCTTTACTGTCCATGTCTGATTAATGTAATGCTGTATGCATTTTATTTCGTAAAAAAACAAACAAACAAAAAACAGTAGCGTATATGCACATAAATTGAATTCAACAAACCGAATGGGATTCCAAACCAGTGTTTTTCCTCATCACATTTAATATAATTCTCTTGCTGTAGCAGCTGAGTAGTGCCATCACAGAATAACAGTGCAGTAAACACTGACACACACAACTGCATGCTTACACACACACACACACACGGCTGTAAATTTAAGCAGCTTTATAACTGTCAGATGCAATGCTGTTCACCTGCTTTTCCTCAATAAGAAACCTCCCACAGTTACTGCCCAGCAAATTACGCTGCCAATTACAAGCCCATTCACGCACACTCCTTTCCTGCAGCCTGCTATGATACTCAACATATTCACAAATCATTCTGTAAGTGCTCTACATGAAGAAATGATTTAATTTCATTGATGTTCTTGAAAGATTCCCTTCCCTTTAAAAAGGTCATATCACACATGTGTCTTGTTTTCCTACTGTCTCAAATAAAGATAAAAACAACTGCTTAAAAGGTATGAAAGCCGTTATCAACTTTAACCTTCCCTTGTTCATTCAAGCTCTTCCTACCCTCTTACGCTATTCCTCATCATCTGACTCTGAGCAATGGTGTCAGGATAATCCCTGATTGGTGGAATACAGTTTGAGTGACAGATTGATGGAGTGATGCCGCAGTGTGTTTCCACATGCTAAGAGAGGTCAGCGGAGGTGGATGGGGTGAAACTGGGGCAGGATAAGCTTGCCTTTCTAAACACGGACTTCCTGCTGTTACTCTCAAATTAAAGGCATCGATGATGTGTAGTCATAGCGAACCAATGATGTTTAATGTCATTGGCAGTAGCTACAGTCTAAATGTGCAGTTAAAAAAGAAATATTGTTTATATGATCATTTTATGGTGTTTTAAAGGGGTCATCCGGTGCCACATGCACTTTTACAAGCTGTTTGAGCTGAATTGTTTGTTGGGAGTGTGTGTTAATTTTAAGACAAACTATATTACAAATTTTCCAGTAAGACCCTAAAGAATCATATTAGCTTGTGGAAAATTGGCTTTGTATGACCCCTTTAAGTTGCAAAATGCAAATGTTCTATGAACATAGAAAAAATTTTACCTTTAGCTTTTCAAAAATGTTTCTGCTTATTATTCACCTTAGAGAAAATGACCTGTCTGACCCATCTCTTTTAGACATGGCTTAAAGTTTAAATGATCCAGAGATTGCAGTAATTTAATATTCTGATTCTCTGTTGGATCATAATGATTATGGTTAAATTCCTGCCTGGTGTTTATTTATGCTGAATAAATTACTTTGCTACTTTTAAATTAAATTGCTACTTTTTCTGTAAGACACTAATGAAAATCACCATGTAGAATAATGTGAATTACAAATAAATTAAATGCATTGTAAAATATGTATAAATAATGTTGTACGGTGTGTATTTATACTGATTAAATGAAACAAATCTGTAAATATATAAATGAAAACCACCATTTAGAATAATGTGAAATACATATAAATTAAACGCACTGCATAAATTAATTAATAAATAAATCTAAATATATATATCAACTTTTTATGAACCTAAAATAAGCTTCATATTTATTATTTTGTGGTAAAAACTGACATGGACATGATTCAAAAGAAATTATACAAGCTTCAACAACATGATTCACTGACGATAAAGGTAAGAGAGACTCTGCTGAACAATCCAAATCTCCTTCAGTTTTCCACAGGACTGATGAAGAGCGAGAATTTTGGGTAAGTGGCCAAACATGTGGGTCCTCTTCTGTCCTCCTAACTGCAGACAGCTTAATCATCAAGCCTCATTAAACAACATCAGCTAAATACAGCTCTCTCGCTCACACTCGCTCTCTCTCACCCTACTTTTATTTACTCAGAATGACAGATTGAAAAGAGAGAAAAAAAGAACAGTGGCTTTGAAGATTTGCTGTGGGGAGGAGTGTGGGATGTATATAGACACACAATATAAACATCAGCTGAGGTGTGTGTGTGTGTGCTACTGAGAGAGAGAGAGATGTCTACTTTACTCTACCAAATTACCTCATGTCAGGGATTAGAAGAGGACGGGCTAGACGGATGATGGGAAAAGGAGAGAGGGATAAGTTGAAGTTGGAAGAGTGCTGATAGACAGAGAAGAGGAGAGTGAGAGAAGGGGGGGGGGGGTGTTGGGAGTGATGTATATTACAAATAAAGAAAGATATAAAGAAATAAAAAGAGTTCACAAATATTCTACAGATTCCAAACATATTTGAAATTCAAACTTTGAATAAGTCCTATCATAAGATAGCATTCAAATCATTAGTGTGCAGTACGTTGTTCCAAGAAAAAAAAATGAAAACATCAAATTAAAATATGTATTGGGAAATATATCAAATGTTTTCAAATTGTATTTAAAAGTAATTAAAAATTAAAGAACTTTCAAAATTAAATACAATCCCAATTGTACAGTAAATGAGAAGATAAATCACATAATAGAAGCAAAACAGGATGTGAATGCCACTGCAAGTTGAATGTTGAGAAGTTATACATTACCTCTGGTATTTGAACAGCATAAGGCTGGTTGAGAAATGACGGTGCATTGTCATTTACATCTCCGATCTGAATGTTTACTGTGTTCTTGACGACCTAAAAACCAATTAAACCAAATAATGCACAAAATTCAGTCAAATAACATTCTACTAATTCTACTTTGGATTTCACAGATTTAAAAACTTAAAAATAAAAATGTCATCAAGCAAATTTTTGGGGGTTTTAAATAAGAAATTACACAACCGTTAAAACGTCTGGAGTTAGCTAAAGTCTCACCAAGGCTGCATTTATTTGATCGAAAACATAGTAAAAATGTAACATTATAAAAATCCTTGCTAAGTATAATTATTAATTTCTTACAAAAACTTGTACTGGCCTCAAACTTTTGAACAATAATGGGAAACCTTAGAGACAGATGGATGAGAAAGATCTATGACAGATCGATGATCCTGAACTCACCCCTTGACTGTCACTGACTGAGAACTCCACCTGCATCTCTGACTTGGTCTGAAGACACACAAACAGACAAACAACAGCATTAAATCACTAGCCTCGGCTCCAGCTGGACAGTCATTCAATTCTTTCAGCATTTGCTCATGGTTTTCCGCACCTCCCTGTCGAGTGGCTGTCTCAGCCACACAACCCCAGTCGTCTCCTGCACAGCGAAGTACCTCATGGCCTCTTCCCCAACAACACCAAAAATCAACGGCTCGCCGTCCGGGTCGACCGCCTGCAGCTGGGTAATGGATGTACCTGAACACACAGTGAACAATATCTCAGACAACATCTATATCTTAAAGGGGTCATGAAAAGTTTCATTTTTACATAAAATGTTTACATCTTTTCACATAAAATAATTGTTGCTCTTTGAATATATAAAGTCTTGGAGATGAAAAAATACTTTATTGCAACTACGCTACTATGGAACAGCTCGTCACAAACTTTTGCAACATTTCAAAATTTTTAATATGTACTTTTGTCTTGTCTTCTAATAAGACACCCTTTAAATAAAGATACATTTACTTGAGAAGCAACAATATTTGCTAGGTAATATAATATAAGATATAGTTGTACTGCTGCATTCAAACACTGCAGGTGGATAGAACATCATTTAGGGTAAATATGCTGGAAATTTGTTTGGTTTTTTTTACACATTTATACATATAAAGTAAACTAAACAGCCCAGCTTACGTGCAAATATATCCACCAGTGCAGGAGGCCAACGAAAGATGAGTCACATTTAAAGGTGAAGTGTGTAATTTTTCTGATACTTTTAAAATGTCCCGGTTTAATATGCAGAGACAACTATAAGCTACAGTATTTGCAGATTGCAAAGAGTGTGAACACTGTAACATGTGTTTAGTGTTTTTTAGTTTTTTTAGTTTTGCTGGATATATATATGTATAAAAAGTATATGTACTTTTTTTCTAGTAATCCAAAGATCAATTCCAAATTATATCCGTTCAAAAATGTGTCAGTAAAATATTTAATGATTTTAAAGATGTTTCTTCTGCTCATCAAGGCTGCATTTATTAGAATAAAAATCCAGAAAAACTGTAATATTGTGAAATATTATTTCAGTTTAAAAATTTTCTGTTTGAATATATTTTAAAATGTAATTTATTCCTGTGATACAAAGCATCATTACTCCATTCTTCAGTGAAATCATTCTAATCTGCTGATTTATTTCTAGAATTGTCAATGTTGGAAACAGTTCTCAGGATTCTTTGATGAATAACAAGCAAAAAACAACATTTTTTTTACCAAATATAAAACATTTCTAAAATGTATATCTATGCTGTGACATTTTTGTTCATTTAATAGATCCTTGGTTAATAAAGCTATTAATTTCCTTCAGAAGAAAGAATAAAAATGTACTGATCCCAAACTTTTGAACAGTAGTGAAACAGTAAACTACTGTAACATTAGTTACCCTTTCAGTCGAATCACTTCGACGTTACATATGGGAACTCGCCAGAGAGACCAATTGCCTATGAGCTTTA
>JAUCMS010000022.1:14992910-15008900 GCA_032357445.1 Enteromius radiatus | reverse complement strand
TTTCCAGTTTAGACAGCTCTTAACATTTATTTTAATCTAGGACTAGTCTTAATCCCTGTTCGGGAAACCGGCCCTTAAAGTATTAAAAAGAAACATCAAATAAAGATATTTATATTTGAGAGGTAATTCATATTTTTACCATATTTAAAATTTTAGATGCAATAATATTATGATTTAATGCGCTTTTGAAGTAGGCTAAGGTGCTTTCACGCGAGCAACACCACGAACACGGACGCTGCCAATAGGCTAATTCTGTCATGTGGCACATTTATTTGCATTAAAGCCCATTTTTCGACAAAAGTTTCCAAACAATTTTTTTGCTGCCTTTGAAGTATTGATATAGAATTTATGCGCTAAAGTTAAACGGAAAAATACTGTCAATATTTATTAAAAAAAATAAATAAAAATGTATAATTAGCATTTCCATCAGCTATATCAGTAAAAAAATTTGAAGCGCAAAATATATTTTTTGTAATAACTCCTTGTATGGAAACCTTTTTGTGCAATTTATTTTATATGAAATATTTATGTTTTTACATATTTATTTAATTATTTAGTAAATTTCCTTTTTGTGATAACTTCTGAATAACTATTTTTATTTATTAGTTTGTTTGTTTACATAGATACATTATAGTGAGAAAAGCATTTTTACCTTCTTCAATATTTCTCTCTGTACTGTAATAGCTTTTTAAAAATAAATAAATACATAAATAAATGGCTTATTTCCTTTTTGTAATATCTTTTCTAAGAATTGTAAAAATAAATAAATTTAAATAATAAAATGAGTTTTGTATTATTTATTTCCACAGTTACTCTATAGAAGAAAAGAAATATAGAGCAATAAAAAAAAAGATTTTAAATAAATAAATATATACTGTAAATAAACGGATAAATAAATATTTTATGTGAAATAAATTACAAAAAATGGAGAAAACAGAAGTAAAGCCATGCTTAACCCAGCCAACTGATAACTACAGAACTTGAAACCATCATCATCATCATCATGCTTTCACTGGATGATCCAGCAGGGTGCTGTGGCCTTAGGGAACCGGTATGAGGTAAGACTACGGTGGACAATGACTGGTCATGACCGGATAGTGTTCTAGGATCTAATCTGTCTATTCCAGGAATGAGTCTGTGACACAACGTGTGACGAAGATAATGTATAAATAATTAATAAAATAAACACCATGACAAGGACACACACACAATAGGTCCTACCTGACACAAACGGTGCATCATGAAAAATCATGCACACACACCTTTTACTCAGGTCCAATTTAGCTGTCAGAAGTCTGGAGAATTTAAAAACCCATCCAAGAACTCCAAAGCTATCACACACCTCACTAACGCCACTCACATTACTTTTCTCTCATCCTTCTCCATCTGTCTTTCCTCATCTTTCAGCATAGCAAGCGACAGAGACCGATGGTAGGGGACACTTTAGAAATGTTTGGGCAGGGCCTCAGAGGGAGCCTTCAAGGATACCTAAAAAATGAGCGAAGCAGCAGGATCCCGACAGGAAGAAGAAGAACCTTTCTGTTTAAATAGAAGTCATTGGAGAAGACTAGGTATGACTACGACTAGTATGACTACCAATATGATAATAATTTTCATTATTCTCAATGGTAATTCACATATTAGTACATTAAATATGTTAAATTAGTAATATATATATATATATATATATATATATATATATATTTGACAATTAACTCAGCATAAATTAAAAGAAGAGCAATAAATACATAATTTAAAACAATTTCATAATTTCATTAATACATTAATCTTTTTTACTGCAGTAAAGATAATGGGGGTTTTGTGAATGGATTTATAAAAAAGATAATTTGCTTAAAATGCTTATTTTCTGTTAAAAAAAAGTGTTCAGATGCTTAATTTTCAATTTTAATTTAATAAAACAAAAATTAAAAAATAAATAATTACATAAAGAAAAGCTCAGATGCAAAAATGTCCTTTAATGCCATCTGAACTTTTTATATAAAATGAGCATTTTTATCATACTCCTATGTTTAGATTCAGTCATTTTACTCTAATGGCAATTCACAGGTCCTTTAATACGCAATTAAAGTTTAAAAACCGGACATTAATATAGGAAGCTTATAAAAATGCTAATTTTAGAAGAAAATGTCAGACAGCACATATACGTTTCTTTACACAGATAGATTTCTCTTACTTGATAACTGTTTTGTTGACCTCTTGGACCTGTGCATTATCTGGAGTAGAGTTAAATCAAAACTAAGGGAACTCTAATGTGTGTGTTTTCACTCACAGGTTCAGCCATTTCATGCCTCTCAATCACCGCAGCAATCCTTCCTCGCTTCTCTTACCCCATCCTTTCTTTTCACACCTATTCACTTAAACGACAAACACTTGAAGAGAGTGTTTGCCATCACTGCTGTGGACTGCCGAGCTGTCTGTCACTCAGGGCTGAGAGCATTCATGCTCCGGTGTGTGCCGGTGGGATATATTTCTCCCAAACCTAGTATTAAATCAGCATAAATTAAAGGCAGTGCAACAATTTTACAAATTAAATGATTTATTCCTCCTGTTTTTATGCAGCAGTAATGACAATGAGAGGGATTTTTTGTTTTGTTTTTTTATCTGCATTGACTCGTCTTCGCTTCTGGATAAACAGATAACCAACTTCGAATTATCTCTGAGCTTAAATCTATTTTCTTTTAAGATCTGGAGCCTGTCATTCATGCTTTTATATCTTCATTGATTTTTGCAATTCGTTACACTATATTTTGTTTATCACAGCATGAATTATCTCATCTTCAATTAGTGCAGAGCTCTCCGGCTAGACTCCTGACCCATACAAAAAAATGTAAGAGTATTACCCCAGTTCTTATTACATTACACTGGTCGCCTGTCAAATTTAGTATTGAATTTAGGGTTTTCTTAATCGTTTTTAAAGCACTGCGTGGTATTGCACCAAAATATATTGCTAATCTTTTAATGCCTTATCATAATACAAAAACCTCAAGATCTTCCATTCAGATGATTTTTCATGTTCGTAAAACAAGGTTAAAATTAAAGGGTGATGGGGTTTTTCAGAGGCTGCTCCACGCTTATGGAATCATCTTCCTAAGCACATTAAATCAACTCCTTCTGTGCTTTTAAGTCAGGTTTGAATTTTTGTTGTTTTAATGTTTCCTGGAAAGCACTTTAGTCATTGGAAGTTGAACGTTTATTGTTGTTGTTGTTGCTTGTGTTTGTTTTTTTATTTATATATGTTTTTATGCATTACTGTAAAGGAGAAATAAATTAATAATAAATTAAATAGAATAAAAATAAAAAATTTAATTAAAATTCTGTCCCACTTCACTTCCTGTTCTGTCCTATAATAATACATAAAAATAAAATTATGTTCTATAATAATAAACACAAACCTGTCCCAAATTATTATTTTGTATTATATTATATTACTTTGTAACTTGTATTACAAAAGATAAGTCATAATAATAAACAGCTTTTGATAAAGAAAATAAAAAGTTGATTTACCTATTCTGTATTTTGATATTTTTCAGAACCAAAATTATTGCTTGATCTTGGATGGATTGATGGTTAATCTTGCTGCAACGCATTATGAGATGCATGTGACACAGCTTGCTTTCAGACTGTACACTTGAAGTGCATACATCGTGTATTGGACCTTGTCTATGCAGCAAGCTCACTAGGTACTGGACTCTTTATCTATCTGTTGACCCGTTGACTCCCTCTCGTTACCCGTGGCTGCACTCCTGACAGTGAGGTCATAGAGGTGGTCTCAGCAAAAGCAGGATGGAGGCTGGAGGATTAAGGTGGGCAGCTTTGGTCTCCAGGTCACAGGAGTCAATGACCACAGACAGACAGACAGATGTGTGGGTTTGTGTGAGCGTCTGCATCTTTCCACACACTCCAGCACATCTGCTTGAGTTCCAACTGCTTCTTTCAGAGCTTCTAACAAACTACGGAAGTTATGGATTATAAATGAACTAATTATTTGTAATGCTCATTAGCCTCAGGTCCTAATTAGCCTAAATTAATATTGGTTTTGATAAAGACAATGGCTGAGGAAAATTGGCAATTGCCCTTCTCAGTTAATCTAGAGAGGAAAAAAAGAGAGAAAGACCAAAGGTGAATGAAAAAAGAGTGTATGAAATCATAAACTTTCAGCATGACAGTTGAATAAAACACATGCATTGGTGAAGTGCCTTTGAAACCACGATTTTGAGACATTTCAAGGCAAAGAGCTCTATATACAGTTCATGCTAAACTGAAAATCAGTGGATAATTTCCATCTGACTGCAAGGTACCAGAATATGTCACTTTAACCAGTCTCTTCTTTGAAAAAAGTTGCTAATTTGTGCAGTTATTGTATTGCCATGACCAATTGCTGTCACCCTCGAGTACTCATGTCCGTTTCTATTTACTATATATATACACTCATTATATAACCTAGCATTTCTGTGTGCTGTGCCCTACCATTCAAATATTTGTAATCAGAATGATTGTTCTGATAAACATTATAACACATTAAAACCTGTAATATTGTGAAATGTTATCCAATTTACAGTTGGGTAGTTAAAAAATAAAAATTTCTATGGTGTGACAGCAAAAATGTAAAAAAAAAACATACACAAATAACATAAGAAAAATGTATCTTCTTTCTTAGAGTTGCGAATAGCATGAGGGAGGTTTATCTTAAATGTTAATTTTTCTTAATACAACAAAAAACAATATTTAATGAGATTTTTTTTTCTGTCACAACTACCCAGTTGTTTTTTGTGCATCCTTTAAGTAATTTTATTCATTTAAAAAAATAACAACCTCAAACCATGGTAGTGTATATATTTAAAATAAAAGCATATAACAGCAAAAAAGTTAATATTTTTTTTTTCTGTCACAACCCATTTGTGCTCCTAAATATTTTGTAGAAACAGTGATGCAGTTTTTTATTAATGTCATGCAATTGATTAAAAAAAGAGCAGCATTTATATTCATGTTTTTGTAACAATGTAACATTTTATACTGGACTGTCACTGTTGATTTGTTTTGTGCATTCTTGGTAGAAAATTAAAAAAAAATTGTATTAATCAAAAAAAAACATTTTTCCCATCCTGTACATCTATCATTCGGCAGCATCCCCCAAGCCGAATTCCACACTCCTACACATCCCACCATACTCCTAAACTGCCATACCTTATCTAGATATCTATCATCCAGCATCCCCCTTCTCAATCACCTTTTGGGGGGCGCACTACATTTGGCTGCTGTCCTCAAATTCTCGCCTTTTTGGGGGGCTCTTGGGGTTCGGGCCGGACGCCGAGCTCTGTCCAACAATCGCCGCCAAGGGGTTAAGATCCCCGGGCAGCACGCCAAACACGCTTATTCTATTCGAATATTAATGAGGAAGTGTGAACTCGTGAAATGGACAATAAATGAAAAAATAATAACTAGTCCTATATGGCAAAAAAAAAGATAAATCAGAATTTTGAATGTTGCAAATGTTTACAAAATATGCAAAGTTTTTTACAGTGCAGAGATGGTTTTTATTTTTTGCAAAGGTCCCTTTAGGGGCAGTTGTAATTCCGAATTCTGGGGTTGCCAATATCAGGTTTTTCTACAGCCACCCGGCCAGACACACCCCTGCAGTCACCTCAGAGTACCACAGATACAACGACAGAAAGAAACCTTTTAAATGTCAAATACTCTCTCTTGCGAAAGATAAGAGGGAGAGCCTCAATTATACACACATCCCTCCCAACCATCCAGAAAATGCTCCCACACCTCGGCGACACACAAACACAACCCCTATCCAGGTCGAAATTTAACGTGGAGAAGTGGAGCACTGCTAGATTTTGTCAGATTGAAGACATAATTGCTTGGTCTTCGCGAGCTTAACCTGAATGACAATAAGAATCAATAGAGCAGGAGTGGACTGAGAGAATGGAGCGGAGATAAACAGTAGGAAAACAAAGAATAAACCAAGAGAGTCTCGCTCTTGGTTTTTTCTTTTTGGGCCGAGGAGACGACTCTCGGTGGAGACACGGGGCCACTGGATTAATCCCATCAGACAACGCTGCTCCAAATGTCATCGGAGCGGTGAAGGACATGATAACCTTTCGGCTCACAAGCAAAGCCCTTTCCTAAATTCTCACACACTTTAACCCTCTCATTATCAGATGGAAGCAAATATGCACAGAAAGCGACATGACAGGCACAAAGAGGCGCGGCACACGCAGGTGAAGCCTGCGCTGGGTGCTTGTTGTCATCGGCTGGGCAGAGAGCGGGTCACTGATGTGAGACATCAATTTCCAGGTAGGCTGCTCTCAGCGGCTCCAGCAGGTATCAGCCGACACACACCTGCCCCTGATAAGCAGCTGCTGCAAAATGATCTCAACCACACACACACACACACACAAGCGCGCACAACATGCATTATTCACACACACACAGACCAGTACATCCATGCACGTCTAAACAGCACACACAGAAATATTGAGAAACTGGATGAGTCATGCTGTTCTTTCACAATTTTCCCTGAGTAATGAATCAAATCAAAATTTTAAAACAACTATAATTAAATGTAAATAATATCCATAACCAGAAATCTGAATTTCTCTAAGAGCTTTCAAGACATAATTGGTGCTACTCCAGGCTGTAGTGAATTAGTAAGTTTTGCTTTGTTATATATAACTAATAAAAAAACAGCAGTTAATATTGAACAAATGCATTTCAGGCAACATAAGGATAACTTTATTTTTTAAAATAGACATCATAAACTAATGTATGGAAATAGTTTTTGCCCCACTATTTTTCACTTTGGGATTTTAGTTTTAGTTTTAGTTTTATCATCCATCAACCAAAAATCATACACTAATATTACATTTTAAGTTGCTTTTAAAAAATATACAAGCAAATAGGATAATAATAGGATAAAAGTAACTTAAATAAAGGGTTTTCTTTTGAAATTTCAAAAAAATGGATCACAGTTTCCACAAAAATATTGATAAAAAATGTTTTAACAGCAAATCAGTGAATAATAATGATTTCTACAGGATCTAAATGATGCTGAAATTAAATAAAATTAATTTGAAACATATTATAATAGAGAATTATTTTTTATTGTAATAACATTTCACAATAATATTATTGTACTGCAACTTTGATAACTATAAGAGATTTCTAAATACTAAACAGAAAACAAAAGGCATGGGTAGTGCATTTTTCAAAAACTAAAGTAAATGTTTTGCTAATAACACTGTTTGGAGAGGATCGCTGTACGAATAATCACCCACGGCTGATGCAGCATCCCAAATCAACCCTCGTTTACTCGCGCCCAACCATAACACTTTCCCCTCGCTATAAATTCTCCCAGCATTTCTTTCCCGGCATCTTGTTTTTGTGCATCCCTCCTCCACCCCTCCGCCGCCGTTTCTGTTCCAAATTCACACCTTCAGGGGGCAGACGGTGAACGAGCCGAACACTGAACTCTTGCCGCCCCAGGGTTCTACCCTTAGGGTTCGGAGTTCGCCGTTCTCCCGGCTCGCTCCCCAGATAGCATGCCAAATTTGCTTATTTATTACAAATAAATAAGCTTATTTATTGCAAAACAAATCACAGGAATAAATTGCATTTTTAAATATATTATAATAAAACTGTTATAAAGTAAAATAATTTTAAAAAATGTAACTGTATTATTTATCAAAAAAATGCTAATAATGCTGATAATAATAACAGGATGATAACATTAAGGGGAGGTTTCCTAAACAGGGTTTAAGACTAGTCCTAGATTCAAATACATGTCAGAGCTGTCAAAACTTTAAAAATGCACTGGTATATCTAAAAAAAACACATTAGTGCCATTGTTTGGTCTTAAAAATGCTCACAAGTGATCACATACACTGTAAAAAGTGCCAATTTTTACCTTCAACCCCTAAAATAACATTGTCTGTATAAATGCACATACTTGAATAAACCCAGTTGATTTAGATTCATAGTAAATAGTACATCTCCTCAACAAGCTGTTTTCATGTCTGAGGCCGTGATGATCTACGGTAATATGTTTGTATAAGACTAAACTGGCCTCTTGTGATCTAGTATTTGTTGGTTTACAGTATCAGGTAGAACATAAAACATTATGGTAGCTGTGTTCCCTTTGGTCTCAACACAAACATAACGCTCAAACACACAAGTCACAATCCTTACTATTCCCATCAGTCTGTATGATACTCGTGTGTGATGTAACAGAGCATCGAGATACAGTCTCAAATGGCTTCTGTCTTCTGTTTCCCCAGAGGTGTAACCTTACACACCTGCAGCCTGAGTAAAGGTCAGCCAGAGAGATCATATAAACATCAGCCGGGACACAGACAGATACAACACAGCAAAAACTCACTCACTTTCATATTTCATAACAGTCTGAATATTACTGCTTAAATGAACGCTGAATTTTCTGAATGTTTAAAATGCTTTCTCCTATGCTAGTTTAATAAAACAACGGCATGTTTCTAATGTAATCTGTTTTAAAAGTCACATCAGGTCTGAGCAGGAATAGTGTTTGGTAAAGTGAGCTTATTACTGCAAGAGAGTCTATGAACACTTCCAAATGACCCCAATCAATTACACATTAGCCAGCATCAGAAATATGCAAGCCCTTATAAATCATAAGACAATGATGGGGTCACCGAGAGGGAGAGAGAGGTAGAGGTGTTGAAGGACACACTGTCTTTACCCTCAGATTGAATGCAAATAAAGTATACATTTACTTTATTTTAGAGGTTAGACAACTAAGACACACTAAGGGATGATCTAAACATGTTGTCAATAACTGATGTAAATATAAAGCAGATAGTTGATTAACTGCCCATCCAGAGGATCATTTTATGGTTTATTTATTAATCTATCAGGAGGTTGCTATGTTATAGAAATTAAGAAACATAATCGAGTTCTCATTGATGTTTCACTCTATTAGAGAACAAAGACACAAGTGAAATAATAATATGTAAGACAACATAATTGTCTTTTTTTTTTTTTACTGCATAATTCAGGTTTAGACAAAATTGTTTTCAATCTTCTTGTTCTAAACCTATAGAGAATACACATGCGAGATGCAGAGATCGTTTTTTATCGTTTTTCCCTGTTTTAAGTGGATTACGGTAAGGAACGCCCAAGCGCATGTCCTGAATGAGCTATGGGACTTCCTGGGTCTACCGGGTTTTAAAAATAGACTATCGTCATAAACAGAAGGATCAGAAACAATATAGAACATAATATAGATTATATATAGATGACGCATGTAGATTGTGTTAAGAACATTTTGAATCTGATCGGGACGAAGTTAGGCTATTCAGTGATGGAGATCCCTTCACAGATGCAGAAACATCTCTAGTTATGTCGTGAATCATATTTTGCTTGAAAATGCAGTAATTTGATCAAAATTCACTACTTTCATAAAAAAAGTTTTTGTCCAAAATGTTGTATTTTTGGTGAAACCTATCTGCATTCAAGTGAGGATAAAACATGAACACGTAAAGATAGAATTATATATTTTTTTGTTTGAAAGCAGGGGCTTGGTTCTTTATTTATGGTCATATACGCATAGCAGAACATTTTCTGTAGGTCGTCAAATTTAGGTGAAAATCCACACTACTGCAAAAGTGTGCTTATTTCTTACACTTTCCAATAAGTTAACCAATATTAACCAATATTAACCAATAAGTCCCATTAGTTAACAGCAGTTAATGCATTACAATTAACTATGAATGTTCAACTTTGTGATTTTACTTATCTTTGTTAACAGTCAGGTCCCTTAAAAAATGGTAACAGACACAAGTTTTTAATTTAATAACGTATTGATGAAAAATGTTCATGAACATGGAATTAGCGAAAAAAAATAGTGGTAAATTATTTTTCATTGTCAACAAATGAACTGATGTTAAGAAATGAATTGTAAAGTGTTACCCAGTTGCCAATAATATTCTAATAATTAGTTCACTGCACACAGCGCCTTCGTTTTAATTTAGCCCTTGCTCAAGGCATATGGTGATGGTGTGTGGTCAATACAACACACACAGTGCAGTGTTATTGTCCAGAGCCCAGAGAATACCATTTACCTTTACACACTGCATTTAACCCTGGGTTATTGCTGTTCTAAACCACACTTTTAAAGGAATAGAGCACCCAAAAATGAAAATTCTGTCATAATTTACTCACCCTAGAGTAATTCCAAATTGGAATTCCGAATTTTTTTGTTCTGATGAACACAAGGAAGATATTTTGAAGAAAGTTTTTGGGTGAACTGTTCCCTTAAATGGTACACTCTTAAAAATAATGGTTCTTTATTTGTATATAAGGTTCCACAAAGTCAAAGGAACCTTTTCATTCCACAAAAGGTTCTTTAGATAATTAAAATGTTCTTCAGACTAAGAAAAAAATGTAATGTCCAGTAGGCTATGGATACGGTGTCACACTTTACCTGAATGAAACCCAGCTCCAGAGAGGTGGATTATTAACCCTGCACTGTAGTGTCAAATGTGTACAGTATACAATGATACATTAGAATGTTACAGATGCTTTGCAATAGATGGAGTGCCTCATATTCATGTTTGAATGCTGTATAAACTGTTTCCAGTGCTTCAGTAGAAAAATGTTAAAAGGTGACAGAAAACAGGAACCAGAGGGAGATAAAGACAGCCTCTTTCTCACATTTATAGTCTGGAAACTTACATATATACTGTAAGTATACAGTTTGCAATATATAAAATGAGGATGACTTCTTGAGCCGTTAAACTGGACTTTGAACATGTTAGTTGTGGTGCTGTCTATGCAGGGACAAAAAGCTCTCGGATTTCATCATAATTATCTTAAAGGGTTACTCCTCCCCCAAAATGAAAATATTGTCATTGATACTCCCATGTCATTCCAAACTGCAATTTGCTCTTCTGTGTCAGTCATTGTCTTGTGTTGTGGTTGAGACAGAAAAGCAAACGTAATTTGCATCCAGTGTGAAGAAAGATAACCCAGGGTTCCATTTAGCCCCATGTGTTGTGTGCACACACAAACAGGAACACACACCATACACCAAAGGCCTGATTGATAGTGTGCTTACAGACAGCATTTAAGCATAAAGCATTAAATCCTGGAGTGAGAGCGAGGGAGCATATGTCATCACCATTTTAAGTTACTGGAACTGGAGCGACCTGAGGTTACCAAGCGGTTCAAGGGCACAATGGTGATAGTGTATGGGCTTGCTTCTTGAAGAGTTCAAACGAACAACCTTTTGTTACCAGTCCAGATCTTTAGCCACCAGGCAGCACTCCCTTTTCTTTATTTATTTTTAAACAGGATCTTTATTTATTGAAAGCCTGCCTCCTTTAAGCCAGAGTTGAACCAGCCACCTAAACCTGGCCAACTACCAGAAACTGACTAGCAATTTACTACATTTCTGAGGGAAAATTGTTTCCACAGCAGTTTTGTTTTTAGTGTGTATAAATAACTAGATAAGCAAAAAAAAAAAAAAAAAAATGCATGGATGTCATGGATCTTTATAACATTAATAATCTAATAACACTGTTAAATATTTTTAATTAAACAATAGCTTCATTAGTTTTGTTACTTATTTTGGTTATCGGCCAAAACATCAATGAAAGTCAATGAAAGTGAACAGAAGAAATAAAATTATGCAGGTTTGGAACAACATGAGGTTGAATATAGAACAAAAATTGCATTTTCAGGTAAATTGTTTCATTAAGACCCTTTAGGCCATCAGCGTGACCCACACTATCATATCGTTCAGCAGCCAAATAAATCACTTCCTTCATCATCAACACAAGTTCCTCTTAGGTAAGTCTCCACAACACCTGGCACTGTTTAAACTAGCTTTTAAATGAGATGAGAACACACCGGCAAACAGAACCTGAGGCCGCAACCACTGAAATAATTGCTCCAAGCTCTAAGAAATAAACTGTTTAACGAGGCCACTCATTTAGCTGTCAATCAAAGACTCATTTACATTTGAGAGCGCTCAATGGAGAGTTTTTTCCTGGGGAAATTTTCTTCAATTTAAATCAACTCAATAAAGCTTTAAAGTGATTGTCTTTCCAACAGGTATGAATTTTCTCTTTTCAAATTCACTATATTCCACAAAGTGTTGAAAGCCATTATATGTAGCCAGAACTTCCATTAATTTCTATAGCGACCTTCTAAGCGATTAAATAATTGAGTGGGTGAATAGAGTTCAAATTAAGCTAAAAACAGCTAATGCAGGTGGTAATTCTAAATTAAAGTAAAACGACATCTTTGCAACCCAAATTATTTTCATTCTTCTATGAAGTCCATAAGGACAAAGTCTTTGGTAGATCAAGCTTTAAAACTACAAATAGCACCAGTGCCACAAAAATCACTATTAAAAAGTCCATATGACAAGTATTCTGAAGCCATACAATTTCTCAAAAACAGACCAAAATATTAGAACTAAAATTTGAGTTAAAAAGAATAACATTTATTTAAGATAACATTTTTTGTATTTGCATTTATTCAATTCATTCATATTTTAGATTGCTTAAATAAGTGAATGTTTTGATAATAATATAGTTCAGGAGGATAGCTGGCACCGCATTACCTAATCAATCCACACGCAACAATCGCCAATCAAATCATTCTTTTCCACTATAAATAATCCTGTCTTTCCTTTCCTCCACATCTCGCTTTTTTGCACCCCTCCTCCTCCCCATCTGCTCCTAGCTCCATGACTTCCTCCGGAAGGGGGGGGGGGCAGTCAGAGATCGAGCCGGACACCGAACCACTAACCCTCGCTAGGGTTCAAGCCGCCAGGGCTCGCTCCCCAGACAGAATGACAAAATCGCTTAATTATTCATTCGTTCATTAATGAGGAAGCGTGAACTTGTGAAATGCTTACTGAACAGAAATATTATCTTTTTTTTATACAAATAAAAATAAACATCTAACTGGCCCAATCTTATAAGTGGCTGGAGTTTAAAAGCATAACTTTCGATCTAAATATTGGTAGAGAACTGTTAGACATTATCAGTATGCTTGAGAAAAACTTTGATAATATTCACCCTGAGGTCAATTCTTGCACCTTTATTATTCAATTAGAAAAGCCAAGGAGCTCATTACAGAGAACACTTAAACATGCAAAAAGTGGCCCTCACAGACACACTCATACATGCATTAATGCAGTTGCATATGATTATTTTCATCTCAGCAAAAGGAGTATGTGCATGTGGAAGAGAGACAGAGAGAGAGACTTAATTGCCATGTTGAAACTGAGTCTGACTGAATAAGTGGATCAAAATAAAGTGGATTATCAGATTAAAAGGTTTAAGTTAAATACATCCTAAACTTTCACACACAAGCACAGCGCACACAGCGCAATTCAACAAGAAGGCATGTTTATTATTCAGCAGGTGTTTGTCATGTTAATGTGACATTATGCAAGAAACATTTAATGTGCACTAACTGATTTGACAAATTTCTACATATGGGATCTCGGGCATCCCAAAAAGTGCTGCTGTTTCAAGTATGCACTTGTGTGTTAAGGGAAGCAACAGAGGCCATCTGTTCAGGGACTCTGAAAACAACTTTCCATTTTTATTTATTTTTTTTATCTGAAAATTCAGTTTCTTGCTTTTGAATCTGAATGTTCCATGCACGTGACTTTAAAACAACATATTTGAGTGTGATTTGTAAATGTGTGTATAAATAAATGGCTGTTATACTGTAGTAGTCTAGCAAATATGTGGGAGTGTGCACAAAGTACACTTTCATCCAGTTCCACATCAATCATCCACAATAAATAAACATGACAAAGCTTTACCCACAGCATTTCTGCATACATTTCTTGACATAAAAACACCAACAACACAATCTAAGCACACTTCTGAGTAACCTATTAGATCACAGTGACTCAACCGAACAGACAAAGAACTTAATCCCACCAATCAGAGGTTATGGATATCTGACCAGGATTGAGTATCCAATTCCTCTTTGGACTCGTTGCAATAGTTGGCACATACCTCTCACACAAAACCGCACACTATTACTGTAAGAAACAAAACAGATGCTATTCTAGAAAAAGAAAAAAAAAAATCCAATTCAGTGATCCCACACATTGCAAAAGCTGAAGGAATCGCTGGAAACATTTATTTTCATGCTTGTATAAACATTAGTAAGCTATGAGGGTCAGGTCAGGACACTGCACAGAAACATCACATTTATCTGATTCTATAATAGCCTGTGTTGTAACCTCCAGAGTTTGAGTCAAGACAAGATCCTCTATAACCCAGCGCAAACTAGACACCTTCAGGTCCAGATCCAAACCCAAATACAAGAACAAGGTTGTCCATTTCAATCACCTTAATGCTCTGAGCTACTTTACTTTTGCTAACTAACACAAGTCTTGCAAATTTTCTTCAATGGTGAAGATAATGTCAAGTCAAGTAATTTCCACCATGAATCAGATTTTCCAAAACCAGCTAAATCTTGCTCTAAAGTCAGTGCCACTTAAGTGCCATTTAAGGGTACTTCCAAAACACACTTAATATTCATTTTGAAAATGACCATGCAACAGGAATAAAGACCATTTTTTTCCTTCTGTGACTAACTTCAGACATGCCCTAAGTGCATCTGCACCATGTGGTTAAATCGTTAAAATAACACCCAAAGTATCAAGTTTTGAAACCCAGATCATGCAATGCATGTTTATATGTCTTCAACCTAAGTGGTGCATTGTTGGCTCCTAATGAAGTCTTCAAAACTCCTCCCAGTGGTAGCAGCAGACTGCTGTTAAACTAACATTATAATTATCTGCAGTATGCCCTTTATACAAAGCCAAACAGGCCTGAAGTATTCTGTCATTTAAACAGATGAATGCGTGCGCTACAGTTAGCTAATTGACTAATTAGTCTAATTAAGCCACTTGCCAATTTGGTAGTGAGCAAACAGAGGCGTCTCAGCGGAATTTTCCAGATAGCAGGAAGGAGAAGATCGTAAATTGGCTGGCTGATAAACCACTGCAGTGAGACACCAACTTAAAGCACATACAAGCAGTACGGACACAGAGGGCAACAGTAACATTTATTTACATTTTACATCATAACCCACAGACCAACAGCAATGGTACCAATATGCACATTCAGAAAGTCATAAAAAAATTAGATACAAAAGGTGTGTTCCAGAAATTTACCACAGTTAAGCAGTGTTTTAATGCCTAAAAAACTTTTTAGGTGTTTCATCATTGCATGATACCTAAAATAATAATAATAATATACTTTAAAATAAAATAAAATAATATAAAATAAAATATAAAATGCACTAGGAAAAGCAGGAATACACAGATTTATTTAAACATATTTCATTAAATAAACAAATACTTACATTTTCTAATACTTAGTAAGATTTTTTTCTTTAAAATCTTAAATAAAAAATACTTTTAATCAGTGATGCATTTAATTGATCAAAGCTGACTGTAAAGACATAAAGACGATGTTGCAAAATATTTATATTTCAAATAAAAAAAATGCCTCTTTTCAAAATTAATAATAATGTATCTTAACCAGAAAATCATCATATTAGAATGATTTCTGAAGGATCATGTGACACTGAAGACTGGAGGAATGATGCTGAAAATTCAGCTTTGCTGTCACAGGAATAATTTACATTTTAAATTGATTAAAATAGAAAGAAAAAATCCTTTAAACTGCACTCACGTTACACAGTATTTCTGTAAATATGTACTGTATTTTTGGTTAAATAAATGCCTTGGTGAGAATAAAATGTTTACAAACCCAAACTTTTCAATTTAGAGTGTTACAGTTATATTTGTCCCATGAATAAGCACATTCTCACAAACACACAGACATATTCTCACCGAACAAACACAATGACAAATATAGCTGCAAGCAGCAATTACCGGGGTTCGAGCATTTGAAGGGTTTTGAGGTTGTTTAGGGCAACCTGGAT
>JAUCMS010000022.1:14977986-14990895 GCA_032357445.1 Enteromius radiatus | reverse complement strand
GACTTGAGTCCAACTCGGCTCCTTTTGGACTCGGACTTGGACTTGGACTCGATAGGTTATGGACTTGGTCTCGACTCAGACTCGACAAAGGTGTACTCGAACCCAACACTAAGTATTCTATTTTTTAATTTATTTATACACTTTTGGACACCATTAGTAGACAAAATAAATAAACCAGTAAGAGTGTGAAATGTAAGCTTTAAATGTTTTTTTTTTTCTTAAAAATCAATAGAAACACCCTGTAATGAGTTCTAATGTATAAGAGATGCAGTTGTGAGCCCTTCTAAAACACACATTTAAACTTACACACAGCTTGTTTGCAGACAGTTCAGGTAAAATGGGCTGGATGGCAGAATTCAGAGATTTTATGGATAAGTGAGGTATAAGTGTATTTGCGGTTCAGAGAGCCTCCTATCAGCGAAAGGGCCCGATAGATCTATTTTAAAACCAACTCACGACAACACACGGCAAGGTGATGAAAACCCTGACACTCTCAAATTGCCCTGTCAATCATCAGGGTCCCTAAAAAAACGCTGAAATACATACAGGCACAGACAGAAACTTAAAGACAGAGACTGTTAGAGTAAACCACTGCTTGAGACCAAACACACAGAGTTAAATCTAAACCAACTATACAACACCAGAAAAGTGTATACCTAATTTTGCTGCAATCATGTACTCCTCTTCTCTGTCAATGTTGCAATATCGCAGAGGACTGGTTTCCTGACACTGTCCTAGTCTTTTTAAGCCTCTAAGGGAAATATTTGTAGTTTAATGTATTCTTTAATGACAAAATGATTAAATCAATGCTTCAATCTATTAAAAAAGGACTCACGTTCAATGCTGCATTTCTGTATAATGCACCAAATGCACAAAAAGTCAAACTTACAGCAGGAGAAAACATATAAAGTCAATGTATTTAAGTGTTTTCACTCTCCTTGTGAGGTTTTTAATGAAGGGAAAGCACTTTTTAGGCCTAAAACACAGAGCAAGTGCTTTACTCCAAATATACTTCTATTCTAAATGAGTGTTTATCATGCAGTCCATAACAAGCGAGAGGTTTAAAACAGTAGCAAATAAGGAAGAGTGAGGCAAACCGCAGACTGAGGGTCAGATAAGAGCACAAAAGCGGCTTATGATAACAAGAGGTCACAAGGTTAAATAAACATGCATGCTCTTCGACCCAAAGACAGAAAAACTATGAATAAGGGATGAAGAGGTGTAGAAAGAGAAGAGATGGGAAGTATAGACAGCAAGGAGGGATTAACACCCTTTATAAAATGAAAAAGCTTGCCAAAACTGTATGCCAAAATGTGCATGGCTGTAGTGCCAGTGCCTTTAAGGAGGTGAAATTTAAAATGACGGTTTTAGCATGCAAAGTGTTAAAAAAAATAAATTGTGGCTTTTGCTTAGTTTACATATAAAGCAACTGAATATTTGAAAGTCAAGCCAAACATGGTTCATTCAGCATTTATTGGCTAAAATAATGAAAACTGAAAAATAAGTTGATATGTGAGAATGTGCAGAAAGATCCATCTGTGTGTGTACAGAGAGATAAGTGTGTGTTTGTGACAGTCACTCACCCACTGGTGTGTTCTCATAGATGAGCAGGTATGACTGGAAGAAGTAATTCTGGAAACGAGGTGGCTGATTAGAGGCTGTAGGGAAGAGAGACAGAGACATGGGTCTTAATAAGAGAAAACACACACAGTTACATGAGACGGCAACCAGAAAATGACATTGAAGAACACATTAAAATGAACACAGTCAATGTGGAGCCGTCTCAATTCAATATGAGGGTTGTGTGAGAGCTTATATGTGATATGACAGAAACTTAGCCACTTTTACAGTAAAATAAAATGTTCTGCTGTTTCTTCAGTGAAAGACTCACCTGTGTACATGGTTCTCGAATTGGCTGGGTCTTTGCAGTACTAACTAAAAAAACGCAATGTTACTAACTTAACTGCATTTTGCAATAGCTCAGATTTTCCCTGTAAGAAGCTATTTGTAAGCAATGAACATCCTAACTGTCACTTTGGATCAAGATAATGCATTCCTTTATTCAGAAACAATGCATTATTTTGATCAAAAGTGATAGTAAGGATATTAATAATCTAACAAAAGGGTTTTTTCTAATAATTCAAGCCTGTTCTTTTGAACTTTCCACTCAACAAAGAATTCAGCATTGATAATAAATGTTTCTTGAGCAGGAAATCAGCATATTAGAATGATTTCTGAAGGATCATGTGACACTGAAGACTGATAATGAATAAGGAATGATACAGACAAATTCAGCTTTGCATTACAGCAACACATTATATTAAAAAAAATATATTAATGCATGAAAGTGCATAAAATGGAAAACAGTTATTTTAAAATAAAATAATGTTTCACAATATTACTGTTTTAACTAAATAAAATAAATATAGCCTTGGTGGTTTTATATTTTAAACATAAATATATAGGAAAAAAAACATGTATACAACAGCAACATTTCTTACTTGAATTCCTCTACACTAGCACTCAATATTTCACTACTACTCACTTTGCTCTGACATGTGTAAACTTCCCCATCTGCGCTTGTTGTGTGTGAGACATGTTTCCCCAGTGTATATACGCGTGTGTGTGTTCTCTTTCCAAGGGTAGCAGGAGACAAGCAGATTTGTCAGGAAGATCAGGAGAGCTTTGATCGTGTGCATGGGTAGTGGGCCACAGAGACAACACACACTCCAGAAAAGGGCTTGTGCATGTGTATGTGTTTGAAGTGCTGGTGTCTGATAGGGTGAATCACTTTTTGACTCCGCTTTGAACACAGCAAGAACAAACCAGATAGACAGAGAGAGAGAGAGAGAGAGAAAGAGATGCCAAGTAAGAAACGAGAGCCATCGACTGTGCATCCGCCAATACCCACTAACTAGAATCAATCTAGAGTAACACGTCAGCCCGTGTTAATTACTGAACCATTACAGAATGGCAGCAGAGATTAAAACGACTTTTAGGTGTGTGACAAACTGGATCACAGATTTAATGAGAGTTCCTGCCAAAAGTGAAGCCTGCCACATCTGTCCCAGCTTCAGCTCCAGATCTTTACACAGTGATGATATAATTAATAATCATATCATTATTGTTGCTTAATGAAATTTTCTTTGAGCCCCATGCATTGCAATTAAACTGAAATTAATACTGAAATTAATATGATTTAATTGAATTTCCATACTTAAGACTGAGGCCTGTTTCACACCTCCAATGTTGGCATTTTTTTCAACGCTTATAGCTGTGTGCAATACATAACAGATGCAGTTTTGTGGTTTTATGGAGGTAAAAACACATAAAAGCTCATGTGAATCAATAATGCTTTCTCCGCTGAGCCACGTTTTGTTGTAGCTACTTCACATAATGATTAAAAAATATGGTCAAAATGCAGTTGAAACCAATTTATCAACACATTTGTTACAATACAGTGAACTTACACTTTGGGGTTTGTAATAGTTTTCAATGGCCTGCTCTTGACAATTTTGTAATTTATAGCCATTATCAAAGAAAAACTCGTAATGAAAATGCCACAAATACTACAAATGCCTGCGGCTGTAGTTACGCTGCTTACACTGCTGCAGACCCAAGATGTTTGAAACGGACTTCATAGCTGATGTTTTCCCATTGTGACATTGACTGAGAGTCTTTTGAGTGAGCAGGTTGGACAGAACCTCACGTCATATCAGATCTTTTCACAGACACCGTCATTTTTCATGAAGACAGCTCACCTCCCTTCCACCTCTTACACTATTTACTTTAAAAATAAGAGTGAACCAAAAAGTAAAAATTGTAATTAAAATCCTTACTCAGATTATTTTTACAGTTTGTTTGTTTATTATTTATTGTTATTATTTCACGAATTTGCACTTCTTCATTAAATTAAATAAGCAAATTTGGCGTGCTGTCCGGGGAGCGAGCCCTGATGATAGTAACCCTAGCGAGGGCAGGGCTCGGATCGAGGCTCGGTCCCGTTCGCCCCCCTTGAAGGTGCGAAGGAAAAGGCGGAGAAGGGGAGGAAGGCGGGATCGTGCGTAACTAGATACAGAGAGGAGTGAGACGATGGTATTTATGCCGAGGTGGATAAATTAAATTAGGAATAATTAATAGGCTAGTGGGTGATAATACTAATGAGCGGCAATGGGTACCGGCTGTACAGACATTCAGCGTGCTCTTCCCGAAACTATGTTAAAACATCCCTTAGCAGAACAAAAGGGCAAAATAAAACTCACTATGTAAGTCTTCTGAATTTATATAGGCAAAAAGAAAGATTTTTTGTGAATAACTTTTTCAATTTCCTCACACAAAGCTTTCAAATGACTTCAAAATGACTCGAAATACTGCATACAAGTCCTATGGACTACTTTTAATGTATTTTTGGCGTCCTTTTTGAGGTTATTGATTAATCAGGACTAAAGCCAAATAGACCACAAAAGAGCCTATTCAGCAATCAATACCTGTGCACACTGAACATCTTCTGAAGCCATACAACAGCTGAAATTTAGGTTATTATTCACTGGAAATCATGCATTGATGTGTTTTTGTGTGTGTGTGTGTGTGTATATATACATACACACAAAAAAAGACATCAATGCATAAGAGTAATGTCAGTCATCATTACTGATGTTAACACACAGGGAAAATTAGTTATCTTCTTTTTTAGAACAATGAGCTTTGTACAAATCGTCCAGTTTCAGGAGGTGGGGTTTAGAGGAGAAACAAAAATTTACAGTTTGTGGGAAATTATGTGTTTTTTGCTATTTAAACTGCATAAACAAATACACCAAATACACAAAATAATGTTATTTTTAGCAACATCATTTGACCCTTTAAACTCAGTAGAGCATGAACAGATTGTACAAATAAATACGAATTAGCAACCAATTAGCAAATCCAAAATAAGTTCAAGATGCCTTGATGTTGTGTTGGAATAGGTGCAAATGATTTTAACCTGTTCATCACACAAAGCCATCACATGCAATCCAAAAACTAGAAGTATAGTGCAAAAGTTACTTTTCATGATACTTTCATAATGTGTTTTTGTCCTTGTGGAAGCTTGACAGTCATGGTCACTAAGCAAAAGTTTGGATAATGACAGACTTTTCTTTTTTGCAAACTATTCCTTTAAACTCTCTTTTGGGGGTATAGTGTTTAACATTCAGTCTCGAGTTGTTCTGGGGTTCAGGGCTCAAACTCCCTCCCTAATTTACCGCCATTTCATTTAACCCTCAAAACCCTGAACCAATCACAGAGAGCTAATAACCATGAGAGAACAGCTCCCACAGGACCTATGAGAGACAGAGCGAGCAAAGCAGATTCATGAAGAAAGATGGAGTGTTAAACGATTGAGAGAGGTTCAGCGAAAGAAAAGGACACAGACGGGAAGAGGAAGGAGAGGGCAGCGAATTATAAACTCCTGTGGGCTGATGTTAAGTGGCAGAGACACTGTGTTGTTAAACGTGCCGCCACAGATCACAGGTGTCCGACACACACGCGAACAATGAGGAATGATGGACAAGGGCGAGACAGCAGTGATGGAGTGAGATGTCTGAGAAAAGACAGGACTCGCAGGCTGATAGAAGGACAACAGGAAGGTAATGAGAGCACGTTGAAAAATGAGAGAAACAGATGAAAGTGACACAGAAGTGAGACCGTTGTCAGCACAATCTGAGTTTTAATCTCAAAGTCTGAGAGACTCAGCTGACCCGTGAGCAACAAGTGATGTCACAGGGCTCATGAATATTAATTAGTGCATGTTACCTGTTACCTCAGGTTCATATAAAACATTTCCTGTTATTCTTCTAAATGTCTCACATGGATTTAAACAAACAACATTCAACATTTACTTTTAATAACATATTTACTTACTAATGCAAGATTGGTTAAAAATGTATGCATTAATGCTAAATTAGACATGGATGTCTTCCCGCATACAGACAACTAGATGGAGCGCAACAGTATGGAACAGAACACAGCGATCTAGAGAAGCGGTTTTCTTGATGCTGTGTCTTAAAAATGCAACACTTACAATATGTTGAGAGATGCAGAAAAAAACCCAGTGTAAGATGTTCATTTGACGCCATGTGCATATAGACAAATAATTCAAAAAGAGACAGAATGGTAGTACACTTACTTTGTGAACTAAAAATGAATAGCAATGATAAGCTGACTTGAATAAAACATGACATATTATCATCTGTCATTACATCCTGTCATTTAATATATAAATATACCATATATATTATATAATATATAATAACTTAATTGAAAATAATTGTGTGCATGTCTGTGTACCTGGTATTCTCTACATTATGAAGACCAAATGTCCAACATGGGCACCAAAAAATGTCCCCCCAAGTAAACATGGTATTAATAACATTTTTAGGTGCCTATGAGAAAACCAACTTATAAATCATAAATAGTTTTTAGTTTAAATCTAAAGTGTTTTAAAAAGCTAAAATAGCAGAAAGTTTGCTGTGAGGGGTAAATTTAGTTGTTGCATGGTTTAGGGTTAGGAAAAGGGGACAGAAAATACAGTTTTTACAGTATAAAAACCATTATGTCTATTAAAAGTGTGTTTGTGGTTATTACCTTCAGCAAGTGTGTGTAGCAGCAATAAGGAGAGGAGCAACTTGACTACAGTCATCTTGCCTCCAGAACCTTCACACCACAACATCTCCAACCTGTAACACACAAACACACACCCCCAATCAAGCACTGCGTTCAGAGTGGCACACAACTGTTTGGTGCTGCCAGCATTGCAGAAATTACACACTGCACATTTGTGTACTGGCATCGTCTGGTCAAGCCCTTGTGATTGAAACTTGTCATTAAAAATTCTATGACATTAGCACAGCTGGTAATCCACAACTGCGATGTGAAATCCATCTCTATAAATAAATAATGTACGGTTCATGTTGAGAGTTGTGATGTCTCCAGGTGAACCTCATTACAAGTTCAATGCTCCTGATGTCAACATGTGATATGCAAATACAATCATTGCTTGGTTCCTGATAAACTGTAACACACTGCATGAATCTCAGTGAGAAAAATCTCAAAGGTTTCACATCGGTAGCTCCGGAAATGGCTTTAAGCGTAAGTCAAGCACTATGTGTCCAAATAAAATTCCAAATAGTTTCTGAAAAATCAGTTTGCATCACTTTCAAAAGGTTGGACAGTTATTTTGTTTTCAGTATGCAAATATGAACTCCAAACTCTCATACATGGAACAACAAAAGCATGTGAAGAGTTTGTTTTTTTACGTTTGATAAATTGTTATATATCATACATACATATTATACAGTACACATACACATATAAAAAGAAATTACATTATTATAAAATCTATTTATTGAAATATTTAACAGTGGTCTCCATACTCCTTAAATGGATGACGTTTGGAAGACCAGAACCCTTCCTAGAGCTGGACATCCAGTCAAACTGAGAAGAGCCTTGGTGAGAGAGGTAAAGAAGAACCCAAAGATCACTGTGGCTGAGCTCCAGAGATGCAGTCAGGAGATGGGAGAAAGTTGTAGAATGTCAACCATCACTGCAGCCCTCCACCAGTCGGGGCTTTATGGCAGAGTGGCCCGACGGAAGCATGGTGGTGGCAGCATCATGCTGTAGGGGTGTTTTTCAGCTGCAGGGACAGGACGACTGGTTGCAATCGAGAGCCAAATACAGGGATATCCTGGACAAAAACCTTCTCCAGAGTGCTAAGGACCTCAGACTGGGCAAGACAATGACCCTAAGCACACAGCTAAAATAAGTGTTTCACAACAACTCATTGACTGTTCTTGAATGGCCCAGCCAAAGCCCTGACCCAATTGAGCATCTCTGGAGAGACCGTCCACCAACGTTTATCATCCAACCTGACAGAACTGGAGAGGATGTGCAAGGAGGAATGGCAGAGGATCCCCAAATCCAGGTGTGAAAAACTTGTTGCATCTTTCCCAAGAAGACTCTTGGCTGTATTCGATCAAAAGGGTGCTTCTACTAAATACTGAGCAAAGGGTCTGAATACTTGGACCATGTGAAATTTAAGTTTTTCTTTTTTAATAAATCTGCTAAAATGTCAACAATTCTGTGGTTTTTTTTGTCAATATGGGGTGCGTGTGTACATTAATGAGGGACAAAAAAACTTAAATGATTTTAACAAATGGCTGCAATATAACAAAGAGTAAAATATTTTAAGGGGATCTGAATACTTTCCGTACCCAGTGTGTGTATATATATATGTATGTATGTATAAAATCTCACTATGGCTAGTGGGCTAAAAGTTAATTTCGTACCCTGGTGAACACCCTTAAGACTAAATCTTTTGTTGGCAGCAGAGCGTGAGCAAAATAACTTAATTTGAAGACAAAAGGCATCATTTCCCAGCTTGTAGTGTTTCACACCCTGTTGAACATGAGAGCTGCTTCAAAATGATTTTATGCCTTTTATTCTTTTAGCCTTGATATACAAGCAGAAGCTGTACGAGATGTTTAAGTATTTGTTCTGCATTTGCAATCTGTCAACATAATCCCAACATGATTTTCGGATCAAACTCTACAGCCCTGCATTCGAATATACACATCAACACACCATATGCTGCATTTCCTCTGAGAAGAAGACTTCCTCACAAATGTTTTGCAAGCTAAAAGCACTTCCAGACTTCCGTGATGTCACTGAATAGATGGTATTGCTTGAGGAGAGGGGCATTATATTGACAGCATTAATGATTAATAGGCATATAATTTATGCATTAAAATGAAGAATAGTTTTGCACTTGCTCAAGTGAGAAGGAGGGTTCATTCAACAAGGAATTCCCACAGAGTGAAGTACTCACACACACTTGAGTTAATCGAGAGACGCGTGCTGCTAATCATCTCACTAGCATCTCACTCGCCCTCCGAGTAAAAATAAATAAATTAAATAAATAAGTATCTGAGTGAGAAGAGAGAAAATTATATTTACAAGGGAGCTGATGTGATGAGCAACTTAATTACAGCAACTGTAAGGTCGAAATTAATGATGTATAATCACGCTGTGTACAACCTCAGTTTAATTAGGCTAATTACTGAGCTGGGATTGGCTGAGCTTGTTTGTTTTGCTGGTATTTACCGTTAATGCTGCAGCATTAAAGGTGTCCGCGGGGATAGAGATAAGATACAATCTAATTCTCTCTCCATTCTAGAAAACGATCAAATGGAAGTTTATCCCAGCGTCTTAGGATTACATTCTATGATGAGGAAAAACCCAGCACTAGATCTCCTGCTGGAGTGATTTGCACATTTACAATTTTAATTTATAAACATCTAATTTTATATTTCTCAAAATAAAATTCCAAAATATGCTGATTAATCACAAACTTTAATCAGCAGTTGCCAGAAAAGCAAGTGTCCCTGAGCATGGTATCTCTGGTATTTCTTCACAATTAATGGTTTTGTGTGAAATTAAAAATACTGTATTGTGTTATGTTTTCTTGTAAAAAGAAAAAAAAAAAGTTGTGATTCAAGACTACCAGACTGACCAAATTTGGCCTTAAAAAACACCATTATGGCATTGTATTTACAGTAGTTGCTTGGTGATAAATGTTTAAGTATGAAGGTATGTGTGTGTGTGTGTGTGTGAGTGTGTGTGTGTTTAGGCTGAACTTGATCTACCTTCTCAGTGTCTATGATGGATTCATTATTCAGAGGAAGTACCTCATCCATGGTCTCTCTATCTATCTGTTTATTTATCCATCTATCTTTATATCTAGGCTTTCAAACAACTTTTAAACCAGGATTGAAAAAAATTTATTTTAAGAAATTTAAACAATAAGTACCATTTAAAGATACCTCTACTCATATTCATATTCATATTTACTAGTCAAAGCATGAAATTAACATGAATGAACATCAGAGGGTATTTACAGTATTTTAAAGATGTTAATACACACATTTTTCAAGATTAAGGTTATGTTTACCTCGTGTAAACCTAGTGAGTTTTTCATTTTAAAACAGTTGCTATGGTTACGCCTGTTGTTTACACTATTCGATCCTTAAAAACAAAGACTTTGCTGTAAACCCCATCTGTTTAAAAAACTCTAGGACTATGTTTCAGTGCAACTGGACCAAAACTGAAACTTTTGAAAACTATGGCGTTGTTAATCCACATTCATTCTGCTTATCCTTGATGACAGAGTAAACAATAACACAATGTTAACTGTTATACCCACAGATATGTTTTGCTAGAATCCTCCTTCAACCACTCCAAGCACCTAGAAGCATCCGCCATCTAAATAATAGGGCATCTACCTAGGGGTGTGCGATATATATCGTCTGTGATAATATCGTAATTGTTGTTTTAATGATTGCGATTTGACATTTTCAAAACACCTCTGCAGAGTGCACGCATACATTACGTAAACTCTAGACTAGTGCGCATGCATATTTATAGTGTTTCTTTCACTGCAGGATTCAGTCTGATGAAATGAAATGTAGAAAATGTGTATTTGTATACCACTTCATACAGCCTAGTTAATTAATTTCACATGAAGAGTGCCATTTTTTTCTCATGTTTATAAAATACATTGTAAAAACTGCCCGTGATTTTAATGATAAAACAAACTGAAAATGCTACAGTAAAAACCTACATAGTTAATGGTAAAAATACTGTTAAATTTAAACACTGTAAACTGCCATTCCCAGAATTCCCTGCATTGCATTTTAAATTTAGTTTGAATTTTATGTTTTTTCTTTAAAATAACTATGTTTCTTCTTAGTTTTTTGTATAAGTTATGTTTATTAAGGTTGTATGTTACATGTAATGTTGTCATATGAATGTTTATTGCACAGTTCAGTTTAATAATTCTTACCATGATGGTGAATGACACTGAGCACCTTCTATATACAGTATTTTCATGTTTAAAAGCTACTTGTTTTAGCTTTGGTTCATCATGTCACTTTTTCATCATCACCTGCATTTGGTGCTTATCAGTGTATTTCAAAGGTACAAAATAGATTTCACTACTTTAATAGGTTGGTATATTTACATTATATCAGTTACTATGGTTTCTTATTAGAAATTGCGATATTTAACTGTAAATTTAGCATAAAAATGTAAAAAAATATTGATGCTGTATTTTTCACAGTTTTGTTCTTGCAACCACAGCTACCGTTTTTTTAAATTATTTTTTAAAAAAATTACAGTGGATATTGATTTTATTTTTAAAACAGTTCCATAAAGCAGAAGTTAATTAAGAGACTTACATTTTAGACATCATATTTCCTGTTTTTGCGCAATTTTGCGACAGCAAAAAATAACTCCACAGCCACAGTGTTATTTTGCATCTCTGAGCAACATGACGTTGTTTCCTACTTGAATTAACCATCTAATTGATTCGGTTCAATTGTGATAACTCACTTATTTACAGTGACTTATTGCCACCCACTAGCAGTTTTAATTTCACATTCAGAGTATATTTTATTATTTTCAAATATCAGTATTCAAATGAAAATAGACACTTTAAGAAAAAATGTCTTTATAAAGGTAAAATGCCCATAAAATGTATAAAGATTAATTTCTGTACTAACCTCCACACAGGATGTGAAGACTATAAAAAAATGCTTTCTAAGTCTTGTTTCCAGCCAAAATATCGAACAATTCATACACTCAAGAAGGTTTTCGGTTTGAAATAAGATTATTTTGCTTACCCCATTGGCAGATTATGTGCTTGTTCTAACCATAAAGTCACTTAATATTGTCTTTACATGAGCGGTTTGAGTCCAAAATAAAAATAATAAAAAAAGTGTTTGTTCTCAGCTAAGCAAATAACAGTCAAACTGGAAAAGCACACGTCTGCTGTTTGTCCCTGTAGACTCGGTAGCAAGGCACAAGCTCAACGAAAATACATGAACATTGCAACAAAATGAAATGAGCAAGCTGCATATTATAATGTTTTGGTTAGCATGGCAATCCCTGGTGTGGAATTTGAGCAACAACCTTGGCAGTGAATTGCATTTCGAGAGAAACAGAAGAGACACAAAAAATAGAGGAAGAGAAAGAGAGAACGAGGGAAGGAGAAATAGTCGCATTTGTTTTCATTTGGCGTCTTGCAGTTTCCTGGGTGATATAATAAAAGAGTTCCCTGGCGTCATATAGCAGCACAAACCTTCTCTCGGCCCATCGTGTAGCTGAACATTCTGCCACTGGAAAAGTGCTGTCACATGGGTCCATTACACCTGCTTCTGCTGCAGGGAAGTCCACACACTCAACATATAATTCTATGTGTATGCTATTTTCTGAAGAGACATATAGTTTTGCAACAATGTGAAGTAACTGATGAATGTTTAATGAATGCAATGCATCTTAAACATACTGTAATATTCAATAAAAACAGGCGAGGAGGATGCATATGGGAGCGATGCTATAGATAAAGATAAGTCTGTAACGAAATACTAGCTTATCTGAATGCGTAATATAAAAACATACTAAATTACTATATGGTGTTCTGTCATTTTTATACATTTTTTAAAGGCTTCATGTTGTCATCTTATAAATATTTTGCATTTTTATGCAATTTTGTGTAAAGAGTTTTTTTGAGTAAAAAATTGGCAAAAAAAAATGTATATACATATATTAACAAAATTTCTAATTTCCTTTTTTTAGGATTCTTTGATCGTTAAAATATTAAAAAGAGAAGCATTTATTTCAAATGGATAATAATGTTGAAAACTACTATTACAGTAGTTTACTGTTTCACTACTGTTCAAAAGTTTGGAATCAGTACATTTTTATTCTTTCTTCTTTGAAAGAAATTAATACTTTGATAAACCAAGGAAAATAGATTTACATTTTAGAAATGTTTTATGTTTGGTAAAAAATTATGTTGTTTTTTACTTGTTATTCATC
>JAUCMS010000022.1:14958951-14970077 GCA_032357445.1 Enteromius radiatus | reverse complement strand
GTTGTAGGGAGGTCATACAGGCACGTGGAGGCCACACACACTACTGAACCTCATTTTGACTTGTTTTAAAGACATTACATCAAAGTTGAAGCTTTAGAATCAGCCTTTAGTGTGTTTTTCCACTTCAGTTTTGAGTGTGACCTCCATGGGTTATTACATTTGATTTTCATTGATAATTTTAGTGTGATTTTGTTGTCAGCACATTCAACTATAAAAAGAACAAAGTATATAATAAGAATATTTCATTCATTTTCATTTTAGTGATCCCTTAATTTTTTGAGCAGTTTATACAGTTTCTGAGCCATCTTCAAATTCAAATAAATTGCAAAGCAAAATGTATCCTGTATACTGTATTTAATGACAATCACCAATGAGTCATGAAAATCATCTCAATGGTCTATAATGGTGCCATCTTAATGTTTCATTTTATTATCCAATATATATATATATGTATGTGTTTTATTTTGAGGTGAAATGTGGCACAAGCATGTCGTACCCTTATCTTTTCCTTTTACTTCATTAGAGGAATATAAACAGTGATTAAAAGGCCTAAAAATGGATTTTACTGTTATTTGCGTACACACACACACACACACACACAGACAAACATTCCCAAGGCTGCATTCTGTACATAAATACCAACAACAAGGATTTGTCACGCTGTAAAGCTAACACTGAATGGGGTATTATGACCGGCCTCCGTCAGATTATTTATGAGTGGGGCTGTAATTGAACATTGCAAATCCTACAGCTCTGAGTTATGGATGAACAGGAGAGGGCGTCTGCAAGTGTTCTCCATATGCTCCTCTCTCTCTCTCTCTCTCTCTCTCTCTCGCCTTTCACAAACTTTACAGATTCATACCAGATTATTTACACAGTACAACAAAATACTGAGGGAATTCCAGAGTTACGGATGTGACATCTGTAGCCAAAATAGGATATGTAACATCTCAGAAAAAAGACTAATTGCCTTTATACAATCCTGAAGATACATTAGGTCTGGTCATCTCTCTATGGCAAGTACTGGGCTGAATAACCTGAGGCTTTGGAGGCCCCTGACAAACTAAAGTTAAGAGGGGCACTGGCCTGGTCTATAATGGCACCCTGATTGATTCATATATATTTTCCTAAATCCCATTAGAACATCTTCATAGTTTTTTTCTGTTAGAAGAACTTGTGCAATGAATTTGTGTAACGTTTTGAACTTTTTGAAAGTTAACAGCTCTCTCTCGCAATTTTCTGCCATTCAAATGTTTGGGACCAGTAAAAAAAAATTAAGATTGGATTGCATTAAATTGATGAATAGTGAGTAAAGACACTTACATTGTTACAAAAGATTTCTATTTTAAATTAAGTTTTTTTTTTTTTTTACTAAAAATATGTATAAATAAATAAATAAATGCATAACGGGTCCCACAAAAAATCAAAAAATTAAAAATTGTTTTCATCAAATATATAAAAATATTTTTTGTCTTGGTGACCATACAAGACTTTTTCAGAAATATTCTTCAAAAAATCTTACCAACCCCCAAACATTTAAACAGTAATATGTATGGCTAAATTAATCTACCAGACTTACTGAGACATCATATACATTCAGCATGCACAACTGATCGAATTAACTGAAAGTGCTTCATGGCCTTGAGGTTGGAATTTAAAACATAGTTCACATTCAATAGTTCTGCCAAAGTAAAGCAGTGATGCTCATTCCATTTTGCTGTAATGAACTACACAAACTCCAAAGCACTTCTGGGACTCACGCTAAGCAGAAGCAGTATGAGATGTTAAATGTTTATCAAATCGCATTCACAGTGTGTCAGACATTTGAATGAAATTGCATCTGTTGAATACATATTTATATAGTCTTTAGTCTATATATTGAAGTGAAATGGATATATTCCTGAATGTCACCGTGCTCAGTAAGAATAAGGTCTGGCTGTGACCCATCAGGTTTCGCTCTTTCAAAAATAAAATTATTGCCATCATATAGTCATTACATTCTTTTATGCATGAAAAACAATAATAAAAAAAAATTAAAGAATGCCCAATGAATGAAGACTGGATGGTTCAAAAACAAAATAAGTCTAAAATTATCATTAAAGTAGTACTTGTGTACAAACAGACCACATGTTGCTGTTTCCTGATCTTCTGTCTAGTAAGCTGTTGGATTGCTGAACACTGAATCAAAGCAAAGTGAGTTGAACTCAAGAACTAGATTAGTATGATTCATATGAATCATTCAGACAGGTTTTGTGAACTGGATCAAATGATCTACTAAAAATATCAATTCAAAAGACTTTATGAGAATCAAAATAATCATTAATATAGGTTATATTAAGCACAAAACAGAATCAAAGGTGCTCAACAAATTAATTCACTAACCAACTAAACTGGGAATAATGGTTTAATATTAATTTTGCAAACTGGACCAACTGATTAATTCAATAAAACAATTCATGCCAAAATCAGTACATCTTTGAGGAATACACAACATGCATTTTGAATGCACAATTATACTGAAGAATTGCCCAAAATATCATTCATAAACTCACTTTTTCATGTTGCACAGAATTGGTTTAAAACAGTCTGAGTAAATAACAACAGATTTTTTTTATTGCTAGCTGAACTAAACCTTTAAGCTTTCCGCTCTAACCCCCTCTGAAGTCTGTTACCATCATACAGCCAATCGTTCAGCAATTCGTTTACCCTCTCTGACCGAATAAACAGCTTGTTCTTAAAAGCATCATGTCACATTCACATCTGTGCTCAATTAAAATCTCAATCACTCATAATGGTGAGAGGCGTTCATTTCCAAAAACAGAATACGGAGATCAGCGAGGTCAAAAAAATCTAAAAGGAAGCAGTCTAAGACTATAGTGCATTACTGATATATGAATCTGCAGTAAATATCAGTAACAACTATCCCACTCTGAATATAGAGAATATGCATTTGGATTGATGGGAGGGTCCTGTCCAAAATCCACTCTCCTCTCCTTCTGCACCCCTCATCTCTTTTATTCTGTCCCTCTGACCTCTCTGCGTTCTGCCTGACTGACCCTCCTGATTTAATGACCTCGCACAGACGGGACGCTCAGATAGAATGGGTGAGAAAGAGAGCGAGAGAGCGAATGGGAGCCAAAAGCTAAAACAAGCAGAGTGGGATTCATTGCTGCTTACAGATCAGAATTCTCCCGTTTTTTCACTCAGATCTTTTATTTTCTTCATCTGTTCCTCCTCTCTCCTGTAGCTTTAGTGTCACTGTATCTGCAATTCATTCCTCTCTCCTTCTCTGATACAGCCATTCATTTCAGCCTGCCACTCAAAATACCTGTCCCATCCTCAGCCTTCATTTCAAATTATCATTCCTCTCTCCCTCTGTGCTCGTTTTCAGAGTGGATTTGAAAGGAGTGACAGACACGCAGAGTGAGAAAGCGTGGCAGAGGAGCCAGCAGATTCTATATCAAACAGAAACACTCGTGCGTGCACACAAACACACCTCCGCCAAGCATTCATCATTTTTTGTTATTTCAACAAAGCTAATGTAACCAAAGTCCTGATGATGTCACTCTGATACATAAACTGACATCCGGCACAAACTCATTTCAGAGCAGCCATAACACCTTCATAATGCTTCAACCCAAATCAAAAAATATTTAAAAAACAATGGCTGTGTTTCAAAACTTGGTGAGCTGTCTTGAATTGAATTAGAATTGAACGTGAACTCGTGAAAGACTGATCTGATGCAAACTGCCATACAAATAACACTTCTGACATGCTAAAAAATTTAGTTCATTTGATTTCAGAATTGAGTTTTGAGTTAGCAAATTTCAAAGCTAATGACACAATATTTTCATAAGCATATGAAAAGCATTGTTTGCATGAGTACAGTGTATGTGTGAATTCTTATGTAATATAGAGATGTTTTGTAATTGTATATATATATATATATATATAGTATAATTAATAATAATAAGCCATCCTGTTCGCTACATTATGGGATTGCCTTCTCCTCTTGTAATGCTGCTCCTAAAAACGAATCTTATCAAACTTTTATAAGAGCCTTCAAATCTTGAGCTTATATGCTGTAAAAATTCAGCTCACAAGCTCTGCAACAGAGCTCAAGCCTTCTGTATTAAAGTTGTTCCAATGTTCCCAAACTGATCAACAGTTGAGAGGCGAGTCCTAAAACTGGAGAACTTTCTTTGTAACCAATAAGTTCAGTGAGTTCACCAGAACTTGGGGCCAAACGGACCAAAAGGTGAACAAGCTCAAGTGTACAGAGGCAGAGCTTTCAATCAATCAGCTCTAAGCAACTTATAACTCCGTATGTCAATTAAGGTAAAATATGACAGTTATACCCACTTCAGAGCATGAAGGACAAACAATTAAGCAAACTGCAGCCAATCCTTCTAGAGCGCTTATGCATGCACAGGTGATCAGATCTGCTTTCCAGCTGGAAGTGCACTAGCATGCTGATAACATGCATCACCAATTACCTCCTGCCATCAGAAAACATCATAAACTCTTAATGTCACTAATGGCATGCCAGCCATCAGTCATAACAACGCATTAAATGTGGTTATCAGCCGACACGCTGTTTTATTTGGTTCTTCAATAAGTTTCCGGGGGTGAAACCCCTCACGCGCTTCATGGCAACCCGCTAGTTCACGCTCTTGAGCTCGCATGACACATGAATAAATAAAGACACGCGCAGCAGGCGCGCACAGAGCTACCCGATACGCGCAACACTCACGTAAAACTAAGAACATTCAAAGGTTAAAATATACATGAACCATCAAAAGCTAATAAAACATTGAAACATTTTAGACACAGGACACAGAAACTGAACTGCCAAATAAAACATGTATTTAGATTAGTTGCATCATTGTGTAATTTTCTGACATGTGATAGCCTACTGAAGTAACGTTATCAAGAAAAAGTAGCGGTTGTATAGACTTGCCAGCAGTTTTTTGGAGTAAGTCAGAGATCTTACCTGCTGCCTCCTCCTGATCAGTCCGGCCCGAGCGTTCTTGACAACCGACCGACACCGACCAACCGAGCGACCGCTGTTCTGCTGCTGAGAGTGCTGGTGCTCCGCGTTCAGCCTCCCTCTCCTTGTCTCTCCCTCTCTCTCTCTCTCTCTCTCTCTCTCTCTCTCTCTCGCATCATCATCATGTTGCGGTTTCAAGTTTAAAACAAGTTGAATGCTGCATGACTGATCAGCATTGTCTGGTGTCATTTATTATCTACAAATGAAGCTTGCTGGCTAGAAATGTTATTTTGCATCTTACTGTATTTATGTATGCCATCTCTCTTAGCATATACTCTTTTATTATTACATTGTAATAATATAATCTGATGGTGCTTTGTACTAAAAACCAAAACCAATTATTTAAACACATTTTGTAGTAAAAAAAAATAATAATAATAATAATTAAAGGTATTGATTGAAATTCAGTAAGTGTGTGTACATCTTATTTCCCATCACTCCTATCATTATACTGACATTATAACCATTGATTCATTTGGTAAGCTAGTTTTAAAGCTGAGGTGACTGGAATTTGGTTTTATAAACTGTAAAAACGTATATAGGTGGGCACCCTTCTTCCATATTATATTATAGCCTATTATATGAGAGGTTGAGGTCTTATGAGCGCTGCGGGACTCTCGGCGCACCTGTTTTCTGTTTCTTTGCTGCCATCATGTGGACTTCCCCTTTTTTTCTTCGTGTGTTGTTAACGTTAGGCTTCGAAAACACACCGAAATATAAACTGTTTGTTATTTACTTGCGCCTCGTTTGTGTTTCTTCAACTAAAACCGGCGCCAAAACTGAAACAGACGCTAGGTAACGTTAATCACGTGCACGATCACTGCGAAGCGGCAAGTCTGAGAGAGTCGTACAAATCTCACAGGGTACATTTAATATAGCGTACGTCGTGTGTACCTTGTTGGCTAAAGCTTGTCATTTAAATCTTAAGTTCACAGATGATGATATGAGAAGAGTGATTATGAATCTTTACCGCACTGAACTGATACATCTCTTGGTAAACGGCTAATAACAGCAGGCCTGGGAGTTTGAGTGTGTTTGCTTGACATGCTACTTCCCTCTGCTGGACAAGCCTCGAAATGAATGGGGAAAAGACGGGAAACCAAAGAGTCTTCTATACACTTTGGGGAAACACGGACGGAGAAAGACTTGAATCAAGTAACTTACTTCTTCTTCTTTGGATTTTAACGGCGGCTTGCATCCGTGAGCGTCGCACTACCGCCACTTTCTGATTGAGTCTCCTTTGATGATTCTCCGCTTTTTTTTCCAGATTATTTCATACACAGTTTAAATTATATACATCAAACCAGTATTAACTAAGAAATTACAAATATTTTCTTGCCTTGCCCAATCACCCCATCTCTGCCCCGACCAACCCATCTTCTTCCATCATTTTCCTCCTTTATTCTTCATATCTTCTGCAATTTATATGTACATTTCTATGGCTTCAAGTGTCTGACTGACACACCTCACAAAAACCAGTAGAATACTTCCCTATATGTATAATGTAGGCTACTCTTCAGGTTACTGTGCCCAATTCTTAATCTTGTCATCACTGTTTCCTCTCTTTTAGTCCCTCCCCATTTCCTCTCAGTTCCAACTTTATTTTAAATGCCATACAAATGTCTCCCTTTGACTTCCCTATCCCACTGCTGTTGCCATTCTTTACTTTACTACTTTAATTCTTTGTTTACTTCAATATTATCTTTTTTAGTTGCTTGCTTGGCTAACTTGAATCAAGTAGCCTATGTGTTTTCTTTATATAGGCCTAGATCATCAAAGACTTGTGTTCCACACACAGAAACACCAGATAGCAATAAAATGTTTATCTTACGAGTTATGAGATCTTATGAGTTGTATTGTAATATTGTAAATGTCTTCTGCTTACAAACAGCTGAAAATAATTATAGCTGTTTTCCTCTGGCAGACATAAGACTTAGGCTACCAAATTCATACATTTTATTATACACTATATATATATATATATATATATATATATATATATATATTCTAATATTTTGAGATTGGATTTTGACTTGACTTGATTCATTCTGATTTAATCATCAAAATTTATTTTTGTTTAAAAAATAAATAAACAAAATAAATGACTTTACATGTAATGAAACTAAAATATATCTGAAAGTTTCACTTTTTTAAATGTCACAAAAAATTACGCTTTTCACAATATTCACAATTTTTATATGTACCTGTGTTATAGTGCTATGGACTAAAATACACTTATTTTGTGAACGTTAGCTTTAGGAAAATTGTTTAAAAAAAAGAATATTGCATGTTCTCTCTCTCTCTCTCTCTATATAGTGTTATAGTGTATGTGAGTACACATGTTATGTTTATATATTAAATATAATATATAAACATGAATTAAATTAATATAAATATGTAAATGTTTTTTTAAATATATAATGTATGTGTGTTTATATATGCATGATAAATAGATACACACAGAACACACACATACGTTATGTAAACAAAAACATTTATTTTGGACTCCATTCATCGTTTGACAGAACTAATTGTATGTATATATATTTATATAGGCCTGTATATTATTTTTATGCATCACTGTTATACCACTTTAAGCTATAGCAGTTACCAAAGAGATCAAAGGAAGAACAGAAACACAAGAGGGCAGCAGAAGCCCGTCATGAAAACAGATGTCTCTGCAGCTCTTTGATGAACTGAATAGTTCGGAAGAACTATGAATATGCGGCATGATTATATTTGAAATTTGTAATAGAAGACACGATAATGCAAAAGCGACTGGTTAATGCACATCTTCTGACCAAATAAATAAATAAAGGGAAATTTTTAGAACCCACTGGTGGAATCAAAACAACATTAATGCAGCTTGTGATTGGTTCTGAACCGATATCACGGTTTATATCCATAACATGTCTTTGAAAAAAATATAAAAGTATGCCCCAGTTACGAAAGGCTAGAAAGGCCCCTGGGCCCATCCCCAATGAAAAGAGTCAAGACCTGCATAAATCAGCCTGACCAGCTAAAGAAAAATAACCCAAACCCAAATACAGCTACCCAACGGACCGGATTTGACCAAGCCAGAGGAAAAGAAACCCAGCTGAAGTTCTTTTCCTCCATCAACGCGGTCTGAGGTTTAAATAAAAAAAGTGCAAGCAGAATGCAAGAATGCTTCCTGTTTAAGAGCGTGAAAAAAGAGTGCGTTCTGCTTCTTTTCCGCTGTGATTCTGTGTTGCATCCAGCTGTTTTTAAAGGCAAAAAGAACATAGAACGCGTTCTGTGCCTGTGTGAACGCCCCCAAAATTATAGGCTTAGGACCACGCCTGTCCTAGAAGGAGGAGTGGGTTAAGGCGTAAGTTTAGAATTTTTTCACCGTCACACTTTTTTACAACTGCAAAGGAGCAGAAGGCAAAAAAAGTTTGAAAATGTCCGGCGTGGCATCCACACTCGCCAAGAAGAGAGCCGAGGCTGCTGGCTTTGGAACGAACGCCAATGCGGTGAAGTACCTGAACCAGAACTTTGAGAGTCTGAGGAGCGAGTGTCTGAGCCGCGGACAGCTGTTCTGCGATCCAAACTTCCCAGCCGTTCCCGAGTCTCTGGGCTTCAACGAGCTCGGTCCACGATCGTCAAAAACCAGAGGTGTTGAGTGGAAAAGACCTGGGGTGAGTTCTTATCAAAGCCACGTAAAATGTAGTTTTGCCAAAGTAATGGATAGATGCAAATAAATGCTTCAATGTCTATCTATCTATCTATCTATCTAGGCCTATCTATCTATCTATCTATCTACCTAGGCCTATCTATCTATCTACATTCTCACTGTGGTATGAAGCATTAAACTCTTGGTATTAATCTCTTGGTACTTATGGTTTTCATAAAAAGCAGTATATGCCAACATATGACTCATCCCTTAAATATTTAAATGAAAATCAGACAATAACAGAACAAATCTTTATTTAAATGATTTTTACTATTTCTGCAGGAATTGACTTCCAGTCCTGAGTTTATTGTTGGAGGGGCTACAAGAACAGATATTTGCCAAGGAGGTTTAGGTAAGTAAACGCCCCTGCTAGGTTCATAGAAATGTACTTACAAATAGCATGTGAGATTGAACAAATGAAGCTCTCTTGAAGTTGTTCTTAATCATTTTAACATTATTGGGAAATCCCCTCTAAACATGTGGAAATATTTATGAAGCACACCCAATGTCCCTGAGCATTTTGTTCCCTTTTAAACAAGTTTGCATGCTCTCATAGGGCTATGCAATTCTTTCTGCTAAACGAGACTCTGTAGTTACTCATACATCAGGGAAGTCTTTGTGCACTTCTTTGGGAAAACTACTAGCTACTGCTGTTTTCAGGTTTTTTCATGTTTGTTTTACTTGCAATAAATGTTGAGCCGGATGCAGAAAGCCTCATGTATTGGGGTGTGATATGCACCGTTGCTTAACACAGAGGATGATTTCTATAACCTCTGCCTCATAAGGCTTATATTACATCTGTGTTAATGTGCTAGACATTTCATTTACTTTTCTTGTAGATTTAACTTAATTACTTTTTGTATTTGCTTAAATATTTCTTTACAAAAATATTTTTGTATTTGTTAGTTTAAGCTTGGTTTTATTGTTTTTTGGGTTTTTTTATATTATATATTTATCAGTTTAGTCGGTTTGAGATCTCATTATGTGCATAGGTTTGATTTTAAGGGCCATGCAATACTTGTAACCTTGCTAAACACTCCAAAGAGGCTTAAATTATTGCATTAAATGGTTTCTTAGCTCGACTTCATTCTTTTATAATAGCAACAAACCCTAATAGTGCTACAAGAGTTACAATACTGACTGAGGAAACCACAGGTCCACCGCCTGTTTCTATAGTGACACTTTCAGTGTTGTTGCACATCATAGAACATATTGTCATAGCTGAATGAAAGATGAATCATCTAACTCCAAAGGAAAAGATTTTTTAGCTCAGTGAGTTATAGGCATTTTAGAGACTGAGCAGCTGACATGGTGTGGAAGATTCTGAAAGGCGGTTTATTTAGAGGCATTCAGCTAAACTGAGTTGTCTTTGTGAAGATTATGGAATGCAAAGGATTTTGGGGCAGGACAAACAGTGGCCTACGAACAAACTACTGGAGGATTGCATATCGGCATTTGCAATTGAGCTTGTGAGAAGTTGTCTTAAAGCAGTGGTTCTCAATTCCAGTCCTGGGGACCCCCTGCTCTGCGCATTTTGCATGTCTCTCTTCTTTAACACACCTGAATGTGATTATCAGATCATTAGTTCAGTTCATGGATCTCTCTCCTAACGAGTTGATGATTTCAATCAGGTGTGTTAAATAAGGGAGACATGCAACATGTGCAGAGCAGGGGGTCCCCAGGACTGGAATTGAGAACCACTGTCTTAAAGGGATAGTTCAGCACAAACATGTCCATTTACTGTATGTTCATTAATTATTATTTATATTTAATTTTTATTAAACCATAATGTAATTCCAAACCTTTTTGTTTCCTTTGTGGAATATAAATATCTTTGTTATATTTCAACCATTTGCTAAAATAATTTGTTTTGTTTTTTTTCATTATTAATATACACACAGAATATTGACAGAAAAACACATTGTTGAAATTTTTGCAGATTTATTAAAAAGAAAAACTGAAATATCACATGGACCGTATTTGCTCAGTATTTAAACACCCTTTTGATCGAATACAGCCATGAGTCTTCTTGGGAAAGATGCAACAAGTTTTTCACACCTGGATTTGGGGATCCTTTGCCATTCCTCCTCGCAGATCCTCTCCAGTTCTGTGAGGTTGGTGGTAAACGCTGGTGGACAGCCATGTGTAGGTCTCTCCAAAGATGCTCAAATGGGTTTAAGTCAGGGCTCTGGCTGGGCCATTCAAGAACAGTCACGAGTTGTTGTGAAGACACTCCTTCATTATTTTAGCTGTGTGCTTAGGGTCATTGTCTTGTTGGAACGTAAACCTTTGGCCCAGTCTGAGATCCTGAGCACTCTGGAGAAGGTTTTGGTCCAGGATATCCCTGTACTTGGCCGCATTCATCTTTCCCTCGATTGCAAC
>JAUCMS010000022.1:14935169-14958851 GCA_032357445.1 Enteromius radiatus | reverse complement strand
AAATGGACAGCACCTGAGTTAAATATATGAGCGTCACAGCAAAGGGTCTGAATACTTAGGACCATGTGATATTTCAGGTTTTCTTTTTTAATACATCTGCAAAAATGTCAACAATTCTGTGTTTTTGTGTCAATATGGGGTGCTGTGTGTACATTAATGAGGAAAAAAATTAACTTAAATGATTTTTGCAATATAACAAAGAGTGAAAAATTTAAAGGGGTCTGAATACTTTCCATACCCACTGTATATGGAGTTGGTTGCTCTTTCATATTCAGTAAATGAAGCAGCTTTAATTTATTAATATTTTCAAAACTGCTTTAACTCATTTGCATTCTTCATGTAGTGCTTTGATAAAATATTAACGTAAATCTGGTCAAATTTATCAAACTTCCAAAACACAAGAGTTTCTTTTCTGCAGGTGATTGCTGGCTCTTAGCAGCCATTGCTTCCCTCACCCTCAATGAAGACGTGTTGGCTCGTGTCGTTCCATCTAACCAGGGCTTTGGGCAAGACTATGCTGGAATTTTCCACTTTCAGGTAAACAAAGTAGATATGAAAGTTATGTTGCACTTGGACAGCTTGTGAAGAGAAATATGTTGAATAATTAGGGTGTTTGCAGAGAGATAAAGTTTTAAGGAAGAAATCCTTGCTGGGAGCTTGTTCTAGGAGGTCGCTCTGGTGTTGATCTGGTTTCTAGCAAGTTAGACAGACAGATGTCAAATAATTATCACTTTTTAACAGAGACTCACAATAGCTTGATGGTGGAATGTTTTTGTCAGGACAGGAAGTCAAACTGACTCAATAGACGGACAGCACTGATCCCAGAGGAAGTGCATGCTCAGTTCCTCTATGTGCTCAAGCCTTTCTGTATTTTTAAATTCCACATTTTGCTATGCCACTGAGTTTAGTTATATTTAAGCCTTTAAATCATTTCCAGATCATAACTGGCTTTTGAGATGTCGCAGGTGTCTCATCTGCTGTGGTTCCTCCCTAATTAAGTAAATTTGTTTTGATGGTTGCAGTTGTGGCAGTTTGGGGAATGGGTGGATGTGGTGGTGGATGATCGATTGCCCACTCGAGATGGAGAACTGCTGTTTGTTCATTCAGCCACAGGCTCAGAGTTCTGGAGCGCTCTGCTGGAGAAGGCTTATGCTAAGTGAGTCATATAATATCCCCTTTTGTTGGGTTTGGTATGTGTTTGTCTTGCAACAGCCATAATTGCAGTCTAGCTTACATTTTAAAAAGTAGTCTATTTGTTTTGTCTGTTTTTTTACTAATAGTCTGTTAAAGTTATCATTAATTGTAATGAAAGTTAGAGTTGTTATATGTTTTTTAGATATTTTAAAAAGTAATGTATTCTTGTGATGGCAAAGCATAATTTTTATCATCATTACTCCAGTCTTCTTTGTCACATGCGCCTTTAGAGATCATTGTAATATGCTAATTTGATGCTCTAGACATTTCTTTTAATCGTCAGGGTTTGTTGGATTTTTTTTTAGTTTTTTTTTAATATTCTTGATTGAATAGAAAGTTAAGTTTTTCTATAGTACAAATAGTACTATTGTGAATTTATAGCACATAGAAATTGTCCAAAATGGTGCAATTTGTGATTGAAAGAAAATACTTCTGTTTATTTGATCATTTCTAATTCTTTTGCCTTCAATCCCAAATATGTGGTTAAATCTTTGTAAAGTGATCAGTAGTAGGTCATGCACAATCTGCACACAAATGTTGCCCAAACACCATTTTGGGACTTTTTTAGTCACTTTATGGATACAATGCTTGTTTACGATACAATACTTGGTAGTCTGTGTCTCTCTTTTTGCACACTTTTCCTCTGAGTGACACTGTTTTGTCATATAGAGTGAATGGATGTTATGAAGCTCTGTCTGGAGGTTCCACCACAGAAGGCTTTGAGGATTTCACCGGTGGAATTGCAGAAATTTACGAGTTGAAAAGCGCCCCATCCAACATGTTTCAAATCATCAAGAAGGCCCTGGATTCTGGATCTCTGTTGGGATGCTCCATCGATGTATGAGCTCTTTAGCACACACACAGATGTTAAAGGATTAGTTCACCCAGAAATGAAAACGCTGTCAGAAAAAAATACTGTTAATAATGCTTATTTTATATAGATAACCAGTGCAGCAGACTCAGAGGCAGTCACTTATCAGAAGCTTGTGAAAGGACATGCCTACTCTCTTACTGGAGCAATTGAGGTTAGTCATCTTTGCTTTGCATTTTTTGGCCTCCTTTTGCATTAATATTCAAATAATGCCTGGGAATAGACTAAATTCGACACTGAAAGTAGCATTTACTTGTTCAAATTTATATGTATAATCTTTCCATAACCTTGTCAGGTTAATTTCCGAGGTCGAAAAGAGAAGCTGGTCAGAGTTCGTAATCCTTGGGGTCAGGTAGAATGGACAGGAGCCTGGAGTGACAAGTAAGACCCCCAAAAATTTGAAAACAATATTAATTTATCAAGATGTATATTATGCCATCTTGACCGTATTGCTTATTTTAGCTCTTCTGAATGGAATGCTGTCGATCCATCTGAACGTGAGAATGTGAAGTCAGAAGATGGAGAGTTCTGGTAGAATTCAGTTAAAAACCATATCTTTTGCATTACTGAAGCTCTTCTTGGCAGTTATTCACTACCTGTTTGCACTTGTGTAGGATGTCATTCTCAGATTTTGTGAGGCAATATTCCCGCATAGAGATCTGCACTCTGACCCCAGATACACTGACATCTGACTCTGTCAAACACTGGAGTACGTGTAAATTCGATGGCACCTGGAGACGAGGCTCTACAGCTGGTGGATGCAGGAACCATCCATGTAAGCATGTTTATGTTTATGTGCATCATCGGCTCAAGTTTGACATAAGTTTGGAGAGGGACTGTCTGTCAGTAGCAGAGTGAGCTTTAGCTTTGCACCACTGAAATAAATTACATTTTAGTATATTTTCAAATAGGAGACTGTAGCATGTCAACTTAAGTGTTTATCTTCTGTAGACACCTTCTGGATGAATCCTCAGTTTAAGATCAAACTGGAGGAGGAAGATGATGATCCTGACGATAATGAAGTGGGCTGCAGTGTGGTGATTGGCTTGATTCAGAAGAACCGGCGCAAGTTGAGGAAGTCTGGAGAAGACATGCACACTATTGGCTATGCCATCTATGAGGTGGGGTTGATACCAATGTCTCTTATTTTGTAAATGTAATGACATAACCTGTGAAGGGCGCTGTTTATACAAATATTCTTTTTCTTTTTATTCTAGGTGCCTCCTCAGGTGAGCCCAGTGGAATAACTTTAAAAGGATTTCTGAAAATGTACATGTGGAGAATTAATATAAATAGTAATAATGAAGCATTTGAAATATGTTTTGCTAAAAATACTGGTTAGTATTATCTACAGAGAAACTAGCAATTAACCACCTGTAACACCCTAGTAGCATTGACTCGTATTCAGGCATACACCACTCACGTTTTCTTCAGAAAATGTAGAAATTTTGTTTATTCTTCCTCTGGTTCTTGACCACCTCATTGCAGTTCCACGGGCAAAAGGACGTTCATCTGGATAAGAATTATTTCCTGACCCATGCTCAGAAAGCTCGATCTGAGACATTTATCAACCTTAGAGAAGTCAGCACCCGCTTCAAACTTCCTCCTGGCGAATATCTCATCGTCCCTTCCACATTTGAACCACACAAGAACGGAGACTTCTGTGTGCGTGTGTTCTCCGAGAAACAGTCTGAGATGCAGTAAGGACTGATTTATTTTGAATTTTCAAATAGTTCTTGATAGGACCATGTACAAGTTGATTGTACTGTCACACCCTATACATTATATATTACATTTTATATATATATATATATATATATATATATATATATAATGTACCTGTATATATTATTAATTGTTTCATTATATATTTACATGTACATTAAATGGTGACTCTTTCTCTCTTTCCTATTTCTTCTAGAAAATGTGATGACCCTATAGAGGCAGACATAGAAGATGTAAGTCCCATTTTCCTGTGTCTCTCTTAAAATGCTACCTTTGACTCAATTAATGTAAATATCATCAATAAACCTCTTTTCTGACTCCTCAGGAGACTGTGTCTGAAGATGAGGTTGATGCTGGCTTTAGGGGACTCTTCACTAAACTTGCAGGAGATGTGAGTTATTTAGACCCTGCATAATGTCCCTGTACCTTGATGAACATGAAACATGTTTGACCAATTAAACATAAAAAAAAATTAATAATGTTTGCTCTTGCCTAAGGACATGGAGATCTCTGCCGCTGAGCTGAGAACTATTTTCAACAAAATAGTCGCAAAAAGCAAGTCTATTCTTGTAATATTTGTTAGGTACATACATGGTATTACTAAATTACTAAACATCGATATCTAGTAAACAATTTGTCTTCTCCTTACAGGAACGGATATTAAAACAGATGGTTTTAGTTTGGATACATGTAGGGTAATGGTGAACCTCATGGATGTATCCTTTACAAATAGTCCAACAGGCACTTGTTTAAGACGTTCAAATTTGCATTTATGTTTAACTTTGTCACACAGTAAGTCATAAGCAGTTTGACTTAACTCTGTTGCAGGAAAGTGGCAATGGTAAACTAGGGTTAGCTGAGTTTGCCACTCTTTGGAAGAAAATTCAAAAGTATCTGGTAAGTTTGTGTGGCATAAAGTCTTAAATGCTACTGGCTAATCTTCATGGTTTGTCTTAGGATAAAATCCTTGTCTTTTTAGGTCATTTATAAGAAGAATGACATGGATGGGTCCGGCTGTATGAGTACACCAGAGATGCGAATGGCTTTAAAGGAAACAGGTACACTGAACTTTGACATTCAAAGTTTTAGTTTCAAAATGAAGAAGCAGCAAGTGAAATTCCAAAGTAACTTGATTTATTGGGAATTGTTGCACAGGATTCTCTCTGAATGACACGATTCATCAGTGTCTGGCTGCACGCTACGGAGACGCAGACATGAAGATCGACTTTGATAACTTTGTGTCCTGTGTGATGCGCCTGGAGCTGATGTTCAGTAAGAACAGTTCATTTTGATTGATTGGTCGAAATATGTTTTACGGATTTTACTTATATGATTCAATGATGTTTATATTTTTTATTCTATTAATATAATTATAAGGCTTGAGGTTTGTGACTGCATTGTTGATAACTTCATTGCATACTTTTTGAGTTGTCTCAAGTTGAATAATTTAAGTAGAAATGGAAAATATCTTTCAATGTGTCAATTTCTTTACTACCTTTTGTGTTCAGTGTGCTTTCAGTAATTCAGTTTTCCAGACGCAATTATTTCTTACATACTATATCATTTTTATTTTATAGGGTTTTTTTCATAGTATATTTTGTTTGTTTTTTATTTTATTATTTTGAATTGATGTTTATTAAAAGCCATTTTTTTTACTTTTGTAGAAGTGTTCAAAAGGATTGACGTAGACAGCAGTGGGTTCATTGAGCTGGACTTCTTCCAGGTATTGAATGTCTTGCAGTCTAATAGTACTGCATGTCTTAATGTTTAACCATTTTGTGTCCGAGCGTTTTAAATGGTTCTTTTTCTTTCTTTCAGTGGCTGACATTTGCTATGATTTAAAGGCCCAGAGGATTATTCTAAATAGTATTTTTATTTAGTTAATTTTACACAGAAGACCACCATATACCTAAATGCTTAAATAATATAGTGGAACTCCATTTTACTTTGCAGCAGATATACAAGCGTAGTTGCCTGTTTTATTCACAATGCACTTTCCTCTTACTGCGGTGCTTGCAAGGCATCATTGTTTAGACTTTTTTTTGCTGCTCCAAATTGTGTGACTTGTTGAAGACATTTGTGCAATTACTTTAAGTGATAAAACATATGATTTAGACCTGTTCATATAGATTTAAAGAGCAATCAAAGTTATATATCCACCTTTTTATTCCTGTAAGAGTAGGCGTGGCCATTTCTAAATTTTAGCTTCTAGCTTTTGGAGTCATCCATGTCAAGTTATTTTTAGCTTGTTTTGCTGGTGTATTATTTAATGTAATATCTAAATTATAAACATCACTGATTTGTAGTGCAAACAGTTTTACCGTTTACTGCACATTGTTATTTTTTCTTGTTATTTCCCTATAGCTGCTTACTTCCACATTGAAGAATAAGGTGGATTGTCAGGTTACCATGTTATCATATCTAACTTGAAATTGAACACTTTTGGCCAGTAAAAAACTAAATAGCAATGCTCTGGCAATGAATCTAGTATCTTGGCTTTGTGGGCAAGCACCACTCACATTTATATATATACTGTATTTGTATAACAAACAGCAACAGTAAAATTCCAGCCCTGATGAGATGACTTGACAAAGTAGGATTTTCTGCTTCCATGTAGATGCATTTTCTATTAAAGTTTAAATGGGATATAGGAGTTATTTGTTTTAAGTAAAGAAGTATGATTTGCTATTGCCATAAAACAGTTTTTGGTTTTTGCTTGTCTGTTTGTTTTGTTTTGCTTCAGTCCACATACTTCATTCAAACCTTTTTGTTGTGTGTGTTTTTTTTCTTCTTTATACATTTTCTTTGCTGCCTTGCAAGCACTGGTATTTTGTGTAAATTAAAATCTAGTTTGCGTTGTGGACCATTTGATTTTAAAAATGTGTAAAATATACAGCCTTGCTGTAGAAAAACAAATAAAATCCTTTATTATTTGTAACATTATTTCCAGTGTTGACGTTATTGAATGACTTTCAATCCTGCTAAAAAACAATAGAACCCCAACAGAAACCGACTTTTAAGGAGAATCTATTTTAATATTGCCCCTCTCTGCCCAAACTCTTCAATCATCAAACACATAATTGCATAAATCTAGGCCAAAGCATAGATAATGACTAACCAAGTTACTATTTGTCGATGTACCAAAATATTATTTTTCTATTTACTTCCTCAGCTGACTGACTGACTATTTTTCGCTATATGACGTTTATTTAGCACATTCTGATCATTTTAAAACTTGTGTTTGAAATCATTTTACATTCTGTACAAGTTGTATGCTGTAACATATAACGCAAATAGAGTTAATATACTTATTTATATACCGTATTGCTTTTATGTCTGTTAGAAAAGTCAGGGACCCTCTCTAATCCACCATAATCCCGGAGCCGTTATTTGTAAAGCATTTGACCGGTTTGTCGTGACAAGTGCACTTGTCTATCTCAGTGTCTATCGCCCCGCCTCCTCTGGACACGCGCACATACACTGAGGCTCTTATACTGTATTGCGTATCTTTCGGGAGAATATAGCTGTATTTGTCACACATCCCTCTCACAGACGAGACTGCCAGGACCGCAGCTGCAAGGCAAGTTTAGCGGTTCTTGTATTTTTGCCCTGAATCATGTCGAGATTGATTCTCTGTTCAGTCCGCGTTGTTGGTCTCCGTCGGCCTGCTGTAGTTTGTCGCATTGAACACTTTATTCAGTGTCAGATATGCATGTTGTGCACATATTGAAGCTTGAAAAGGCTGGAGTAGTTTCGCTAGAAATTGCAACCGAGTTGAAAGTGATAACTTGCGTTAATTAAATGAAACGCAGTGATTTACGAAGCTTAAAGGGAGTTACTAAGACAACAACACGACAAAATGCTTGGCATGACATACATTTGATTTTAGAAATAAAAATAATGTACAGAACAACCATAGACGGAGATAATATATCTCTATTAAAAAAGTTGTTTAAAAATTTTAAATATAAAGAAAAAGTTTTTAAAACGGCCCTGTAGTCAGGGGTAAGTGTCAATTTTTATTTATTTATTTATTTTAATTTTTTGTGCATTTATCTAAATACAATGCAGATTGTAAAGTTATACACTGAGTGTGATTTGTGTTGAAGTGAATGAGAGGCCCTCAGTCTGTTGTGAGTTTTCAGGCCAGCAGCACAATGCAGTCATTGATGCAGAGAGATAATAGAAATACAATGATATTTCACTGCTAATGCTGTGACAATCTAAAATTATTTGCCATGCCAGTATGCAAATCTGAAAACTGAATGAGATTTATGTAAAGTAGATTGAGTCTATAAACCTGCATATATTTAACTGAGCAGAGCCGTAGTTCAGCATTCATCATAGTTATTAAAGACAGCATTTAACATCAGAACTGTTCTGTTTACATTTTTAACCTTATTGATATGAGTTAGCAAGCATTGTTTACCTTAAAGTATTTTTAAGTCATTTGATGCCCAATAAACAATCATTTGTAACTAAAATTAGTGCCGAAATATTTAGTAAAATTTTTGCATTTACCCACTGCCAAGTTCATCATTAACATGTTCCACATATGATATCCCATACACCTTCATGTAAATTACAAAACTGCCACGGGTCATTACTCTTTCAATATGTACACTTTAGTTACTAATATGTAAATAAGGTACAAAGATGTCATTTTTATACATTTTTTTTGCCCAATTAACAGCTTTGTACTTTTTTTTTTCTGAGAGTGTATGCTCTTTTGAAAGCTAGTGTGCATAATTTGCATTTATGTGTCAGTTATGTGTCAGTCAAGTTTTTAAAGGTGCCATAGAATGCATTGAGAGAATATTTTAAATTGTTGTCTAATATGTGGATATGTGAGGAGGTCTGCTCTGATTGGCTGTTTCTCAGCGTTGCTCATTTCAGTAGCACAGGTATATGCAAATGTGGTGAGAGTAACTATTACGCCTCTAGACTGTTACGAAACAGTCTGAATTGTGTTGGAATTTGACCTTTTGCAAACACTTGATTTATATAAGAAGTAGAAAACGATGGTGTTAGTCTCACAGTATGTTATGTTCGTGTACTGAACTGTTATTATTCAACCATGCCAAGGTAAATTCAGTTTTCCATTCTTCGGCACCTTTAATGTTCGTAATACAACCCAGTGTACTCTGTCTACAAAAAGGCAAAAAAATAATTAAAGGTTTAAGTATGAATCCCTTTGCTATTTGTAACTGCTTTGCATCTCACTGCTCCAGCATGTTCACGTATGGAGGAATCTCGGCACAGATCAGTGCTAACAGGCTGCAGGCAGAAGGTGTTGGATCTTTTGAGCAGGCTTTGCATTTCCAGAACCAGGACTTTGAGGCACTCAAACAGGAGTGTTTGGAAGGAGGCTACCTGTTTGAAGACCCCTGTTTCCCCGTTGAACCACCCTCTCTTGGCTTTAAAGAACTTGCCCCGTATTCCTCCAAAACCCAAGGTGTGGAGTGGATGCGCCCTACGGTGAGGGGAAAAACACTCTTTATAGTCTTATATGCTCAACATGGCTGCATTTATTAAATCAAAATGTACAGTAATTTATTGTAATTAATTACATTTATAGTCCCTTATTTCTGTAATGGCAAAGCTGAATTTTCATCAGGCAGCCATTGTTTCAGTCTTCAGTGTCACATGACCCACCCATTCCTTGCATTTCATAGTCAGAATGTATATAACCACACTGACCCCTCCCTTTTCTCTATTGCAGCTGTTGTCACTATAATAAATACACATGGATTATAATGTTTCTGTAGACACACTTAGTCAGAGTACACATGATTCATGTAAGGAGGCTTCATTCAGATTAATTGTTAATTCATTACAGAATATGAGTTTGTTTCTCTGGCAACATAGGAGTGGCAGCAGTTATTACACTCATGTCATTCCTGTTATTTTTTAAATTTTACATAATACATAAAAATACTATAATATTGCTATCATATATAATATTATAATAGTTAACTAAACCTATTTCATTCTGGCAAGTTGCCAAAGCAAAAATTTTCACCTTGATGCACTAAAATAACTAAAACTGTAAAAATAATATATAAAAATTGATTGATATTATACATTTATATATAGATATGTACATGTATATAATTTAATAATAAATGGGTAAATTCACTCAAAATTGTAATTTAAAATTACAATGAAAACATAAAATACAATAATATTTTTTTTATTGATCTACAGTAGTCTCTTAATTGTGCTAAATATACTTTTCCATACACTGACAGTTCGTAGTGATACCATGTGTATTTAATGTGTTAATTAGCAAGTGTTAGTGTTAATATATATATATATATTTTTTTTTTTTTTTTTTTTTAAGCTAAAATCTTTGGGTCACCTAATTCCGGTCTTAGCCCCCCCTAATCCGTCTTTTTCTGCAGGAGCTCTGTGATGATCCTCAGTTCATTGTGGGTGGAGCCTCACGAACAGACATCTGTCAAGGGGCTCTGGGTAAGTTTTCTGACTGTACAAAAGCCATTGAGTGTGCATAGTTTCTAAGTGTTAGTCTCAGCAGGTATTAGGTTTTCGTTCCTCCGAATGATTCTATAGCTGTAAAACTCAAAGCATGACTAACCACACAGAGAGCAGCTCATATAACTGACCTGAGGCGTGTCTGCATATGACTCATCTACTTCCCACCGACCTTGAGTCAGTGCATGTTTGTGATTGTGCCAACTGTTCTCAATCAGTGTGCATGTCAGATTTTTCTAGCTTTTATATATTCCCGCCCTTGTACAGTACATTATTGTAATCCTTTAACATAAGCTCAGTTTAAAACTATCAGATACAGTACCAGGCAAATGTCTGCACACCTACTCATTCACTATTAGTGGTTTTACAATAATATATATAAATGATATAGTGACCAAAACCGTTACTGTTGCAGTAACAATAGAGAACTCTCATATATTAGAGCCAACAATGGTAGTGTATGTTCATTCTGCCACTGGCCCTGTACGGTTTTGAGGCTGTGGAAAATTCCTCTCCTCTGAGTTGGAGATCTGAGTGGGATGTAAACAGGAGTGGGTTTACACAGGCCTCACTTAGAAAATAAACCCCACCCCTCTCTCTATGTCCCCCTGCTGGTTGTTGAGTGGTAGTTCAACTCATAATCAAAATATTGATTTAAGCATTTTATTCAGGGATTTTGGTATTACAGTTTAAATTGGTTTTTGAATAAGTGGTTTTATTTCTCCTTGCATCATCTGTTTTTTTTTTCTTTTCATGGTCAGGTGACTGTTGGCTCCTTGCTGCTATAGCCTCGCTGACTCTTAATGAAAGACTCCTCCACAGGGTCGTCCCTCAAGGCCAGAGTTTTCAGGATGACTATGCTGGAATCTTCCACTTTCAGGTTCTGAAACACAATTGCATGCTCTAGAGGTTCTTGTAAAATAATATAGTAAATAGTGTTTTTAATCTGAATATTTATGCTTAAATGCTTATATTGGGAAAACATGTTTTGTGCTCAAATATGAATTAATTAAATAAAATAATAATTGTTATTTTATATTAATTTCAATAATAGTAGTAGTTTCTTATGCTCATCAAGGTTGCATTCATTTGATCAAAAATACAGGAAAAAATATATAATATTGGTAAAAAGTATTACAATGTAATATAAATTCTTTATAAATTAATATACATTACAATCAAATTTATTCCTGTGATACAAGGCTGAATTTTCAGTATCATTACTCCAGTTTTCAGTGTCACATGATCCTTAAAAAATAAAAAAGTTTTCTTTAAATTAAAACTTTTATTCAGCAAATATGTTAAATTGGTAAGAAGTGAAAAGATTTATATTGTTAGAAAATATTTAGATTTTGAATAAATGCTGTTTATCAAAGAATCCTAAAAACAGTATTGCCGTTTCCAAAAAAAAACATATTTGGCACAACTGTTTCCAACATTGATAAAACTTTAGACTGGAGTAGTGGCTGATGGAAACTCAGCTTTGCATTACATAAATTATTGCATAACGTAAAGTATTTCTTCCTGATCTTTCTGTTAGTCTTAAGGTGCAGTCACATTGGCAAAAACAGGTCAGTTGTTTGTTTAAATTTTCAAATGTCAATGTGAAGCAGATTTCTGATGGGCAGCTCAGTCTGGAATTTTCAGAAAAATTCACAATTTCAAATGTGACCGCATCTTTAATCTGGAGTCCTCTCTGGCTTTTCTTCATACTAATCACTGTCTGTCATCTGGATGTTAGCTTCATTACAGTTGCTTTTTTCTGTTGTGCAGTTCTGGCAGTTTGGTGAGTGGGTCGACATCGTTATTGATGATCGGCTCCCAGTCAGAGACGGTGAGCTCATGTTTGTCCATTCAGCAGAGGGAAATGAGTTCTGGAGTGCCTTGGTTGAAAAAGCCTATGCTAAGTATGACCTGATAGACATTTTGGTAAAGGCCAGCAAAATGTGTCCTTACTAAACAAATTAATTGTGTGTGTGTGTGTGTGTGTTTGTTTGCTTTGTGCCAGGCTTAATGGCTCTTATGAAGCTCTCTCTGGAGGATCCACCACTGAGGGTTTTGAAGATTTCACTGGAGGGGTTTCAGAGATGTACGAGCTCAGGAAGGCTCCGAGAGACCTATACCGAATCATCAGCAAAGCCCTAGAGAGAGGCTCCCTGCTGGGCTGCTCTATTGATGTGAGAACTGAATTACTGAAATACAATACTTCATTTTCTACAAAATGTATTTTATGTCGTATTTAAAGGAACACACCACTTTTTTTAAAATAGGCTCATTATACAACTCCCCCAGAGTTAAGATTTACTGTTTTTGAAGCCATTCAGCCAATCCCCGGATCTAGCACTTTTAGCTGTAGCTTAGCATAGATCATTAAATCCAAATAGACCATTAGCATCACGCTCAAAAATGACAAAAGAATTTCAGTGTTTTTAATGTATTTACAAAATACTAATAATATAGATAATTTCATATTTCTTTAGAAATATTTATTCCCCTCAATCTAGATATAGGTTAATATATTATTTCTGATTGTGTATCAGATCACCAGTGCCTTTGACATGGAATCTGTGACGTTCAAGAAGCTGGTTAAGGGTCATGCTTACTCTGTGACTGCTCTCAAACAGGTGATGCTCTCAGTATTTGTTGCTCATAAACACATTTCAGTTTCATTTGGTCTTTCATGTGTGCAATCTCTCTTTGACAGGTGGAATTTAGGGGTCATACAGAGAGGCTAATCCGCATCCGTAACCCGTGGGGTCAGGTTGAATGGACGGGGGCCTGGAGTGACAAGTAAGAAATAACACAGAAACTCGTAATCCATTCAAGTCATTGAGTATGAAGACCGTGTATGTTTTCTCTCCAGCTCCCCTGAATGGGATGAAATTGATCCATCTGAGAAGGATGACTTAAACATACAAATGGAGGATGGAGAGTTCTGGTGAGCTTTATCAGCAGAAAGAAAGAAAGAAGGAATAGTTTGCCCAAAATGTAAACTTTACTCACCCTCAGGCCCCACAAGATGTACAGTAGATAAGTGTTTCTTTATTAGAACAGATTTAAAGAAATTTAGCCTTATATCACTTGCTCACCAATGGATCTTCTCCAGTGAATGGATGCCATCAGAATTCAAACAGCTGATAAAAAAAAGGTCTTATCTGAATCAGGAGAGAAATCAAGCACTGTTAACAACCACAAACAGTCCAGAACAATTCTCTAAACAAATATGTGGTTGGATACTGATGTGAGAGGACAACAGGGGAGTTGACTTTTTCACTGGAGGAAGCATTATTATGGATTATGGACTCATATTTTGACCATAACCAATGGGTTAAAATGTAAGATTTAAAGGATGGGTTCGTTTCTTACAAATATAGAAAATTTTCACTTACAAGATTCTAACTGATGGACTGGAGTCGTGTGGGAATTTTGTGATATGTTTATCAGCCGTTTGGCCTCTAATTCTGACAGTACCCATTTACAGAAGAGGATTCACTGGTGAGCATGTTTTGAGAAAGAAACAAACTCATATATGTATACTGGATGTCCTGAAGGTAAATAAATTTTTTGTATTTTTGGGAGAACTATTCCTGTAAATTTGGCACATCAGTAAGCACCAAAAGCACATTTTGTACACTCACAGCATAAACAAACAGTTCCCTTTATCCCCAGGATGTCGTTCAGTGAGTTTTTGAGGCAGTTCTCCAGGCTGGAGATTTGTAATCTGACCGCTGATGCTCTGAGTGATGATGACATGAGTCATTGGAACACCATCAAGTTTCATGGCGCCTGGCGGAGAGGCAGTACTGCGGGAGGCTGCCGAAACCACCCCAGTGAGTAACACCCCTGTTCACTAGTGATGGAAAGTTCGAATCATTGCACTGACTTGGGCCTTTGAGTCTCGGTCAAACAAAATTAAAAAATCTGTTAGCGACTTACTCAATCTGTGATCAAACCATACAAACACAAATCAAAGACAAAACTATGATGCTATAAGAAATAGAACAGATTTAATTCAATGTTTACATTTTTTCAGAGTCGTTTGTTCATCCTGTGACAGTCCCATAAGCTAAACCTATGCAGTCTGAGCCAGAAAGAAAATTGATTAGTTCACCTTTTGAGTCTTCGGGGTTAAGTCGCCCCATAAGCACTGTCCAGTGATGAACGAACGACTCGAAACGAGTAAATTAATTCCAGTACAGAACCTATAGGAATGTTGCACATGGGCAACTGAACAAATCACTCCCCTAGACGACTTGTTCTTCCTGAGTCACATTGAAGATTTGAACAAAATAAATGAATCATTCAAGACGAACACATCACTACTGTTCAGGTCCATCTATTTCATTAGATGGCTGTATTGTTGGTCATAGTGGGTGACACTACTACTTGGAAACATTGGTGGGCTTTACTTACCACTTATTAACTTATTAACTGAATAAAGTATTAATTTGTTTAAAAAAAATCTTTTTTTTGAACAGTAGTGCATTGAGCATTATATCACTAACAAGAAGAACAAATATTAATGCATAAATCAAGCTCAGCTATCTGGGATTTGAACCCTTGACTGGTTCCTGTGCTGTTTGGCAGACACATTCTGGATCAATCCACAGTATAAAATCACACTGCTGGAGGAAGATGATGACCCAGAGGATGAAGAAGTAGCCTGCAGCTTCCTGGTGGCTTTAATGCAGAAAGACCGCAGACGGTATCGCCGCCAGGGACAGGACATGCACACCATCGGCTTTGCTATCTATGAAGTGAGGAGCAAAATGTGTTCAAATTGAGTTTATAGATAACTTTGTTTAAGAAATGACTAATTGTTTCCTTTCATTTTCTTTTCTTTTTATCTCGTCCTTGCAGGTTCCTGAAGAGGTATGAACCCATGTCAACAATTTCTTTGTTAAATAGGTTTGCCTGCACCATTAAAGGAACACGCCACTTTAGTACTTAGCGCACAATGTAAATATAGAAGAGTATATGCTAAGCTACAGCTAAAAGTGCCACTGCCAGACCTGGAGATTGGCTGAATGGATTCAAAAACAGTAAATCTCAACTGGTTAACTCTTGGGGAGTTGAATAATGAGCCTATTTTTATTTATTTATTTTTTTCAAAAAAGCGGAGTGTACCTTTTAAGGCTTCGATAAACATTCATTTTTAAAACAGAAGGTTTGTATATTATTCACAGTGGAATAACAATGATAATTTTGCATACTGTACAGATTTGTCATTTCCGTCTTTCTGCAGTACGCAGGCTGTCAGAGCGTTCACCTTAAAAAGGACTTCTTCCTGACACACTCATCGTCTGCCCGCTCTGAGACCTTCATCAACCTGCGGGAGGTGAGCACTCGTCTCCGCCTGCCTCCCGGTGAATACATCATCGTCCCCTCCACCTTCGAACCCAGCAAAGAGGCAGATTTTGTCCTACGAGTCTTCACTGAAAAGCAGTCTCAGACAGAGTAAGTGTGTGTTCATGTTTGAAATAGCATTGCCATTGTATTCTCATCCTTATGGCTTTTCTATCCGATTCCCAAGCTTCATTTCTCCACTGGAAGTGGACAGAGATTTCATACATTCATTAATACACTACAATGCAACACACACACACACACATATATATATATATATATATAAACAGAAAATGATTATAATATAAAGTCATATAAACTACTTACATGATGCAATTATTTTGCCTTTTAATATTTCCTATTGTGTTGCGTGGAAAAAAAAAAGAAAATTGGATTTGGAATGAAATAAGATAAGTACATTTTATTCTGTCGCAACTTTCCTTTTTTCTTCAAAGGGAGTTGGATGATGAGATTTCAGCTGACCTGGAGGATGAGGTAAGATTTTGGATCCACATTCATTTAAAAACAAATGCCATATTCATTAGACTTTTTAATAAACGTGGCTCCTGTGGGGTTTTTTTGTAGGCAGAAATTACAGAGGATGATATTGATGACTCTTTCAAGTCCTTGTTTGCCCAGCTGGCTGGAGAGGTGAATAAATATATAAAACAGTGTTTTTTTTTTTAATTTAAATCAGCTTATGGTAAAACATTGCATTTAAATATATATATATATATATATATATATATATATATATAAATTATTTATTTTTTTTTTGTTGTTTTAGGATATGGAGATATCTGTCCGTGAACTCAGGACTATTCTCAACAGAGTAGTGTCCAAACGTGAGTAACACTATTTTGCCTACACTTGGGGTCCACACGGTCAAAATGAACCTGTTAATCTAATTTAAATTAACCATTTTTTTCTTAGACAAGGATCTAAAGACAGATGGTTTCAGCATGGAGTCCTGCAGAACGATGGTCAACCTCTTGGATGTATCCTTCACTATTTAAGAGTATATGGGGTTAAATCCAAGTTATGGACTATTAACAGCATCTCTGTCATTTTCTCGATCACTATGGAAAATCATTTTGAGTTTGTAAAAACTAGCAACAATCTTCTTTACCTTATTGCAAATACAGTGGAACTCTGAATTTCAGAAATTCTGGGTGTTTAAAAACAGAAACCTGAAGCTCATAGGCTATGTTCATTGGCTTTAAATGCCAATAACAGTGGAAATTTGTGAATTTCAGAAGGGTTAGCAGAATATGTTAACAGTATAAGAGGCAGTTACTCTGGTATATTGTCGTGCTAAATTATATTCTGTGATGAGTAACATCATGGCAGTTGTGATCAGACAACCTGTATGTGTTTTTACTCTTGACTCCGTTCATCAGAAAGATGGTAGTGCACGCTTGGGTTTGATAGAATTTCAGATCCTCTGGAACAAAATAAGGAAGTTACTGGTGAGTGCCTTAGGTCAGCCTTTTTTAACTCATTTCAAACACTATTGAAATGTTCATAGATTCTTTAGTATAGTGTTCAAAATAAATATGTCATGCTTTCCTTTTCACTCAGGGGATCTTCAGAGAGTTTGATATTGATAAGTCAGGGACTATGAGCTCTTATGAGATGCGTCTGGCTGTAGAATCAGCAGGTAAAAGACATTCAGTTCATTCATTAGCATATGCTAAAGGAGTGCAAAAACTTTAATGAATTGTGATGATTTACTCTCCATAAATGTTTGCTATGAGTCATGATTTTAATATAATTTCTTTTTTTAAAGAAACTAACATTTCTGTTTAGCAAGGATGAGTTGGATTGATCGAATGTGGAAGTCAAGATATTTATAACATCACAAAAGATTTATTTATATATTTTAACTAAATACTGTTGTTTTAAACTTTCTAGTCATTAGAAAATCTATGTAAATTAAGCTTTCACTAATATTCAGCATCATTGCTGTTTTGACTGTATTTTTTTATTAAAAATAAATGCAACCTAATAGTGAGCATATGATTAAATATCATATAACATCAAAAAAGCATTTATTTTCAATACAAAGAAGGAAATAATCAAAAACTTGAAAATAAAGTATTGGGTAGGGTTAGGGTAGCTGTAGGGAGAGGTTTTGTGTGGTGTCAGTCGTGGCATCTATTTAATAATTAGAATTCAAATTTACACTAAATAAGTTATTGCATACTGTTTTATAATGTACTTCAATACTGAGGTGCAGAAAATGGCCACTATTTGCAATAAGTAGTAGCAGAAAATCCTATTTAGAATCTAAAGCAATTTGCACTTGGTGTAAATAACCCTGTCGCCATTTTTAAATGTGTATAAATTAATGAGGCTCTTTCTGAAAGTCCATCCTGTACACTTTCTTTACAGGCTTTAAGCTCAATAACCGACTCAACCAGATTCTTGTAGCCAGATACGCTGAGAACGAGGTCATCGATTTTGATAACTTCGTCTGCTGCTTGGTCAAACTGGAGGCCATGTTTAGTAGGTGTCTCTTTTTGTGTCACTTGGTGGATATTTTTTTAATCTTACCCAAATTGCTTTATCCCAGCACGGTTTTCATGGTCTTGCACTTCGCTTTTAGGATCTTTCCAACAACTGGACAGAGATGGAACAGGAACGGCTGAGATGAACATATCTGAGGTGCTCTGGCTTGATTTCATTTAGTCAAATGTTAAAACAAAACATCTGCATAACACTAATCTCTAATTCTCCTTTTGTTGTGTAGTGGCTCTTCATGACCATGTGCGGTTGAGGTAGACCATTTCGTGAACATCCAACTCAAGAACCTGCTGCAAAGTGCCTCAATGCTGAACTCCTCATGCAACAATCTCACTATAACCTCATTAGAATAAAGCTACTAGTTTTTTAAGGATTTATTTTTCACTCTATATTACATATTGCAGTTACACTACAAAGAAAACCCCTCTAGTGTGAAACACAAGAAAGAGGACCTCTAATCACTGCTGCTGTAATGACTGATGGAATGGCTGAGAAACATCATGTGCATGGGAAAAATTTCAAGTGTTGTGTTTTGTCCTAACAGAAGACCGACCTTTATTTCAGAAAGGCTGTCTATGAATAGACAAAATAAAAAAAAAATAAACCACAGCACTGTGTGTTCTCCTATAAGGTGAACTTATGCATCCAATTAAAAAAGCTTTAGATGGACAATGTGTAATTGTGTAGATATTGTCACTGATTTCATATGATCAGAGCTTCAGAATAAATTCCGTTATGAAGTAAAACAGTTTTTGTAAGTATATGTTCTGAAAACAAATCCAAATACCTGAAAAGTCCTTATAAGCGAGTCATAATGGAGCATTTAATTGTGATTTTGCAATTCTGATATTCTTCTCTGAAGTCTGAGTTATGTCTGTTTGTTTGGAATAAATAAGGTAATTGTGACTTCATCTCACAATTTATATTTTACTCACAATACTGACTTTTCTCAGAATCACAAGTGTATGTCGCAATTTTGAGAAAATCTGAAATGCGAGATATAAACTGCTAAAACGTAATTATTCTTTTATCCTGTGGTGGGAAACAAGCTTCCACGCATAAGTATAATCCATTAAAACTTGCACATTTAACCCAGATGATAATGTAACATTCTCTACAGAATCATAAATACTATCATGTAGTTTCACCCATATAATTTTATTACAAATTATTCCACAAGTAACCATGAAGGCTAATTACTTGAATGGCATGAACATTTTTTTTTATATATTTACAAATTTAAGTAGTTAAATACAGGAGACATATTTTCAGATCTGTCCTCCCTGAATACAAAAACACCAATTTAAACGAATCGTTGCGCAATAGCCAACAATTTAGAGTATTCCCCCTCTTTTTGGCGAAGATGTGTAGGAATAGGAGCTTTTATTCTTGTTCCTGTGGGGTTTCCATTCTCTTCTATCAACACCACGTTATTCGAGTCGAAGCGAGGGGTCATTCGAGGTCCAGGCATCTTGTGACCCACTATGAGAGCTTTCTTCTTCTGTCCTTTAATGGCTAGTAAGACTCTGTCTCCCACTTTACCGATCCCATTCTTGGTGTATACGTGAATGACTTTTGGTGGACGGTGGTGATGGGCATTTCCAAGAGCGCTGTTGTCAACCACCCTCACACGTGTTAACTTCTGAATAGCAGACACAGCTGCTGAGACGCTGCAGTAAGATGATAATATTATGGTTTTTGAACATGAAAAGCCAACAGAAAGATAAATTTTACATTTGTTTTCTCTATCATTCATATATCATGTCTAATGTGCTGATATGAGCAGTATATATCATGTAATTTGAGAAACTGAACCTCTAATAGTATATTCCAAGCGAAATATTTCCTAAGAGTGGTAACTAGTTTATAACGATAAGTTTAGAAATTACCCTAGATAATAAAACCAGGGCCCACACTTGCTGACCAATGACTTTCTGCAGTCATTCCTGATTACAAATGATCATTTTTGTAGAAGTTAACCCTAAAAATACATATTGCAACATTACAATTACCTCATTCCCCCCATGATTATGTGAACCTCAAATCTAAAGGAAAACCTCAAGAATGAAAAGATGATTCACCTGAAAGCCCTCTGCTGCATCAGTTTGGGCAAAATCAGCCCGGACAACGACAGGGCCATCCTGACCTGACAAGACAAACAAGACAAAATTAATATTTATAATAACAACAGCAATTTTAGAGACTCTTTCTCTATTAATAACGAGTATATTATGGACAATTCTTATGTTATAAAAGTGCGTCAGGTTATCGATAAAAGAAGTAGCTGAACTCTTTGGAACGTTGGTCAGATTTCTTGTAAAGTGATATTAAGTAGCGAAAATAACGTTATTAAATACCAGCTCAGATCACTCACGCCACACCAATGTCATGTACGCATCCTGCGTCATAACAAAGCGACGTTTGCTTCTTCTTTTATTGATTCAATAGCAGTGAACTGCGCCACCAGCAGTGCTGGAGGATATACACAGCATTAGCAAGAGACTTTATTAGTACAAATAACAATAATAATAATAATAATTTTAAAAATAATATATATATATTACATTACATCTATTTAGGCTACATAATTTTTCTTTAATTAAAAACGTATTTGTTTTTATCAAGCCATGCGTTTATTTATTTGGTGTTATTTGTTTGTTTGCCTGTTTTCTGGAGGTTTCTGCAGGCCCCGTCTGTGATCAGTATATAACATGTTACAGACCTTGATACAAGTGGAGCATAATAAATACATATAGATGCATATATAATCAGTAAGCATCGAGGCATTTATACATGTCCAAAAAATAAAAAATAAGTGCATGATCTATATTAATTTTACCATAAATATTGCAACTTACAACAAATCAGAAAAGTACAAAATGTGTGGCCTAGCTGATATATCACAAAGCTGACAACTTACTGACTTTTGCTAGAGCTGAATTTTTTAAAAATAATTTTACAATTGTAATAATTTATATACACATTGTAGGCATATCATATTATCATATTATTCATTCATTCATTCATTCACTTCTTAATGTCTATTATAACTTCTGACAATATTTTAAATTTAACAGCTAGAGGTCATTATTGGACTACGAATGTAACACAGAGCATATTTGGTGGTGGTATAAAAATTTATAAGAAATGAGAAATTATCATGTTTTATCTTTGAAAATGTGTTCTCCCAAAATAAAAACAGTTACTGATAGCTAGTGTGGAGATCATTAAAAATACAATATGTCTAATGTTAGTTGCTTAGGGTTAAGGCTAATTAGTTTGCTTTGGGGTTAGGATTAAGATGGTTATAATTAGTTTACTGTTTATGGTTATTGCTGTATTAAATTGGTAAAATATAGGCTGAGGACTAGGGGTAGTAAACAATATTACACAGACAATCTGTAAGGCTTTCTGGTTAGGTGGTCTAATAGTTAGTTAGTTGGTTAGGGTTAGCTGGTCTAGGCGTGTTCCAAGACCACACCTCTTTACACATCCGGGACTTTTAGCGCGAAGCTGGAAAAAACACCTCAGACTCTCAGGAACGACCATTAACAGCGTGTGTCGGCATTTCCCGCCATTTACGGTCTTTGGATAAAAAAAATGATAATAATAATAAAAAAGAAGAAACTGATGCTAGCGGTTGTCTTCTGCTTTTAAACCTCTGTGGCTTGACGTGAGCCGTTTTCTTAGGAGAGAGTTCGAGGTGACGGACAGTGTCAGTTTGTGGCTGTCACGCAGGCGCGTACACGTGACGCGCACTCGCTCTCTAGTCAGCGGGAACGCGCCCGCGTCCCAGTCAGTACCGATCCGAGTCTCGAGAGGAACAGAGACGAACAGAAACGGTAAGAAACCGGCACTTACGCGAACCGACTGTCATAAAAGTCCAGGCATGTCACGAAACTGTAATTTGTGAATTAACGGCACAAGACTTGAGTGACATTTACAGACTTTGTGTCTTTGAGGACAAGCTAGCAAGCTAACCGCTAACTAACGTTAGAGTCATATATTGAATTTTACTTGGCGCATTTATAATTCATAATATTTACATATATTTAGCTTTATGTGAGGGATACTTAATCTGTTATTAATCTTTACTACTGAACTTCGCTTGTTATTTATTTGTAATCGGGAAAATAAAGTGCTTTAAGTTAACGTAACGTTACTCTGTCACGCAGCTGAATGAGTGCTGGTTTATATTTAGCCTCTCAACAGAAATATCAGTATAAATATAGATTTTTATTTATAGGTTTATTTACATTGAAATGTAATTATAAGATCCTGACACATTTAACAAGGGTTTATACATGATAAGACAAGCATGCCCTGATATCGTACGCACAATGCTTTGGTAAAACCTCTCTAACGTTAGTTTATTTATTGCAATAATTTGCTTATTAAATGTCGTTGTATAAATTAATTTACTGAAAAAAAGAGCATGTAAACATAGATGATACTGCTTTATTTGAAGAAACAAGCTAATTAGTCTTCCATGCCTGTGATATTTCTCTGCTTTGTCACATTATATTATGAGGTTCGGTTGTGTGTCTGGTGTTAATCAGCTCTGAGTCCAGACACACATGACTAAAGCCTCTATTTGTGGGTGTGTGAGATAGTGCGAGAGGCCTGGTTTATCTAACCTACATTATCTAGCCCACATTTGAAATATTTTATGAAATAACACACTAAGATGCAGTGTTAACTCTATTAGCTCTGCATAGGGAAAAAGCACTGCCAATGCAATTTTCTCTGCTGTGTACTGTTAGCTTGCTTTATTGTCTCAACAAACAGGTCATTAAGGTTATATTTTACACAAATAGACCACCTGTGTAAGAAGATACCATAAACATCTCATTCAGTGTTTTCTTCATGCACCGGGAAGTTGCTGCTGACATGGGGACGCCAGGATCAGGACGGAAACGGGCCCCGATTAAAGACCGTTTTTCAGCCGAGGATGAGGCACTGAGCAGCATCGCCAGAGAGGTAAGAGCTGTTCACCTGTAACCCTTGTTTCTCACTCATGTCATCTTGTGGCTGGTGGTTTCCTGTAACCACAATAAAGGAAGCATTCATTGTTACAAACCCAAACAACCTAATTATGCATTTATACAACAAAATCATACAGTGATTTTTGGACAGCTAAGCAAATAAAAAGATGAGCAAGTCATACTTCATAGGAAAGACTAAAATTCAGTCATTATTTGCCATTCGCTGTAGCTTACAAATCTTATTTGCAGTTTCAAATGCATGTCTGGTTACATGAAACAACAAGCAGTGGGTTTTGCTGCTGTTGCAGCTACTGAAGTTATGAATACTGGATGATACAAAGCCACATGACCCAGCCCAATTAATTAGTGTTGGGTTCGAGTACACCTTTGTCGAGTCCGAGTCGAGACCAAGTCCATAACCTATCGAGTCCAAGTCCGAGTCCAAAAGGAGCCGAGTTGGACTCAAGTCCGAGTCCTTAATGTTCGAGTCAGAGTCGAGTCCAGACGAGTGCAGAAAGTAAATTATATCAGAGAAAAATA
>JAUCMS010000022.1:14910906-14921950 GCA_032357445.1 Enteromius radiatus | reverse complement strand
GCAGACTTTCCTTTGTGTGTGTGGGTAGCGGGTGTGTGTCGCGTAGAAGATTACGTCACAGCAGTTTCGGCAGCGTCCTAGGTACAACTTTTACACAGTGGTAAACCAAACAGAGCCGAGCTGAGGCGAGCCGGTACTGTGTAGTGGAAAAGCGCCATAACTACTCACACAGTCAGTATCACATCTGCAGTCATAAAAAAAAAATAACAAAAACTACTCTTTGTGTGTTAACTTCTAAATGTAATGTCTAAATGTATTTTATTAGACTAAATATGCTAAGCTACAGCATGCATTCACTCTCTGGGATTGTTTTTGCAATATACTCTGTAATGGTAAATCTCTTATTGTTAAAACAAATAATTACGATATATATATATATTGCTTACATTCTACCAAGTTTTTGCAAATTGCTAAATTTTGTAACACCAACAGGTGTTACATTTGTTGAATTATGCTTTGATTCATTGTTGATGGGTGTTTTTATGCTTGTGTTTCCTCCAGCCATCCTCTCGATGCACCACCCCAGCTCTTTCAGCAGCTGCCCTGGCATCTCTGGGAGGCAGCAGTTCTAGAAGGGGCAGCGGAGATGCTGGAAGCCTCATTATAGATGCAGAGGCTTCTGTCAGCGAGTTAAGGGTAACTATATTGTTTATTTGCATTGCACAAACCGTAAGACAAATTGCTGGTATTTCTCGAAACATATTTTGGCTGAGCATAGAGCATCATGCTTTCCTATCCAATGCATCCAATCTCAGAGAATCCACTTGTGTTCATTTCAGTTTTATTTTTTGTCTGTTAATGCTTTCGTTTCTTTCCTCTTTATGTTTGAATGCCTTTGGGAAGCTCTCTCCTTTTTGTGTTTGTATGACTGTACAATCAAAGGTCACCGCTCTGACCTTCAATGAATGCCAAACCTTTCCCATGATTCATTCCTCCATCTCAACAGGACATCTATGATCTAAAGGACCAGATTCAGGATGTAGAGGGCCGATACATGCAGGGTCTTAAAGAGTTGAAGGTAGAGGGTCCTGAGCTCAGCGCATGCCTTCCTGCAATCTCCACTAACACACCAGGCTCTAAGCACTCCTAGTCTGAAAGCATGAGCCTTGCATGAGTCTTTCACTTACTACATTAGCTCTTTACAATCACGTTTAGCCCACAGTCATGTTGCCTGAAGACATAATTGGGCTTAAGGGCCAAAGTCACATGAAAGTCGTCTGCCTCACTCCTAAATGCTGTTATTAAAGAAGGTGGATGAGGATGCGGAGACCCATTTAATCAGCTGTATTTCAGTGTTTGTCAAATTCACATTTGGAAGTTGGAGACCTTGTGTTGAATATCCTGATGTAAGTTAGAGACTGTGAAAGGAACTGTAAATGAACAGACAAGGGTTAATGTGACATGGATATGGAAGTTGCTTCTTATTTCTGATGACATGTATTACTCAAGTCAAAATGAAATGCTAACCTATTTAGGGACTTTATATTATCTTGTAAGAATTTATTAGATTGTAAAAAAGTGGCATTACGTATACTACTGTTCAGAACTTTGAGATTGGTAATATTTCTGAATATTTATGCAACACTAAAGACTGGATTGATGGCTGCTGAAAAAACTTTGCCACCACAAGAATAAATAACATTTTAAAACCGATTCATAAAATAATATTTCTAAATGTTGCTGTTTTTTTTTATCTTTTTTTTTAATCACTAAAGCAGCCTTGGTAAGCATAATAGCATAAAAATTCTTAACGGCCCTAAACCTTTGAACAGTAGTTTACCTGGATGGGACAAGTGATTGGAGAAGAGTCGATAAGGAAAAATGATTTCAAAGGCGGAGCAAGTTATTATCTCTTTAGGACAAGTTGCATAGAAATGTGGACAGCAAGACAAGGAACATGCATTTAGAAGATAAATGGGACTATTTTTATTTCATGTTGACTTTAAAAACTTTCTGACTTTATAATATTTAGTTGTATTACACTTTCACTTTTCAGTTTTTACCTGTTCACCACATTTTTGTATAATGTTCATTGCAGTGGTCAGTGTGTGCTTTAATTGCGTGTTATTACATTTTGTAGTGGGATTGTAGCATGTAAAGCAGTACTTTTGTGTAAGGGATCTTTCCTTTTGATCAGGAATCTCTGTCGGAAGTGGAGGAGAAGTACAAGAAAGCCATGGTTTCAAACGCCCAGCTGGACAACGAAAAGGCAAACCTCATCTACCAAGTGGACACACTCAAAGATGTCGTTGAGGAGATGGAAGAGCAAATGTCAGAGCTGCACAGGGAAACAGATGAGAAATCAAAGGTATAAACTGTTTTGATTGATTTGATAATGATGAGTCAGATGATTAACAAACATTGTATGGTCCAGCAGTCTTATTGTCACAAAATGCACAGCCTCAGCTGATTGTAAATGCTGTGTATTATCAGAGGTTTACTTCTAAAATATTAGATGTTGGAACCCTGCACACAACCATTGTCAGATCATGATGTAAATGTGTTTTTCTTTTGATCGACAGGAGTTAGAGCGGCAGAAGCACACATGTTCAGTCCTACAGCACAAACTAGAGGAAATGAAGGAGGGTATTCGTCAGCGAGATGAACTTATCGAGGTAGAGCCCAGAACGGAGATGGTTTATCTACCACAGGATAAATTTGAAGACATTAGAAACATTTGAATTAGGTTAATGTTTTAAATGCTTATGCAGAATAATCGCATTATAGCTGATTTAAAGTCTTAGAGCGAAAGTGTGCTTTGTTCTTCTTCAAATAGAAATGTTCAGAGTCTTTGTTATTCACTTTCCTCCATTAAGATCCTCTTGTTTTCTTCCTTCATATGTTCTGTCTCCTCGCCTCTTTGTTGTGTCTATTTTGAATCTGTCTTTTTCTGCTTTAATAAACGCATCCCCAGGAGAACCAGAAAATTCAGCAAAAACTAGATAACCTCACACGAGAGGCATTTGACCTACAGGAAACTGTTAACTGGAAGGACAAAAAAATTGCGGTAGGACGGTTTAGGAGATGCTGCTTGGATTGATCACAGAAAGACTCATCAAATGAATGGTTTATTTAACTCTTAGTTATTTATTAACATTATTTTCGCCAGGCAGCCTTATACATATAAACAAATTTATATGTATATAGTCTTATCATTTTTACAAAGGATTGATGTGTGGCTAATATAATGTGCATGTAAAAATTTTGACATTTTAAAGCTTGTTCATTAAAAACAAGCAAAATATATTTGCAGCAATTTGTTCAAGGATTTCTGCACTATGTATGAAAAAAGTGCTGCCCTCTGCTGATATCCCATGAGCCTCAGCTGTGTAAACCAGAAGTGCTGGGTGCCACGGAATAGTGTTGAAACTACATGGTGCATGAAAAATGATTGCATCCAGGAAATTGAATGGTGTTACTTTTGATATACTCACGCCTGCATGAAAATCTAGCGCCTTTCACACTGCTTTAGTTCCAGAACTAAAACAAAGTACTCGGACGATTTTGCGCGAACTATTTCTCAGTACCATTTAAAGGGTTGCACTTGCACTGACAGTGGGTACTTAGAAGTGATATAAACTGCATAAGCATATATTAACATTCAACAAAAACAAAAAAAGAATAACAATGTGAATAACAGGAGCAAGCAGGATTTTGTGATCGAAGCTGTTTTTGTTGTTTCACAGAAAATGCCGTAGACGAAGTCTTCAGTTAAATGCCATTTATAAAGACATAAGTTGATGCGGTATTTACACTGTATGTGTTAATTTAAGTCGGGGCGTTTTTGTGCGCGTTTATCCAGTCAGCTTACACTTACGTCACCCATAGTTCCTGGAACTATTTTAGACCCTACTCTGAAGTAGGAGCTAATTTAGTTTCTCCAAACGGAGTTCCTGGAAATAAAATCGTTCCTGTGGTGTGAACACGGCAAAAAGTGGGTAGTCCCACAATTAGTTCAGGTACTATGAAATAGTTCCTGCGGTGCGAAAGGCCCTTCTGTGAATTGCTCAAGATTGAAAGAAAAGTGCTATACAGCTTTAATAACAGCATTTCTTCACTTCCTGCGCTGTTCATCTGTCAGCATGGTCTGTTTTCATCCAGCCATCTGTGACTAAAGCTAGGGCTGGACAATTAAAATTGAAAAAATACATATATTTTGTGATACATGTTGGTAAATATTGCTGTTTATTATTTATTGTCAGCTGAAAAAAACGTAATATACAACGTATATGTAATGTGTCTATGTGTATAGATATAGATGTATATAGATAGATATAAATATATAGATAGATAGATATACTTATATTTTTTTTAAAGCTATATTGCCCAGCCCTAACTGAAGTCTGAAGGCTGTTCATTTTGTTTTCTGCTGTCTCTGTCTACTTTTCTCTTCACTCCTCTCTTTTTTCCTGCCCTTTGTGTGGCCAGGCGTTAGAGAGACAGAAAGAGTACTTTGATTGCATTAGGAGTGAGAGAGATGAGCTCAGGGATGAGCTGGCTGACCTCAAGGGGAAAAGCCGAATGGGAGAGGTATGTCCTTTAAGTGCTCTTGCACGGGATGAAAGCTTGACATCAGTACTGTATATCAACAATAAACAGATTGTTTCAATGAAAAGTTTTTGGCTTGCTGCCTACGTTTGTTTTCTGAATTGCACTGGCCATGTAAACAATGCCAACTTTGAGTGTTTTAATTAATTTAAGCTGTTTTATATGAGCTGACTTATTTACAATATTCTTCTATTATTGGGCATCTTGTATCTTTTTTCCTCGTTGAGCACGTCACAGCACATTATGGGATGGCCGCCTCTGCAGTTCTGTTTTCTTAGAAGGAAACTCAACTGTGTTATTGTTGATTTTTTTTTTTTTCTATGAGATTTTTACGTAAACTTGGTGTGTTCAGTAAATATGTGGCCAGTGTCCAATAAAAAGACCTTTATATTATAATATATTGTGACTTCCCTGCTCTGGCAGAAACACGGGCTGGTCATCATACCCGAGGATACGCCCAACGGAGACATCAGCCACGAGTCGCCTGCCTCAGGCATCACTGTGGTCACACAAGAAGCAGCGCAGGTGCTGGAGTCAGCAGGAGACGGACCTTTGGGTGAGTCTTCACATACACTGCAGAGCTTATATATATATATATATATATATATATATATATATATGCATATTATAGGACAATGAAACTGATTTTTGACCTTTCGCACATTAACCTGTTGTTGGGCATTCCCAAAACCAAAATATGAACCTTTCATAACCCATAATAGAGGCACTTTAAATAATAAATAACACTTGTTCTCTGTGTTCATACTGCAGATGTAAGACTACGAAAGCTTGCGGATGAAAAAGATGAACTTTTGTCCCAGGTATGATTGTACATGAAGCAAATATAAAAAGTGTTATTGGCATTATTGAATTAAAGTAACGCATCTATGCTCTTTTAGATCAGGAAACTGAAGATGCAGCTGGAGGAAGAAAGACAAAAGCACTCAAAGATTGACAGTGTTTACACAGAAGGAGAGCAAATGGAGAACGGCACTGACCTGCATTTCATTGAGATGCAGAGTAAGACTTGTGACGCATGCTGTGCACACACTCATGTTTGCTCTAACATACTTTACATGTACCATGCTTTAATACTGTCTACTTCCTGTAGGGGACGCCAACAGACAGATAAGTGAATACAAATTCAAGCTCTCTAAGTCTGAACAGGAAATGGCAACGATGGAACAAAATGTGAGTTTATAATTAGAACAAAATAGTTATTACAATAGTAAGCATGACCTATATAATATAAAAATAGTATGAAATGTAACAGAAGTATTATTGATTTATATATTGGCACAGAAAATGAAGCCTATTTAAGACAAATTGTTTAGGTTTGTGACCGTTTCAAAATTGTTTCTAGTTTAAAAAGGAAGTCTGTTTGATCAGTAAAACATAACGGAAAATAAAATATTTAGACTTTTCTATTCAGTTGGAAACTGACGCATTGTTAAAAGGATTGGTTGATGAATAGAAAGTTTTAAAAAAGGATTCAGTTGAAATGACATTCTTGCAACAACATATTTGCCTATTTGTGTTTATACTTTAGTTTTTTGTGCTATTTTTTTATTACTTAGAACAAATTAAATTTTAAATTTAATATAAAAAAGTAAAATAATTTTGTATACATTTAAAGTATTAATTGCTGATAATTACAATAATTGTTGTAGTAAAGAATATGAAAAAAATATAACTACTTTTTAATTTTATATATATTTTATTAAATTGTTTTAAATAAATGATGGTTCATGCTAAAAAAAAAAATTTTTTTCCCATGTGTCTGCAGATAAACAGACTTGAAGGACAGGTGTCCAGATATAAAGCTGCGGCAGATAATGCAGAAAAGATAGAAGATGAACTGAAAGCAGAGAAAAGAAAACTTCAGAGGGAGGTATGAACTCAACATTGAGGAAACCTGTCATTCAAACATCTCTGATACTGACCTTCAAGCATTTCACACATTCAGGGTCTCCATGATCAGAACCTGACACTTTAAATCTGATTTCTGTGCCTGAAAAAGTCATGGAAATAGAACATATCTGTTCATTTTAAAGAATAGTACCTGATCCAAGCATAGAGAAAATCACACTCTTTTCATATTAGCAGTCAACCTCACACATCTGGGTTTGTTTGTTTTTCATAGCTGCGTACAGCCTTGGACAAGAATGAAGAAATGGAAATGACCAACAACCATCTCGTAAAGCGACTGGAGAAGATGAAAGCAAACAGAAACGCTCTCCTGTCCCAGCAGTGAAGAGACACTCTACAACAACAAAAACAAATTGGCAGGCCCTTTACCTTGTTTCCTTGCCTCTCGTGGTAAAATACAAATTTCCACCCTACTAAGGCAACACTGTGAGGAAGGAAGCTTCTGAACCTGAGAATATTGTACTTCTTGGTTTTGTTGTTTTTAAAAGCTTGGTACATCATGGTAGCTCGGACTGGGTGCTCCCCCTCCCCCCCTTTTTTTGTAAGTTGCACGAGTATAAAAGCGCTTTTTAAACTGTAAATCGACATGACTGCAGGGCCCTCCACGTCCATGTAAATGCTTACACAGCAATGTGCCTTCACAAGGAGGACGAGGGTTATATGCATTATAACACTATACAGGAAAAGCATATATTTCTACCGGTACAAAAAAACATTAATGTGTTTAATAAAGGGTACGGCCATGGGTTGAACAGTATAGAGAATCAATCATGTCTGCTATGGTTTCAATTTATGTGTTTTTGTTTTGTTTTTCAAATATTTAAAAATATTTCTTGAAAATAAATGTGTAAATGAATGCAGTATGAATGGGCAGGTGATTCATGAATTGTGATTGTTTGCGGGGCACACTTTGAATTTTGTTAGTTGTTTTTGTTTTGTTTTTTTGAGTTTTTTGAAGTGCTTTGTCACAATGGACTACATCAATTTTACACTAAATGTATTGATTTTAACTCCCAGTAAGAGACCGATGTTTCTACTGTGACATTTTGAGATTTAAGATTCAAGTCCCAAATGCCACTTGATGCCTTTCACAATACTGTTGTATTCAGGTTTGGTGCAAATTTTTAATCACACTAGAAACCAATTGTCTGACACTTCATGCGCACAGTGATTGTGACTAAAGCAGCTGCAAAATATACTGTAAATAAACTACACAATTTACAAACTGACCTCAGTATTTTTGTTGTTGTTGTTGTTGTTAATTTCTATTTGGTTACACTTTATTTTGATATTCTACTTTAGGCATTCTGTTAACTAAAGTACAATAATAAACTTACGCACAAATCCAATATAAAGTATATATTTTTATTTATATAAATAAAAAAATTTACTGCAGTCAAAAGATCGTAAACTAATTACAAAGTGGCATGCTAATTTATGGATTGAAGCACGAAACACTTGTGATCATCGTCATGTGGTGAATGTGGCCAATCATGAGAAGCTTTGACGTCATCACAGCCTGGTGCAGTCGCTCCTGAAACGCTGCGCTGGCTGAGCAAGCCGGCTGTTCTCGAAACGCTCTCGCGTTACTTTGATGCCACACGTGAACGTCATGTGGTGTCGGCGCCGGTTCAAGTCGGACAAAATTTCTAACGGGCATGCACTACTTCAAGTCAGCCACCGATCGGGCTGCGCAGCGCCGCATGAAGTCGAACGCACCTATTGTGTTCCTTTTCAGGAACTCGAGCTGCGTCACATGACGCTTTGGGGAACGCCCTCCAGTGTGACGGCTCTGAATGGGTGTCAAATCAATCCAATGAAATGGAAGAACGTCACGGGTGACTTCACCAGCCAGGAAGCATAAGAGCACATACAGATGATACCGGCGTTCTCTTCTGTCATTCAGCAAAACGTGCATGAGTGTGTCTCTTAGCGCCTGAAACTGAACTGACTACAACAATGTTATAACAATGCCTAAATCAGCTAAGAAGTCGATGAAAGGAGATTTATAGACAGTGTGCTTACCCCTCCACACGATCTATGTGTGGTTTGTCTCGGCTTTGAGCACGCGGCAGCAGCTCTCGAGGGAGCTGGCTGCCCGCACAGTGAAAGCTTGCCGGTGCGCGTGCTCAAATCGCGCTTGGCTCTCTTCGAGGAGGCCTGACGAGGTGAAGGCTGAACCCTGTTCTAGCAAGCTGGACGAGCGGTTCCTGCGTGCTCGGGTGCCACCCTCCAAGCGGAGCCATTCTTCCCGGACCTTCACACCGAGGTGTCTAGGTTCTGGAAGAAACCCTATTCATCTTGGCTCTTTCATGCCTCCACGGACTTCTATGGTAACTTGTCAGGCATGAAAGAGCATGGGTACAGGGTGATGCCGCGCATTGAGCAGACGCTCGCGAGCTATCTGTCTCCCGCAGCCGCATCGACCCTGAAGGCTCCGTCCCTTCCCTCCACGCAGCTGTGTAGTACTTCAGCCTTAGTGGGGAAGGGCTACTCGGCTGCAGGCCAGGCTGCTGCGTGTCTGCACACCATGTCGGTGCTGCAGGCATACCAGGCTGACCTGCTGAGCGAGTTGGACGACAGCGAGAGAGTAAGCTCTGATGACATCGGGGAGCTCAGGAGGGCCGCTGACCTCTCTTTGCGGGCCACCAAGGAAACAGCACGGGCCATTGGGAGATCAATGGCCGCGATGGTGGCCGCAGAGAGGCATCTTTGGCTGACCCTGTCCGAAGTCAAGGAAAAGGAAAGGGCCTGCCTGATGGACGCCCCGCTATGTTCGGCGACGCAGTTAATGCTGTCGTCGACAGGCACCAGGAGGCGAGGAAACAAGCGGCGGCATTTCAGCAGTTCCTCCCTCGCCGCTCTCCAATTCGTGGGGCTGCTAGTCGAGACTGGCAGCTCCTGTCGGGTAGATACTCGTACCGGGAGACGCAGAACCAGAGTGTCGCTGACCGGGCTCCTCCACAACACTCTAAGAGGAGAGGTTGGCAGCGCTCTGTTGAGAGGACCTCTAAGCCGAAGCAGGACTTGAGGGTTGTGCTTCAGGCTAGAGGTGCCTCTCGGAAGAAGCCCTGAAGCCACGGCTTTAGGGCTTCAGAGGGCAGTCCCCCTGTGGGTTTGCGTTACACCACCTCACGATACGGTGTACGCAGACCCACAGCGCCCTCAGGAGGTTTCATGTACCCTGCCAAGGCTCCAGGGCATGAATACCTCCAGCAAGTGCTCCCTTCAGCCTCAGCCCGTTCTAAACACCACTACAGTGGGGCTGAGGGGTACAACATCAAGCACTCGCGAGGAACTGACCGTGGCGCCACCTGCGGGTGGTCCGCGGTATTACACCGAAGTTCCTCCCTTTCACCCAGAAACCAGCCTCGAGCGGCTGGTTCCCTTAGCACAATTTTTAGCAGCGTGGAAACTACTGCCAAAAGTTTCGTGTTGGGTCCTGCAGATAGTGGAGCGAGGTTACAGAATCCAATTCTCGCGACCTCCTCCACGATTCGACGGGGTGCTGCCCACGGTGGTGCACCCCGAGCAGGTTCTGGTAATGGAACAGGAAGTAGAGACTCTGTTGAGGAAGGAGGCCATCGAGGTGGTCCCTCCTCACGATATCCAAGCAGGGTATTACAGTCGATATTTCATTGTTCCAAAGAAGGATGGAGGGCTGAGGCCCATTCTAGATCTCAGGCCCCTGAACCGCTCAGTAATGAAACTGAAGTTCAGGATGCTTACACCCAAACAGGTGGTGTCACAAATCAGGTCCGAGGACTGGTTTGTGACAATAGATCTGAAGGATGCATATTTCCATGTGTCCATCCATCCTTCTCACAGGAGGTTCCTGAGGTTCACTTTTGGGGACAAAGCATACCAGTATCGGGTCCTCCCCTTTGGGTTGTCCCTCTCGCCCCCGTACGTTTACCAAGTGTGTGGATGCTGCCCTAGTACAGCTGAGGCTGCAGGGCATCCGCATCCTCAATTACATTGACAACTGGCTCATAGTAGCCTGGTCAGAGGAGGAGGCGGGGAGGCATCGAGATGCCGTCCTCGCCCACACGGAACGTCTAGGACTGAGGCTGAATGCCAAAAAGAGCGTGCTCTCTCCAGCGCAGAGAGTTACGTATCTCGGTGTCATTTGGGATTCGATCACGATGTGTGCTCAGATGACCCGCACACGTATCGAGGCCATCTGAGAGGCAGTCCTAAGGGTAAGAGAGGGCCAGTCACTCACTGTCAAGCAATTTCAGAGACTGCTGGGTCTCATGGCAGCAGCGTCCAACGTGATACCTCTTGGCCTGCTATACATGAGACCTCTACAGTGGTGGCTGAAGAACAAAGGTGTCTCCCTGTCAGGAAATCCCCTTTGCATGATCAAAGTGTCACGACGGGCGGTGCGTGCTTTAGACATGTGGAGGAAGTACAGCTTTCTGACACAGGGCCCAGTGCTGGGAGCTCCATGTTGCCGCGTAACGCTCGCGACGGATGCGTCCCTCACAGGGTGGGGAGCGGTCATGAGTGGCCACTCCGCCAGTGGTCTGTGGAGCGACAGACATCTCACGTGGCACATAAACTG
>JAUCMS010000022.1:14875681-14886507 GCA_032357445.1 Enteromius radiatus | reverse complement strand
CCACTGCAACAGTCACAGACTCTTCTCAGCAAGCCACTGCAACAGTCACAGGCGCTTCCCAGCAAGCCACTGTAACAGTCACTGACTCTTCAGTCACAGACGCTTCCAAGCAGCCCACTGCAACAGTCACAGACTCTTCTCAGCAAGCCACTGCAACAGTCACAGTCTCTTCTCAGCAGCCCACTGCAACAGTCACAGACTTTTCCCAGAAGTCCATTTCAGCAGGCACAGACTCTTCAGACACAAACTCTTCCCTACAGCCCACTACAGCAGGCACAGAGTTTTTACAGCACTCTGATGCAACAGAGACAGATGCTTCCCAAGTGCCTACTGTAAAAGACACAGACTCTTCCCAGCAGACCACTGTAAAAGTTACACACTCTTTAGGCACCGACTCTCCCCAGCAGTCCACTGCAACAGTCACAAACTCTTCCCAGCAAACCACTTTAACAGCTACAGACTCTTTCAGGCAGTCCATTCCAACAGAGACTGACGTGTCCCAGCAGCTCACTATAACAGAAAGTGAATTTTCCCAAACTCCCACCAAAATGGAGACAGGCACTTCTAAACATTTAATTAAAACTGAAAGTGAATCCCTTCAAAACATCACTGCAACAAAGTCTGCCTGTGTGAATGAGAAAAAAGATGACAACTTATCCAAAGCCTTCAGCAAAATAACCATTCCAGAGGCTAACATTACTCAAAAAGACAATGGTATACCTCAAAATGCAGTCATCCCAGCTGAAAATTTCCAATATGATGCTGTTACACCTTGTCATGGCCAAGTGGAACTAAACGAAACGCAAGCAAGTGCCAAACCATGTATAACTCATATGGTAAAAGACACAAATGATGGTGCTTCAACTAGTCTTGATTCAATGGAGGTGAGCTCAACTCAGGCTCGACCTTCACCAGAACCTTTCCAGTCCTCAGTTGTGATCAACTCAACTCAGGGAATCACGCAATTGCAATCTAGCTTATCACCAAATTCTATGGAATCTAGTTGTCAAAAGAACTCAAAACCTGAGAAAACAGAGGAGTCCAAGACATCTGACACCATTACAGAGCAAACTCATGACACTCCAGCTATAGATGCAGGGCCTCAGATAGACATTTCTACAGCAATAGACTCGAACGGGATTGATAAAATGAAAGAAACACCACCAGAGGTAGAAAACACTGTGACTAACATTGCAGAGGTGTCAGAAAAATCACATTTGACTGGTAATTCAGAAAATCTTGTTGCAGACAATGCGAAATCAATTGTGTCTGCCCATCAGACTTCTACTGCAAATGTTATCGCTTGCAGCAACCTTAGAGATGACACTAAAGTCCTTTTAGAACAAATTTCTGTAAAGAACCAAAGCAGATCCTCCCTGTCCAAGCAGACTCTTACTGCACCCAATGAAGCCAAAAAGGATAGCTCTGCAGATAAATTGTCCTCAAATTTTTCAGGAAGGCCCTGGTCCTCCAGGACTACGCCAGAAGAGCGAGAGATGTTACTACAAAAGATGGAGCAAATGCGCAAATCGAGGAAGGTCTACAGCCGTTTTGAAGTATGCTATAGGATTTATAGGATATTTTTTCATATGAATTCAAAAAAGTATTGTCTGTTGCATAGTTTCAGTATCCTAAAGCACATTATCCAAAATACTGAAGATTAAATGTACATTGCATTACTCAAGCGTTTGCATTTTGTGTTTTCACAGGCATCATGAATTATACCATTGCAAGAGGGGCTCCAACAATAAGAGGGAAGCAATATTGCCAGATTTTTTTCTCTCTTAACGTCTTACCTCGTAACTGTGAACCTGCACAAACTTGGATTGAAGTGTCTCATAACTTCTGATTATACCAAAGAGTACTGCCTATATTCAGACAGTGGAAATCCCTGCAGGGGATCTGCTGTGCAGATGATCTGCATGCCAAAAACAGGAACTTTATCAGCTGGAATAAGCTTTTGATAGGGCAGGTAGTTCGTAGTGTGTATATAGCCTACATAGTATAGATGTGAAACACCTTTCTACATTTTCTGTAGTTACTGGGATTTCTATATCTAGAAATTATGATTTGTTATAAATACTGTAAATAGAGAGTTGTTTACCTAACAAAAACAAGAAGTAACTGCCAGAGACAGAGCATGTGAGCAATGAGGAGTGGCCAGGAGCAAGGAGCATCATTATTACACTGCTTAGTGTAAAGTATTTTTGGTAATGTAGTTATTTTGTGCCCAGATGTTTTTCATATGGTATTAAAAACTAAAACTGAAAGAACTTCATAGTGGATCAGTAGCTGGGCACACTTTTTTTCTATGTAGTTAACTTGAAGCAGTAAGCAGCAGGAAACAGAAAACATGGAACAAAGTGGAGCTGGAGCAAAACTATCACCGGATGCTTTGAGAAGGGAAAAGGGAAATTGTTCAGTCATGAGGCATGAGAACAGAAAAGGACTTTACCCTAGACTAGATGATTAATGTAATTGTTTACTTGTTCATCAATTTATTGTGTAAACCAAAGATATGCCACTGTAAAACACTTTATGGTGATGCACAATTGAAACTCCTAAAGCATGTTTTTTACGTAACATATTAATGAGGATAACATGCAGCACCTTTTACTAAATAGAGTTTCTCATTATACTAGATTGATGCAAAAATGTGCAATATGAGAATTGATTTATTTAAATTGTGAAATCTGTCAACAGTGTATTGAGACTTGCATCTGTTTTTAATGGAGGTTTCCATAAGCTTCATGTCTAGAGAACCAATAATGTCTGTTACATGTTCCCACCTGTTCCAAAAGTTGTAGCAAAATGAGCAATACTACACTGATATGAAAATAAAATAAGATAACATAAGACAGTCTCTTGAAATATTAATATCTCAAAGTGTGTTATTTGCTTTTGTCCAAACCACATGCTGAGTGGGAAGGAATTTATCACACAGACAGAAAAATGTGTTTATTACTCTTATGATGAAAGAATAGTTTACACAATGTCTGCTTTTTGTTCAATCTGTAATCAATACTCTTTATGGGTGATTTATGTGAGAACAAACTGATAATTTCATGACATTTCAAATGACGACAGAAACAAATACAGCTGAGAATGGGGGCCATACAACATGTACAATATTTAGAGTATCACCTTTCAAAGCAAAAAAGTGAGCGTGTTTATGTGACTGATCCTTAATCAGCTACTCTGGCTGGTTTGAGTCATGCAGTTATGCTTAAAATAACCCAAATTACAAAACTTTTTTTTTTCTTTCAGCCTGTGATGTTTAAAAATGTGTTATATAATTGTGCTCGGAGTGAAGTAAAAATACTTTGTATTTATGACAACACAAGAAAAAAACACAAGGCCCTTTGTGAGTATTTGCACTTTTATAACACCATGTCAAATTAGCTTGTCAGTTTAGGCTAATCTCTCAATATAAGCTTTATTCTCATAAATCTGAATTAGTTCCCCTGCCATTTCTTAAAGTCTCCTTCAGCTGAGTGGAGAACTCAGTTCACAGTGATGAAATTTGTATTTCAGCAACAGGCTGTAAGACTGCAGATATGAACGGCATGTTGAAGAAATTTTACCACATAATTGCTTTCAGCTGGTATTTCTTTGTTATTCAGTCTATTTATGCAAAACGAAATTCAGATATACCACCTGGGATGTTTGTCTATGGCGGACCCTGGAAATACCTCACATTTTTAAACCTGGTAAGATGCCACCCTTGTGAGGACGCTTTTACATTGTTCTGACAGACACATTTCTGGAGGTTACATGTAAATGTTTCATTTCTCAGGTCTTACAGATGGCGTTTTTTGGACTGGCATCTGTGAATGACCTTCAGCCTGTGGGGAAAGGCTCCAAACTGTCACTTCTCTGCCTCTGCAAGGACTTGCTCTTTTCTGTCTTTGCATTTCCAGTGGGGATGGTGAGTATGAATGCTACTTGTTGTTGGTCTGACTTCTTTACCTGCTATAAACTGATGTAGGCTAATAAATAGTACTGTTCTGTGTATTTAAAATGCTTCACGTGTGGAGAGTGCATTCCCTGCCGGAAAAAAAACAGCATAAGCTGGTTAGGTTTGTTTTGATGCTGGTTTAGGCTAGTTCATGCTGGTCACGTGCTGGAAAAGGACCAGCATAAACCCAGCATCAAAACATACCTAACCAGCATATGCTGCCATCTAGAGATCAACTATATATAGATCAGTAATTAATATAGACATTTTTATATTTACCCCTAAAAGATACAGTTCAGACATTAATGGCTGTGTGTTGAGTTATTTTGAGGGGACATCAACTTTACACCATTATACAAGCTGTACACTGATTACTTTACATTCTATCAGAGTTTCAGATCTTTAGCGTTGTCCCTTGAAAAGATATAATAAAATATCTACCAAAATGTGAGGGGTGTACTCACTTTTGTGAGATACTGTATGTCTACCTTAAAGGTACATATTAGGCTTACATCTATCGAGTACAAATTACTACCTGAAGTCTACATTTTAGTAGTTTACCTTTAAAAAGTGACAGATTTTGTACAGTTCAGGGTTCTGAAAAAGTGTTTATCAGTTTTGTTGCCAGGATCATTTTTCCTATTATGTCTTACGATATAAAGTAGCATAAACCAAGCCATAATTGGTGAAGTCTAGTTTGTATTTCATGCGAAGTCCTGTGGCAGCATTGAGAGGTCTTTAAAAGAATACCATAGTGTTGCCATAACCTACTCCAATGGTGATTGTTTACTACTTTTTTGTTAACTACAGCAATATAAAGAAATATTGGATATTTCAAGAATCAAAGATAAATAGATCTAGATACTCGCTTACTGTTGATGAGTCCATCAAAACCCATTAAATCTGCTTCTAGATATGCATACAGACGTTTAGATTTGACCGAAATGCATAGAAATGTGTGTCTGTTTAATGTAAAATAATGAATTGAAGATTGAAAACATATCAGCTTAATAAGTAATCACTTTACACTTGTGTGCATCTTATTATTATTGTGGTTATTTAATTATTTAATTTGTTTTAAGTTTGTAGTTCTGTTGTTTTGGCTGATTTGTGCCTATGATCGACAACTGGTCTTTCCATCTTCAATGGACAGCCTCTTCCCTCCATGGATGAATCATGCTATGGTTTGCCCTCTATACAAATCATTAAAAGAAATTCAATTAAATTGTCTTCCTTCACAATTAAATTGACCTTTTGATCCCATAGACCGACTAATATATGCTTGACTCATAGCACACTCTTGTTCTCCCAATTGTGTTTGGTGAGATCCTGCTGGAGCCACATGTCTATCCTAGAACAAAGAATGGTTTGGCAGCTTTGGGATTTGTCAGTCTTGCTTACTTAGGATGGTGAGTTTGATTATGTGGTTGACCAACTTGGTCTCACGGCAATTTGTAAATTTTTTTTTTTAAATTTGTGTAAATGACCTAAACCTAACCCCGCCCCTACCCGCCACAGGGTTTTAGGCACGAATTTGGCACCTCGTGGGTCGTGAGACTGTGTTGGGTTGACTGTGCTAGTTATGAAACTATTTGCCATCAACACAACTAACACAAATTCTCCCTCTCTTGTAGGGTGGTTTGGGTGTATCTAACAGTGGGAATTTGGGTTTACCCTTTACTGGGGCTATTCAGAAGCTCAGAATTGGCCGTCTTCTTCTTTTTTAACATGCTTGTGCTGGCACTGCTGTACTTGCTGGGAAAACATTTTAACCGCAAAGTTTGGGGTGAGAAAAGAGCAGAATCATTTCTGTGTTTTATTGTCATTATCTATTTTTATCTATTGGAATATGTTGTTGTCGCTACAGTATGTAAATGCTTAACCGATGCTAATACTAATTCATATTTCCTTTTAACTCTCACAGGGAAAGACCACCCAAAAGTTTCAAGAACATGATAACACAATTCCTGTAAAATATTCTGGTGAACTGGCCTTATCAGTATCTGATATGAACCATTTCCAAGTGATTTGAATGGCGTCAGCGCAGATGTCTGCTGCTGCTCGTTTGCAATACTTTGCATTGTTAGAGTTCTGTATATGTTTTTTTTAGCTGTAACTACTTATGCTAACGTAAACTTGAAACTGCAATATGCATTTGATGTTATAGACATTTCTGGAAACTTGCACTGATAATAAAGCTAGTGCACACGTTAAATCAAAAACTGCATAAGTAATGTTATATATTTACAATATATTTATTTAATCTATTAACATATTCACTGACATACTCAAGACTTACTAATATAAAATTATAAAATTAAACTTTGAGTATTTGCACACGCGTATACGCACAATGCATATTTCTCAATATTAACCCTAAAATGTGCTTTAATGTCACTGTTGATGAGGATTGAAAGATATTTAAAGTGTGCTTAAAGTATACTTTCAGTAGTTCCTATTTAGCACAATCAAATATGCAGTATATCTTTAGTTGGAAGTCAGCACTACTTCTGCTAATAACAAACTGTTCCAATTTAGACTTTAAGTGAAGCAGTTTCGTATAAAAGCACAACTGCAAGGTATTTTTAAAAAGCATATAAATATATACATGTATTTGTTGTAGCATGAAATAAATGCACAAAAATAAATTTTATAGCTTTTTTATGAATTTGTATAAAGCTCAGCATTACTTTGTTAAAGTATTTACACATTACAGTTTCATATCTTAAACTGCATGCTTCGGTTCATTTCAGATCTGTCTTTGTAGCCTTTGAATTTTGGGTTAAAGATGCCAAATAAATTCTGTACATTATGTTTAATGCATGCTGATCCAAATGTTAGAAACGTTCTCTAATCTAGAGAACATTTGTTCTTCAATCGGTGCATCATGTAATTTCTTCACTGTCCATTTCACTGGAGACCATCAAGAAGAGATGATCTTGATTTTTTGGATATCATTTCATGACAAAGTTCTTCACAGTCTTTTAAAGGTTGAACAATCTTTCCCTTTCAGGTTGAACTTCCTCGCAGATCTCTGTATTCTTTTATATGGTGCAGAGTGTTTGGATCTGCATCCACCAGCCCAACAGTGAGGAGTTTAATGATCAGGTGAAGTTCCTTATCATTCATTCTCCACTGCAGAAAAAAACAATCAGATATTAACGTGTATCCTTAAGTCAGCAGTAAGAGAATGAGATTTTTTTTCACATATATAGCCAACTACCTTCTTTTTGTAAAGTATATTTTTTTCTTGGAAGGCATTTCCAACTTTGTGATGTATCTGTTTTGGAGACAATATAGTAAATAAACATATACTGTAAAACAACACTCAAACTGCTTTTGAGCAAAGCAGCAGCATTAAAACATATTGGTTCGCGATTGCTCAAAAAGCTACTGAATTTATTGCTTTAATGCATTTCCGAGAAGACTCTTCTCGAACCGCAGACAGTATAAAAACCAAACTAACACATAACATAAGCATTATGTAAGTGTTAATTCCCTCTCCACCCGCTTTTGTCATGTTTCTGTTCTGATTAGTTCTGTGCCGCCTGTTTCTCCCAACAATAGATGTAATAGCAAGATAATCGTGTATAATTTGCTGCTGATCATTTAATCCAGATTAACTGGTTTTGAAAACATTTTTAAACACTTCCTCTCACCTGACTCAGACCATGTGACATGCACTGGATGATAACAATTAGCCCCAAAACAATCTGTAGAAAGAAACGTTTTAACTTCCACAATTCAGTTTGCAAAAAGATCCAAATGAAAGAAAAATGCATAAATGAAAGTGAAAGATACAAATAACACAATAAAGTCTGGAATATTTAACCGTTTATTTATTTATTTATAATCATTTTAATTTATGCTCCCCAAGGCTGCTTTTTTTTGCAATCAAAAAACAAAACAAAACAGTATATGTAAAAGTTTCCATCCAGTTTTGTTATAGACAAAGAGAATTTGCGTAAAAAAATATTTGCGAAATTTCCTGTCTCCAGCCTGTTTCTATCCAAAATGATGTGCGGGGTGACGTCATCCCTAAAAAAATGAATTGTCGCATAAGTTTTGGTGTATTGCAAAAAAAATTGCCCTCTGTTCCCATACATAATCTTACCTATTGCGCAAATAGTCTGTTCTTCATCCATTTGGAAAAAAATTAGCCCATTATTACATTATATAGCTAGGCCTACATAAAAATTTTCATGTTTCAGAGTTTTCATGTTTTTTTACTTTGTTATAGACTATTAAGATACAAGCAGTAGCCTATTTATAAACAGGTGCAGTTGTATTATGGTCTTTTTTCTGATTAACTTTTATTATACTGTATTGGTGTCACGTTCCCTGGACTGTGTATGTGTCGTTTATCGTTCTTCCAGCACCAGAAACGTGACAATTGGAAATAAGAATGTTAATTTATGTTATTTTATTTCTCCTAACCAACAACCAACAGTCGTTAAGCCATTATTAACCGACAAGATTATGCTGAATAACAATTACATTAAATTTGAATCAATACGTGGCTGTGATCCATTAAAAATAGCTTAAGTTCCAGGGATTAATTTTATACATGCAAAAAGCCGCATAAACATCAGAACGTGAGGATTCACATCACATCACGCACAGAGCTTGTGCGAACAGAGAAAAACATAAGCTACCAAAGAAAAAAAAGCCCATATGCCAAATATGTATATTTTTGTAAATAAATAGCCTAATTAAAAAAAACGGGGAAAACAACAAGTAGCAGCCTATATGCAGAATTTCAGATAATTTTTGTGATACGCTCTTGAAAGCGGCATCCAAAAATTTACAAAAGCATAACTTTTTTTATTGTGAATGTACACAAATAAAATAGCCTAAATATTTAGAATAGTTTCGAATAAGGTCTTATTCTTGAATGAGTATAGTAAGCTGTTTCCACTTTTATAAGGGGAAAAAAAATCAAGTGATCCTGCCGGCACCACACACAGGTACACATTCAGATTCAGATTCGGATGTTATCACGCGATTTGAATGGGCCGTTATCAATCGTTAACAGCCCATTCATATGGGTCAGTAGGGGCCTGCTGCACCTACTGGTAAAACGGAAAATAAAATTTATTTTTCTAGCGATTAGATTGTGTTTATTTAACGTCTACACCTACCCCAACCCTAACACCTACCCTTTACCATGATAGAAAAACAGTATTATTAGCATAAAGTGTTAGAAAAAAAAAAAATGTTCGATTGATGTGCGCATGCCCAGTAGTCCTATTGATGATAACCTTCTAAGCCTACCAGACTAGGTAGTCCATTAAACTACTAACTCAACAACTATAATATCCTGAACAAAATTATGTATTAATGTATGAGAGGTAACTCATCTTTTTACCATATATACAATTTTAGATGCAACAACATGAATTTAATGCGCTTAAGATGCTTTGACACGAGCAACACCACAAACAAGGACGCTACCAATAGGCTAATTCTGTCATGTGACACTACATGTATTTGCGTTAAAGCTCTTTTCCTCGACAAAGGGTGTTTTCAAACAATTTTTTGCGACATTTGAAGTATTGATATATAATTGAAATAGCATTTCCATCAGCTAGGCTATATCAGTAAAAAATTTGAACCTCTAAATATTTTTTCAGCAAAAACGCCTCGAATGGAAACTTCGTTCATATAATTAAAAAAAAAAAAAAAAAAAAAATATATATATAAAAAATATAAATAAATAAATAAAAAAAAATAAATAAAATAAATATATATATATATACACACACACACACACACTTCATTAAAACTCATGTACTCTGTATATCAATAGTAGACTTAATACTGAAAAAAACATACTGCATGTATATTTAACTTACAGATTTTTAGTTTATATATATATATATATATATATATATATATATGTTACACACCAAAGACAAGCATTAAAACATGTTGATAATGCAAAAATCTGATAAACTTACCCCTGCAATGTACAACATGAGTGTTTCTTTGTGTGCTCCTCTTCCGTGTGTTTGTCTCTGCTCAGTGCTGTGATTTAAAAGAAGCTGAAATACAATCATGTGAACAGAACCAGATGTGCAGGTTTAACACGTATTTCAAACCCAAAGGTGACAAAGACAATCATCAGCTTTCCACACACACTGACAGCTGGAAAATCATACTGACGCACAGTCCTGTGACACAATTAGTGTTGAAGTATTGACGTTGTTTTAGAGCAACAATTAGACCCCTGTGTTTTTCTTTTCACTAGTAAGCGGGTTTCATCAGCACTTGTGAAGTGTCATCTCTGCAATCTTGCATTCATGTGATGGAAAAGACAGAGGGGTGACGCACAACATTATATTTCAAGCCTCACAAACCAGTCAACAATGTTTATCAAGATGTTGTTTTGATACATTCATTATGATACATGGTTCTGTAGGTTCTTCAGGTCAGCATACAAATTTAAAGCAGCTGTTTTTCCAAAGAACAAGAATAAAAAGTTCTTGACCTTAGTTTTCCCTTAGTTTCAATCTGTGATCTAAACTTTTTATTTTAAGGATCACTAAAATAAAGGGCAAAGACCTTTTTAAAATGCTACTGTATTTTAAATGCTTTCAAAATAGTTTTTTGTTGTTGTTGTTGTAGTAGTAGTAGAAAACAGGTTTTAGCAGGGGTTTCTACATTCTTCATAAGTGAAAGACATAATATATGAACTGCTGGAAACGTAAGTTACACTATATCTAAAATGTAATAATAAGTATCACTATTTCAATTACTATATTAAATGTGCCATAGAATGGAAAACTTTGCCTTGGCATGGTTGAATAATAAGAGTTCAGTACATGGACATAACATACTGTGAGTCTCAAACACCATCGTTTCCTAC
>JAUCMS010000022.1:14844325-14871543 GCA_032357445.1 Enteromius radiatus | reverse complement strand
CCGTCGTTACCAACTAAGGTCAACAGCAGCTGACTAAAGATGCTTTTGAGAAACGCACCACAAACCAGGAAAAAAAATAATAAAAACGTTCCATAACCGATAATGACATCAAATGTCCAAATTACAGGAGTTATTATTGTCTGTATTCTACTTTAATTATAAACAGCGGGTATCAAATAAAACCTTAATTGTTATATTTACATAACATATTAGAAATGTAGTATTAAGGTTTTTTATTTATTATGAAACAAATTGTAATGTTTTAATTCTAGTCTATTTTAAAGGCACAAAATGCACAGAAACATAATTATTCAAATGAAACTGCATTAACAAAGGTTTAATTTCTTTAAAAAATAAAAATAAAATACACATGCATACAATAATAATTATATAAAAGTAAAAAAGATACGTAACCGACATAAATACATTTGTTTTTTACATTTGTTAGTTTAATTTGTCATATGAGTAATTCTAAAAGTTTTCTCCTTAGATACCTTTTCTCAAGTCGATGCTTGTCTTTGTGCAAGTGTAATTTTCCATGAAGCGGTCATATTATCATCAGTTACGGGAAACTCCGTGTTACTGATTTCATTCAATATCTCAAATACGAATTTACATTAATTACAGATGCAAAATAAATGTCTCCCCCTCAACATTATAAAATATTTATTCTGAAAATTAGATTAAAAACTTGTTTCCGGAGCATATTTTTCTTGTCCTGTGTGCTTCCTTTTTGAAAAGCGCGTTGTGATTGGTTAGCTGGAACTCATGTAACCAATCACAGCGCGCCTACCATGGAGGAAGGAATAAATGCAAGATGGCTCCTCATATAAAACCAGCCGCCTGGCTTCTCTTTTGTGATCAACAAAATTATTTTCCCCCGTTTATTCGATTAAAATACCGTTTTCGGGGAAGTGCTGAGGGCTGAATCAATCTGTACGCTGGCGTAGGTGTTACTCGGCGTCTTCGGGCGCTGTGGGAAATATTTAATAAGCGAGCAGACCGATTTTGAGGCAGTGCGCGAGAGATCGGGCCTGTCCGCGCACGCGAACCCGAACCGAAACCCGCGCCCGGATCCAAACCCGAGCAGCTCATATGGCTGTTTCAAGGTGAGTCTGTGGATGAAGGTTGATTTGCAAAAGGCAAATGTGTCTCCAGAGTTTAATTTTCTAATTCTTAATACTTTTATGGTATATACGTTATAGGTAAAATGTCTGTCAGTCGAGCTCTTTTTAACGGTCAGTTTTTAAAAAAAAATAAGTAACGTAACGTTATACGTAATTCATCACAACCGAAGACTGCAGAAGCAGTATAACCTTCAACAAATTGACCTGTCAAATAGTGTTATCTCATGCGGTATATCGTACGTTAGTAGTGTTTTGTGTGATATTGCATGTGCGTTATCAATCCAACAGTTTGTGGTCTGCCATTATGATTCTACTTTATCCTGGGAAATCTCTGGGTTAATGTGTAAATCCGCGGGTGATTAGTGGACTAACCCCACGCAGTGTCATTCCTCTCCGGGTTGGGCACTGTCAGTGAGGTAAAGACCGTTTTAACATCCAGACTGAAGGCAACACTCATTTCTCCTAATCCATCTCTCACAGTTGATGCAGTAGATTAATGTGGCGTTATATAACGCGTCTGACAGGATAGTGTGAGGAAAGCTGCTGGTAGATGTCTGTTTTTACACGTAAAATATTTTTTAGCAATTAAAATGCAGGCAGAGCAATAAACTAATATGAGACCTTTGTGAAAAGCATCTGTTCTCTAGAAGTCGGGTCTCCCCCTCATGGGCGACGCCACGTTGATCATGTGACCAGTTATAAGTTGTAATATACGGTTCGTAAGCAATTGTAATGCATCCGGACCATTACATAAATATGTGTCTAATACCACTGGTGCTCTTAGGAAGCATAAAATCCAGCTAAATGTAAACACGGGCTATATTTTGCATAGAGAAAGTTAATAGTCAAAATGAAACTGTGCTTTTTCATGAGATTTTGAAAAGTGAATTTCACTACACACCATATTTTGTGTTCTCTGACCTCTGAAGTTGCTCAAATTCAAGTCGCTCTGTACATTTGTTATGCATCGTTTCAAAATGGCTTTACAGAAAATCATGAAAGTTTTGATGTATTCAGTTAGTATGTCTTTCAGATGTATCTACCTATATCTGCATATGTTTGTATGCTTATGCAAATTAATACATACTATATGAATGCAGGGAAAGTTAGGTGTACTGTATATCTTTTTCAACTTTACATGCATATTGCTTGATGTCGTGTAGTTTACATTTTGTGACGATATAAACAAACAAGTCGTTTCACTTGGTAATAAGCACATTGCTGTGTGATTACTGTATGGAAAAACTTTTTAGATTTGTTTATTTGTATTTGGAGTATTAGTTAAATTATGACTTTGTTTTTTTAGTAAGACTAATATCATAACCCTGGCAACATGTAAAAAAATGTTGCATGCTCAAAGTCTAGTGTGACTGGGGCTTCAGTGATTATTTTAAAATATTGTACTAATCGTAATTGCACTCTAAGTCAGATCTTCATTGTGTTAATTATAAGATCCTGTCTCACTGTCTCCAGGTTGGAACGGCTGTTTATCTTACTGGATACAGGTACGACTCCTGTTACCCGTAAAGCAGCTGCTCAGCAGTTGGGAGATGTTGTTAAGCTTCACCCACATGAGCTTAATAACCTGCTATCAAAGGTGAGTGTTCAGACAAGTAGAATATCTGATTTGATTTTATTTTGACATTTGGCTCATCTAGTTGTTTGTTTGTCTGAACAGCAAAAGCACATTAAATTATAATGTGATTGCATTTTTGTACTAGTGTAGCACCTGTTTGTATTTGTGAAGGAAGAATGCATGTGTGACTTCTGTTATTTACAATGCTCTCATATGTGATTCAAAAACATTTTGTGCTCAGACACTCTTGAATGTGTTAAAATGGTGACATGTTACTGAATTATTCAGATATTTACATTACATTTCCAAAAACATGGCAAAATGACTTGAATGACTGGGTTAATTATAAAAAAGGTAAGGGTTTGTATGGTTACTTATTTTCCTAATGTTTTGTACTTTTGAACAAAGCTGCCCTTAGCAGAATTTAGATTATCGATCTGTTTCCTTCCTTCTGGGCTCAATAGGTTTTAACATACTTGAGGAGTCCAAATTGGGATACACGAATAGCAGCGGGACAAGCTGTCGAAGCCATAGTGAGGAATATTCCAGAATGGAACCCAGCTCCAAAGCCAAAAGACGGTGAGTTGATTACAATTCTAGAGAACTAATGTTTTGGGTTTTTCTTTCTTGTATTTATAAAAGGCACATTGGTGTGGTAACTAGTTCCGTAGAGTTTATTTTTTGTGATTTTTATCAAGACTGTTAAATACAAATCAACACCAGTTTGAACCTTAAGTGGTATTGCCACATGACATGTTAAAAGCTAACAAGCTTTTCTTAAGCAGAGAATGTGCTTTAATGCATGTTGTCTTTCTCAGAGGTGTGTTCAGAAGATATGTCTCCAGAGGACATCTCCTCAGACAGGCTGAGTTTCTACAGGTTCGATATCTCTCGTCTGCTTAAGCATGGAGCGTCGCTGCTCGGCTCTGCAGGTGCTGAATTTGAGCTGCAAGATGACAAGTCAGGTAGGGTTATATCATACGTGTTAGAACTGTAGATTCGTAATGTTTATGCTGTTATTACACTTGTTTGTACTTCGGGTTTGAGGAGTGTTCAATCTCTCAACATTAACTTGTCAATGCAAATGCAACTAGGACTAATTAATTGTTGACTATGAGTAGAAAATGTTTATAACAAATGAAAAAGAAATTTGTAAAAATTGGATACAATTCAGGTAGACTTTAATAAAAGAAATTAGCAATTGTTCATTTGACATTCTTTGTTATGGTGGTGGATAAGAGGTGCAGGTGGCAAAGTGTGCCTTTTATTTGCATGTCGTATGGAATACATTTGAATAATAGTATGTTTTTCATCTCCATCTTTCTATGTACACACAATTTAAAATTTTTTTTTTCCCATTTCATATGTGGTGTTGTTTTGTGGTAACTTGTGAATGATCCCTCATTGAGTGGTGTTACTTTTCTATGCAAGTGATTTTATTTCTTTAATGCAGTAGGCACAGTAAAATGGATGAGATTGAGAGACCAGAATATTATAGATTGTTTTGATTTAATTGCAAAGCAAATATGTAGAACACCCTTTTTGTGATATTTGTTTTGCAATTCTTTGTCATGATTGCATTCTGTTCTCAGTTGAGACAGATCCCAAAGAACGTTTGGCCCGGCAGAGGAAGCAGTTACAAAAGAAGTTGGGATTAGATATGGGTGCTGCAATCGGCATGGACACGGAGGAGCTTTTTAACGATGAGGACCTGGAGGACACTTGTGCTTCCAGTACCAACAGATCACAGCCTGGTAAAAGCCTGGGCTGTCACTTCTCACGAAACCATTTGGTGAGTGGTGCTGGGATCTTATACAAGTGCCAAACACTTCAAAGAAGCTTACAGTTTCAAGGCTGACATTAGAGGAGATGGTGAACATGTGTAAATCATTGCAACTATTACTCGGCGCTAATACCAAGTGTAAAAGGCTCTTACTGTATTAAAATAACTGTTTTGTTTTTATTATTTCAGCCGGCTGCAGAGCTCATAGATTCAGAGTTTCGTCCAGGCATGAGCAATCGACAGAAGAACAAAGCCAAGAGGATGGCAAAACTTGTTGCAAAGCAGAGATCCAGAGATGTGGATCCTAATGAAAAGAGGTAGTGATGTCATGCTAATACATGTCCTTATTTTGCAAAAACCTTTTATTGCTTGATTTTAAGTCAATATTAAATCAAAATGGACTTTACTTGTATTAATTAGCTCTGTTGGGTATATTGACTTGTGCAGCCTTTTTGTCTTTCGCTGTTAAACATGTTTTATTTTGCAGCATTTTAAAGATGACGACAACAATGGAACTGTATGGATCATAAACTTTAGATTTAAAGGGAAACTTTTTTTTCTTTTTCTTTTTTTTTTTTAATGCTGAAATCACAGATGTGTCACACAGTTGATTGTTTTACGTGGCTTTGTACAAATTAATGTAGGCTGAGGTTTTAAGGTCCCTCTTCAGCATTGCATTTGCAGAGAAAGCTATTCCATGTTATTATATCTGCAATTTGTGGGTGAAAGTAGACATGTTCTAAAACAGCCTTTTTACTTTTCACATCCACCTTCACTTTTCTGAGATTTGCACTCTTAGAGATGCATTAAAAATCATTTTTGGAATCAGGCCACGATGTGCTTGAAGACTCCCTGCCCTATAAACAGTGTTTCATGTTGAAGATAATGTCTGTTTATGGGGGTGTGGGCGGTCAGTCTGACCACTGCTCTTATGTTTCCTTGCCACAGCAATGACAGTTTTGAGGGAGAGCCAGAAGAGAAGCGCCGGAAAACCACAAATGTAATCATTGAGCAGCCAGCAACTGACAGCAAAGTCTTAATTGATAATGTTCCTGATAACTCAAGTTTATTTGAGGAGGTGTGAGACATGCACACATGCTTGTTTTTATTCCACACATTGAGCTGTTACCATTTAACTGTCAGCTGTGTCTAATATATATGCATCTTTCTTATTTTTTTTTTTTACTTTTTTTCTTTCCAGACTCAAGAATGGCCTCTGGAAAGCTTCTGTGATGAACTGTGCAATGACCTCTTCAACCCCTCTTGGGAGGTATTGAGATAAAAAAAAAAAAGTTTCTTACAAAACAGGTTTGCTCTGAAATGGCTGCTGGACAAGGAAGGATCATACAACTAATCTAATCATTCAATGCTTGGGAAAATTAATGGCCCAATAAAAAGTACATTAAAATATTGCCATATTTCACAGTGTTGCATATATTGCCATCTAAATCATTGTGAATATATATATATATATCATAAATATTTAATATATCTCCCAGCCCTAGTTGAGACTTCACATTACCGCTAATGGAGCAGTAAATTATCTGGCTGTCATGTCTGACAGTATTGTTTTAGATTTATTTTATTTAGAAGTAATTTTGTGATTTACTATTAAAGTGTGTATATACAGTATATGTGTGTGTGTGTGTATATATATATATATACATATACAATGATTTAGATGGCAATATATGCAAAAAAAAAAAATTGGCAATTTTTTTTTTTTTACTTTATTTACTTATTTATTCATTCTGTCAATTCTCATTTTAATTTTTAGTGAATTTTTTTTTTTGCATTTAGTTTTATTTTGACATTTTTAATGTTTAATTTATTTTAGTAAAAAAAATTTTATTCCAAACAGAGCAGTTGGATACAATTCAAATAAAGCAGTTATTTAAGTTTATGAGAAAAATTTTGACAGTCTTGGCAGAACAGGAAAGCATAGGACAAAGTGAAGGGAGTGGTATTGGCAAAGGACTTTGAATCGATGAATCGAATGCTGATCTCCAAAGGTGTAATTTTCCAGACAAAAATAAAACTCTCTCTTAAACCAGTTTTCATGTGAACTGAAGCAATGAAAACATATATTATGTGCATTTACAGTGAAAGGAGTACAGGTTGGACAGTAAGCTTTTTTTTTTTTGCGCCTTTTTTTTATTATTTTTTTTTGTAGATTCGTCACGGTGCCGGTACGGGACTGAGGGAAGTGCTGAAAAGTCACGGTACTGGTGGAGGAAAGACCGTTGGCAGTACAGCAGAACAGGTGTTCACCAGTTCATTTGACATTATCACTGTCAGAGTTTTAGTTCAGTGTTTGATGTTTGAGACCTACATTCTCAGATGGAGCGACAGCACCAGGAATGGCTGGAGGATTTGGTCATCCGGCTTTTATGCGTCTTTGCTCTGGACCGATTTGGAGACTTTGTGTCAGATGAGGTTTGACATCCTATTTTATTTTACTTATTTATTTTTTTATTTTTTATTCAACTTCTGAATTGTATTCTATTACCATCTGTTGCCCCCTAGTGGTTGATCAAGACTGACATTTGCACTTGTGTGTAAATGTGCTGGCATCACTATTGGACCATTTTTTTATTATTATTTTTATATAAATTTTAAGAAAAGGTGTGGTTTTTTTTTTTTCTTTTTCTTCTTTTTTCTTTTTACCCTCCCCCCCAAGTTTGTGTGTTTTATAAATGGTCATTATTTTTAAATAGTGTAAGCCTGTCTCTTCCTTTTTAAATAAAATGTAAAAAATATTTCTAGTCTTTCTTTTATGGCAAGGCTTTCATTTTCCTTGGTCTCATCTTGAAGCATTTTTTTTCTTATCTTTCCAGGTGGTTGCACCTGTCAGAGAGACGTGTGCCCAGACTCTGGGTGTGGCACTGAGGCACATGGAGAAGGGTGGCGTTGCCATGACTGTGGACATTTTGCTCAAGCTGCTAACTGAAGACCAGTGGGAGGTTCGACACGGAGGCCTGCTGGGCATCAAATACGCTCTTGCTGTCAGACAGGTGGAGAAGACTCACATTCATACTGGCTCAGATTGAAAATTACATTCTTGTGGTTGACTAGCCTCTTGCTGTCTCTCAGGATTTGATCGCTGAGCTGCTGCCCCGGGTTCTTCCTGCTATTACAGAAGGCCTGCGGGATCTGGATGATGATGTTCGTGCAGTGGCAGCAGCAGCTTTGATCCCAGTGGTGGATGGATTGGTTCAGTTGCAGCCTGCTAAGGTCTGAGCTGGAAGTTGATTCGAATTTAACAGCTAGTGCAGATATAATAGCCAATGAGGATACGTTGATTTATTTGTGGCGGGCCGCCCCAATATCCAGATCGACCACCACAAATACCCACCGCCCACTGCCCTCAACTCCTGGAAAAGAGGGGTGGGGTCAGCAGAGCTTGTGAATATTTAGAGGGGAAGTAGTGTTTTCAAGAGCTGTTTTTGACAGGGTAAAATGGGCTTTTTTTTTTTTTTTTTACAATACCATTGAGAATTTTTAAACAAACTATGTTACAGACTTTCCATTAAGACCCTAAAGAATCATATCAGCTTGTGGAAAGTTGTTATATGACCCCTTTAATATGATCATAGTTTGTTACGCAGACGCAGGTAGCGCGCAGAAAGAGACAAAACATTGACATAGCCAAAACCGCTGTATATAGTCTTAGTGTACGTTAAGTTTCATGTATATTGATTTCATCATACGATGTTGCAATTTTATAAATCAGGATTTGAGTACCATGAGTGATTCTTGTGCGGAATTAATAGGTCCTGTTTACTTTTTATACTTGTTTTATGTACAACTACAGGAAATATAATGTGAGCAGCTTTATTGGGCATCGAGTTGTTCTACTATATGAACTGTATATGCATACTGTAACGAATAAGTGCCAAAACTCATGTAAACGCAAACTGAATGCAATGGCGTCATATACGTATGCTAATTAATGTGACGCCACAAGTCTCACAAAATCCTGTTGGAAACACTGGAGGATATATGGAGAGCATGCCTAATCAACAGATGCTGATAATCCAACCCCTTTGTCAATGCCAGTGTCTGTCTGTGCTTACAGTTCTCGGCATGTGATAACTCCTAATTTCCCCAACACAGTCTTAATCAGTTTAAAGGCACTGAGATACTCTCATACATGTTCTTTTTAATTTAGTGGTGAAATGAATGTGAAAATACTGACAGTTTCAACTTGAAAACGGGTCTCCAGTTTGTTTTTGATGGACTAAACAATAGAATTAAACCAGAGAAGATTTCCATCTCTGAGAATGCAGAGGTTTAGAGCTCTTCATCCTATTACGTAATAACCCTGAACCAGTGGTAGATGGAAGGTGTTTACCAGCTAAAGCAAAACTTTTCTGGAAAGTTTAATTTCACAGGTTGTTTTGAATTCCTGAAAGCAGTAACTTTTTTTTTTTTTAATTTCTTTTTTTACAGGATTTGTTTAAAATGGTGTCATAGTTCTTTGCTTTTTGCTTGATTTGCGTTGGGGCCTTTCAAATCTAGCACTTAATTGCAGCAATTTCCTTGGGGTTAATACCTCTATCTATAAGCTACATGTGTGCCTTTTAGGTTCCCTTCATTGTGGACACACTGTGGAATGCTCTGCTGGAGCTGGATGATCTCACAGCTTCGACTAACAGCATCATGACCCTCCTGTCCTCACTGCTCACTTACCCACAGGTCCGCCAGTGCAGGTGAGGTTTCTCTATTGAAAGACGAAAGGAGCTCTTGTGCTCATTGTTATTAATAGCACATTTCCTGACGATGATAAAAGAGAAGCTAAAACACAGTTTTTCCATTCCCAGCACGCACCAGTCTCTCACAGTGTTGGTTCCTCGAGTATGGCCATTCCTGAGACACACTATCGCTTCTGTTCGTCGGGCTGCCCTAGAGACCCTCTTCACGTTGCTTTCCAAAGCTGACCAGGTTGGATGATCTGTGTGAAGGATTAGCAAAATCTAAACATAGTGTTTTTAGGTATTATTTATTTCCTGCTTTCTTCTCTAATTTAAACTATTCCCTCCAGAGTTGTGCAGCATGGCTGAATCCCATCATGCAGGACATGTTGAGACACATTTTTCAGTCCTGCATCCTGGAGAGCAATCAGGAGATCCTGGAGTTGATACAGAAGGTATTTCTCACTCTGTTCAACTCCTTGAATGTTTTGACAGATTTATGTTTATTTATTTATTGATATGTCTATGATTTTCTAGGTGTGGGTGGAGTTGTTGCGACAGGCCCCGCAGCAGTATGTGGTTGCGGCAAGCTGTCCTTGGATGGGCGCTTGGCTCTGTTTGATGATGCAAGCGTCACACATCCCAATCGACCCCAACATGCTGCTGGAAGTGAAAGCACGCTTAAAGGCAAGGGTGGTGGTTAAAATCTTTGCTTGAATAAAGAACAGACTTGTTCTTATACAGTACCGCAAAAGGTTTTACATACATAAAGTATCAAATTGTGTTTAAAGAAATGCAGTGCAATATTAAACAGTTTTTTAAAATATAAAATGGTAATATAATAAGAAATCTGTTATGAAGGGAAAATAAGCATATTATGATTTCTGAAGGATCACGTGATTTGAAGACTAGAGTAATGATGCTGAAAATTCAGCTTTGCCATTGCAGGAATAAATTACATGTAAAGTATTAACTATAGAAAACATTTACATGAAATTGAAGTTCCTGTGTTTTTGATCACATAAATGCAGCCATGGTCAGCAAAAAAAAATGTAAAAAAAAACATTAGAAATTGCACCAGGCAAAACTTGTACATGTGCTACAAACCTCCATCCTTTCAAAAAGTAATGATTACAGATATAACTCAAAGTAGATTTTACATTTATCAGATTAAGAGAATGCGGTCCAGTGTTTTTTTTTTTTTTTTTTTTTTTTTTTTCCCTCCTGTGCAGTATGCATTAGACAGTCAGCGAACGGACTGTGGGTGGTCTGTGGGCATGCTGTCTGAGGCTGAGACTAATCCATCATAGAACCTTCACACTTCCCACTCATCCAAAAGCAGATCTGCTTTGAGCTTCATTCTGTTATTCTGCAGGAGAAGGCTACTGGAAAGACCAGACAGGGATCTGTTCCAGTCAAGGAAACTGTCCAGGAGTACATCGGTGGAGCGGAGACTATTACTGAAGACCTTGCCACTCGAGACTATGTGGTGACACGTGCGCGACTAATGGCTGCAAAGTGTGTGGGGGGGGGAATTCTTTAAAGATTTTTTTTTTTGTCTGTTTTTCTGTGCTGTATGTAAGGCTGACTGTGTGTGTCCTCCTAGGCTGTTGGGGGCGCTGTGTAGTTGTATATGTGACCCACGGTTGAATAGCTCTTCTCAGGAACTCCGGCCTGCTGAGTCTCTAGCACAACTTTTACTGTTCCATCTCAATTCCAAATCGGCCCTGCAGCGGATTGCGGTTTCCATGGTGATCTGTGAGTGGGCAGGCCTTCAGAAGGTGAGAACGGGAGAGGGTCGGTCTCAAGTTTATTTTGAAACGACATGTTGATGACTGTTAGTGCTATCCTGCATCACAGGAGTGTGAGCTGCTGTCCAGCGTGGTTCAGCCCCGATTGCTGGTCATTCTCTCAGAGCAACTGTACTACGACGAGATCGCCATTCCTTTTACTCGTATGCAGAACGAATGTAAACAGCTCATAGCACTGCTGGCGGACGCCAACATTGACGTGAGAGAACGAATCAACTCCACTGTGTTCACCATCGATCAGGCTAATGAGCTGGTTAGTAAAATACCTAGAACTGGAGTTTTTGTATCTCTTAGTGTAATCAATTATGACGTATTAGTAGTAGCAAATAATATTGTGTAATACATTTGTAAGTATTAAAATTAATTAGTTTTTATAAATATTAGTGTATAAATAATTCTTCATTTTAATGTGTATTGTAATTACTATGTTTATAAAATAAAATTGTGTAAAACATTTCTAATTTTTATGTTTTTATTTATTTTAATATAGTGTGTTATAATAAATAACAATCATTATTAGTTGAACGTTACTTTAACATTATGGTTGTTATTATTGCTACATTCGTATTGTGCGATACATTTTATAAAATATAAAATTATTTTTAAGTTGTTTCAAAAGGATGCTAAAACTCTAGAGCTCTTTTCCAAAACCATGTGTCCTTTGTGAAGGCTATACCTTAATTCTTTCATTCTCTGTAGGTCACCACCATCTTCTCAGAATGCACCTCTTCTCTGAACCTCAAATCACGTCAGTTCCAGCTGCTGGATGGCAAGAGGATTCAGGCTCGTTCCACTGTGTGCGAGACCAGCGCTGAGTGGCAGCAGCTGCAGCTGAGAGTTCATACCTTCACTGCCTGTGCTGTGGTTGAGCTTGCCATGCTGCCGGACAAACTCAACCCTATTGTCAGGCCCCTGATGGAGGCGGCCCGCCGTGAAGAGAACACGCTCGTCCAGGGTTATGCAGCCTCCAACATTGCCCGCCTGCTGCAGCTGTGTGCTGCCAGATCTCCCTGCCCAAATGCCAAGATCGTGAAGAATCTCTGCAGCTCGGTATGTGTAGATCCAATGCTCACCCCTAGTGCTGCATGTCCTGTCCCACCAGCCAGTACCCCAGCAATACAAGAGAGCAGTAAAGGTGAGAGGAAGGCCACATCTTCAATTCCCAAATTTTCAAGAATTTGTGTGTGAATTGTTTATAAAGAGTCTCAATTTATTGCAACATTTAAGTTAATTATTTAAACCATTTGTACTAATTCTACTTTTAAGGTCCATTCTGGCCTATTTAAAATGAATAAAAAAAAAACAAACAAACAAAAAAGTAAATTAAAAGCAAAATTGCAACCAAAAAGCCAAAAAAATAAGTTTTTGTATAATGTCCAGAAAGAATTTTTTTTTGGTGCATCCTATTGATTTTGCGTGTTGCAGTTTAATTTTAAAATATAAGCGCTGTTGTTTCAGGGTTTTTAGAGGTGTTGTGTATTAAATCTATCCCTACAGCGTCTGTAGCAGAGAAGGATGCGATGCATCACATGGTGAATAAGACCAAGGGCATCATCACCCTTTACCGGCATCAGAAAGCAGCTTTTGCCATCACCAGTAAGAGAGGACCCACACCCAAAGCCCCCAAAACTACCAACAATGACCTGCCTCTCGGAGGCGGCATTACCACAGAAACAGATGAGGTATTAACAGCGTGAGAATTAGCAGCTTTACTGTGTACTTTTCAATGTTACTTTTCAATGGAATCTCCGTTTAATCCTAACCTAGAGCAAGAAGCCGTGTCTTATCCAGAGAAGAGGGGCAGAGTTCTGCTTGATGACAGTTGCCAGGCATTTCAGTAAGGAGTTAACTAAAACTTTGCCACATCTGTGGGAGTCCATGACCGGTCCGCTGAGGAATGCGCTGGATGCTCAGGGATTTGGTATGTCTGCTTTAACTTTGTTCGTAACCTTTTTTGTTTCTCAAGTGGATCCATTGTTGAGCAAGTGATGAAATAATGCTAAATTCCTCCAAACCTGTTCTAATGTAGAAACAAACTCATCTGCATCTTAAATGGCCTGAGAAGCTGTTGTCCATTTTCAGGATAGCTATTCCTTTAGTAAATGCTCTTCCTGCTTCTCATTTGGTGTTGCAGATTCCAGCCAGTTGCTGAAGCAGGGAGACCCGGTTGCTCAGGAGCTTGTGAACTCTCTGCAGGTGCTGGAGGTCACAGCAGGAGCCATGTCCCTAGAGCTCATCCCTTTAGTATGGACCCATGCACACAAACAACATTCAAGAACATCTAGTATCTCTACATGAGCAATGGCAGTTTTAAACTGTCTTCTCTTGTCTCCGTTTCTGCAGTTGATGGAGCAGTTGCCTCTCCTTTGCACCTGTCTGCAGCATCCATACACAGCTGTACGTCACATGGCCGCACGCTGTGTGGGCGTGCTCAGCAAGATCGCTACTATGGAGACCATGAATGTGTTCTTGGAGCATGTGCTTCCCTGGTTGGGTGCTATTGATGACAACACCAAGCAGGAAGGAGCCATTGAAGCCCTAGCATGTATCCTCTGCATGTCAAAAATGAAAATCAAGCTCTGCTCTTGTTTTAAAAAATGTCTTTCTTTGTCACGTAGATGTTTCATTCTAATGCTCTTTAAATTATTATAGAGCAAGGCGTGCTACCAGTTTTTGGTCAGTAAGATGATGATTAGTAGTAGTAAGAAATTAGTTTTTTTTTGTTTGTTTTTTTCTTTCAGTAAGGATACATTTAAATGGATTAAAGTGAGCGTAAATATATTTATTTCAAATAGAAACTACAAATGTATGTTCAAATGTTTCTTGAGGTGCAAATAAGCTTGTTAGAATTATTTCTGAAGGATCATGTGACACTGAAGACTGGAGTAATGATACTGAAAATTCAGCTTTGCTGTCACAGGAAAAGTTCGACTTAAACTATTAAAATAGGAAACTGCTAAATTGTAATATTTTCATATTACTGTTTTTCCTGCATAAATGCAGCCTTGATCTTGAGAGAATTCAAAAACAAAACTTACTGACCTCAAACTTTTCAGACACTTGTGTACAAACATTTAAAGTGTGTACAGAAGCATTCAAATCACAGATATTATCCTGAGCACAGCGTCCAGGTGTGATGGAGCAGCTGGATGTGGATATTGTTCCCTACATCGTGCTGTTGGTGGTCCCTGTGTTGGGCCGTATGAGTGACCCCTGTGACAGTGTGCGATTCATGGCCACACAGTGCTTTGCGACCCTGATTCGATTGCTTCCTCTTGAGGTGATAGAGCTTTCATGATTTCTCATAATTTCTGTTATTCTGTTAGATTTTCAACTAACAGTTTGAAGTGAGGGATGTCGAGGCATGTCTGTTTTTAATATGGTGGAACGCATCACTTTGTTTCATAACTTCTGTGCAGCAATTTTCTTTTTTTAATCTTAGGTTTGTTGTTGTGTTTTCTCTTTCAGGCTGGAATCCCAGACCCGCCGTCTATGTCTGAAGATCTAATTCGACAGAAAGCCAGAGAACGACACTTCCTTGAGCAGCTGCTTGATGGAAGGAAACTGGAAAATTATAAGATTCCTGTGCCCATCAAAGCAGAGCTCAGGAAATACCAACAGGTGTGTTTGCTTTTCAGGCTTCTGTCCATGGAAATGTCTTTATTTTATTTTTTTTTTTTGGCAAATCCAGAGATTGAAATGAGACTAGTAACTGTAATTAACACAAACATCTGACTGCCTAAATTGCTTGATTTCTGTTTTGTTCTAAAGTGTGTCCTGCTCTCGTTTGTAGGATGGAGTGAACTGGCTGGCATTTTTGAACAAGTACAAGCTTCATGGGATCTTGTGTGATGATATGGGTCTGGGTAAGACCCTGCAATCCATCTGTATTCTGGCAGGCGATCATTTCCTCAGGTAATACACCCCAAACCAACTTCATCCTTTCTGGGGCTTTTCTATATAGTTAAAATGCCAGCATTTTTTTTGCTATCTCTGTTTAGGGCTCAAGAGTACACCAGGTCAAAGGCTCCCGACTGTTGCCCTTTGCCCTCCATAGTTGTGTGTCCGCCCACCCTGACGGGACACTGGGTGGATGAGGTTGGGAAGTTCTGCTCTAAAGAGTATCTCAATCCTCTGCACTATACTGGTCCCCCTACAGAAAGAGCATGGTAGCGTTACATGACATTGCTTGTTAAATACATTTTGTTGCCCAGTTAAATTTTTTTTTTATTATTATTATTATTGGAAATGCATGTGCAATTGTATGTTTCATTCTATGCAGGTTGCAGCACCAGGTGAAGAAACACAATCTTGTTGTTGCCTCGTATGATGTTGTTAGAAATGACATTGACTTTTTCAGGTAGCAACCTGTTTACGTTACACGTTTATAATTTTCAGACTTCTTCATATACAGTGGGCTGAAAGAAATGTTTCAATGTAATTTTCTCATACAGGGATATTAAATTTAATTACTGTATCCTTGACGAGGGTCACGTCATAAAGAATGGAAAGACCAAACTTTCTAAAGCGATCAAGCAGTTGACTGCCAACTACAGAATCATCCTCTCAGGAACACCCATTCAGGTGAGAATCAAACTCTTGGATGGCTTGTTTATGGTAATGTTCAAAAGCTTGGGGCCAGTAAAAACAGTAATACTGGCAAAGGAGAATGTTCAGAAGACATTACTCCAGTCTTCATTGTCACAGATCCTTCAGAAATCATTCTTTTGATGCTAAAGAAACATTTTTATTATGAGTAAAACGATGCATTTCTTTTTTTTCCTATTTGTGTTTTTTATTTATTTTTTGAATTCATTAATGAGTGGAAAGAGCAGCATTTATTTGCAATGGAATTATAAATGCCTTTGTCACTTTTGGTGAATTTAATATCTTTTCTAAATAAATGTATTTATATAATTAAAAATAAAACGGATCTAAACCTCATGAAAGTGTGCCTTTTAGATTTTGCTGACGTGCATGCATTTTGGCTAAAACAACCAAGTTTAAATTTGACAAACTAATGACTAGTGTTTTTTGTTTTTTGTCTCTGCAGAACAATGTTCTGGAGTTGTGGTCTCTATTTGACTTCCTGATGCCAGGTTTTCTAGGTACTGAGCGTCAGTTTGCTGCCCGCTATGGGAAACCCATCCTCGCCAGTCGAGATGCTAAAAGTTCCTCACGCGAACAGGAAGCAGGTGTGACTTTTCACATCTCTCTATGTCCTCATTGTAGAACCACATACTTCTCAGTCTGAAGCTTTTCTTTAACTTATGCTCTGTACTATCAGACTAAACCAAGACTATGCAGGTTTCTTTAGGTTGTGACCATTTCGAATGTTTGATTTGCAAATTAATGTTGCTATCTTTGGTTTAAAAATAATGTGGTTGGTTTTTGTTCTCTCAGGTGTTCTGGCAATGGAAGCACTGCATAGACAGGTTCTGCCTTTCTTACTGAGGAGAATGAAGGATGATGTGCTTCAAGATCTGCCACCCAAGATCATACAAGATTACTACTGCAACCTCAGTCCTCTACAGGTACTGAACACACACAGGATGTTTAATAAGGATGTGGCTAGTGTTTAAAGGGGATCTGTACAGTGCCACTACAAACACTCTAGCGTTCTTGGTAGCAGTCGCAAAACATTTAAAAAGCATTCAGTTAATATGAATTAAGGTTTTTTTCTGTTTTTATTTGTGACATAACTTTTATCTGTGCCTGCTCAGGTTCAACTATACGAGGACTTTGCAAAATCTCGTGCAAAGGTGAATGTGGATGATGTTATTTCCACTGCTTCTATGCAAGAGGAGGAAGAGAAACCCAAATTAAAGGCCACCGGACACGTCTTCCAGGTTGATCCCAGGAAGTCTCATAAGAGCACAAGATTATCCTCCTCTCAGTCGAATAGTCTGTAATGTTCTTGTTGGATGTTTCAGGCTCTGCAGTATCTGAGGAAGCTGTGTAATCATCCAGCACTGGTGCTGACCTCTCAACACCCAGAGTACAAACACATCACAGAACAGCTGAGCAGCCAGCACTCCAGCCTCAGAGACATTCAGCACGCCCCAAAACTCTCAGCCCTCAAACAGGTGCGTCCACTTACCTGGACAACCAAACCATGCCCTTGATGTAAAGTAGAAATGCTTGAGAAAATAGATTTTATCAATATCAGCTATTGTTCGTGTTTATGTTAGTTTAAGCAAAACATTTCTGCTATAGATTTTTAAATGATCAAAACAATGCAATACTAGATAAATTGTAAATCGATTCTGGATAAAATGAGAATCAACATTATTATTATTATTATTATTATTATTATTATTGTTTTTTGGCTTAGAATAAAGATCATGATTCTGGAGAACTTTTTATTTTAAAGATTTACACCTGAAAAATAGGTTATCAAGCGTAAAATAGCAGTTAAATAATATTCTTTAATATATGTAATATTCTTTATTTTACATTTTCTTTCTCTAAATGTAAAGCAATGTAATGTTAAAATTTTTTGTAACGAAAAAATCGCCATTAAACGTATCCTAAAAATATTAAATAAAATGATTTATTTTATATTTATTAGATGTGTGACTATTGTATTGTTTTAGTAATTATCGATGTGAATTAATTTTACAGACTGATGAACAAAAGATTAATGTAACTTAGTCTTTTCAATCTAGCCTACTGCATTACAAGTTGCGGTTCAGCCTTTTTTTCCTGTACAGCTTTGAAAGCTCAGCCAAAATAAAGCAATAGTTGGTCAATGTTGTTAGGATGAAGGATGAAGCTGATTGGTTGGTTCTTGTCACATGACACGCGGTGCTCTTGTGGTAATCTGAAAAGCTGAAATGCATCTGGGGAAAAAAATGAGCGGAGTGTACCGCGTGCATGTAGCGACCACGTCGCTTCCTTTGTGATATGTGCATCTACATTTGAAATAATGGACGCGAAACAGAACGCGGAAACTGAAGTACACCCGGACTGACGTGTGCGGTGTGAAACCGCCGTAACAAGCACATCTGGCCTCTGTCTGCGCAAAACCGCATGGGACGTCAGGCACATCCAAGATCAGGGCTGGGCGCTGTATCTGTATTAATGTGACTACCGGTATTATGTTGTGGCATGATATGGAGTTTGCTATACCTTAGATCCTGTTACATATTCAGTGATTTGAAGAAAATTTTAAACTATTGAATTGGGGGCAGGGGGTTAATATAAGTGAATCTCTGAAGGGAACTGTCTTCAGAAAAGTTCAAATATCACTTTCTTTTTCTCTTACTTCAGACTTCATAAACACAGCACAGAGCAGCCTTGTTTACAGCGGTGATTAAAGGAAATGTTATATTGAGGACGATCATTAGATACTTTATGCCCAGTGCCTGCTTATTATTTTTCATAACTCTTGGTTTTACCCCCTTCTAGTTTGTTTTTCAAGAAATAACTTCTTATCTTCTGTTGTCCGGGTACCCAAGGTTAAGAATTTAATGAGCTGTCAGGATTTTAAGGAGTTTTAACTTTAATCTATTTCCTCATTCCCCTATCCTGTGGCTTCTCCCATCTCCGGTACTTCTGTATCCTCTCTTCATGAGCGCAGGCGTGTAGACCATGTGATCTACAGTCAGTCAGTTTGGCCTTGAGGCCTTCAAATGCACCCAGATCAAATATGACTCAAACTAACTAGCTCACAAACATGAAGGCAACTTCAGTTGTTTTCTCTAAGATGATAAATTTATTTCATTTAGTGAACCTATTTTTTTTTTTTTCTTAATTTTCTGTAAATAATATTTTCTGTTCCTTATATTACTGCTTGTTTATTGCTATCAGCCAATCTTTAAAAAAAAAAAAAAAGAAACAAAAATCTAAGAATAGTTTTTTTTTGTTTCAAGGCAATTAATTAATCATCAATTATTTTCATAATCTGTATTAAGCCAATATATTTATTTAGAAAAAGATGTAATATAAAACGCCATTCAATAATAAAATATGATTTAATTTGTGTATGTATATAATGTGTATAATTTGTGTATGTATGTATGTGTATTTATTTATTTTATATATATATATATTTTTATATATATATATATATATATATATATAAAATCCTTATTTCGTTTTCATCAAATCATAATTAAATGCCAGGATAAAAGCAAACCACACTATTAACCGCAGTATGTGTGTATTTTTGCTGTGTTTTCTGTAGCTGCTGTTGGACTGTGGACTGGGTTCTGCTGGAGCAGCTGATGGTAGCACAGAGGCTGTAGTGGCTCAGCATCGCGTTCTAATCTTCTGCCAGCTAAAGAGCATGCTGGACATCGTGGAGCAGGACCTGCTCAAAGCACAGCTGCCCACAGTCACCTACCTCAGGCTGGATGGAAGCGTTCAGGCCGGCCTCAGACACTCCATAGTCTCTAGGTGAAACGGACACACAACCTACCCTGGAAGTATTTCATCTCATTGGCAGTTCAATTTGGCTTACTATATGGGATTCTTTCCTTCTACAGGTTCAATAATGACCCGTCCATAGATGTTCTGCTGCTCACTACCCATGTGGGTGGGCTGGGTTTGAATCTGACTGGAGCAGACACCGTGGTGTTCGTGGAGCATGACTGGAACCCTATGAGAGACTTGCAGGCCATGGATCGAGCTCACCGAATAGGACAGGTATGACAATTCTTCACACAATTCTTTTGTGTGTTTTTCATTTTATTTTATTTTTATCAATTTTCACACTTTTTTTTTTTTCTTTTTTGTATTTTAGTGCCGTTTTATTGCATGTCTTGCTTTTTGAGTTGTTTTTTTTTTTTTTTTTGGTGGAAGCCCGTTTCCGCCACTAAAAATTTGAAGAAAAAGTGACAATTACTCTTATTTTTTTTATTTATTTATTTTTTTCTCAGTTTACATCTCACAATTCTGAAAATTGTAAAAAAAAAAAACTTGCAATTCTAAGAAATAATCTCACAATTGGAAGATACAGTCAGACATACGTTGCATGATATAAACGTAATTGCAAGTTAGAAAGTCAGAATTGTTTGATATAAACATGCAATTCTGAGGGGAAAAAAAGTCACAATTGCTTGATATAAAGTCAGAATTGCATGATTATAAACTCACAGTTGAGTTGAGTCAGAAATCCATCGTTATTTTTTCCTCCTCAAAATTGAGCTTTAAATTATTAGTAAGAGTCAGGTTTTTATTTTGCTGGTGAAAATGTCCTTCCATATTTTTGTTTTCTGTTTTGAAGTCTGGTTACCCGCTTCAGTATTCATTTATTCATCTCATGACCAACATATTTCCACAAAATCACATTCTGACCTGTCTATTTATACTAAGTCATGTTACAAAATTGACGAATCAGTTTAAATGTGGCACCAAAATTTTGATTCTTTTCTATGTTTGCATCCATGCTACTAATGCATGTCTGTGTGTTTCAGAAACGTGTTGTGAATGTGTATCGTCTCATCACACGGGGCACGCTGGAGGAGAAGATCATGGGTCTGCAGAAATTTAAGATGACCATTGCAAATACAGTCATCAGCCAAGAGAACGCCAGCCTGCAGAGCATGGGCACAGAACAGCTGCTCAATCTCTTCACACTGGACAAGGTCAGTCCTAACAGACCACTGTTGTATACAAAACACCATCCCATCAGGCAACGCTGCTCTAAACCCTATTTTTCCCACATGTATATCTGTACGTACATTAGTTCAATAGGGTTTTGACATAAACGCACATACTAATACTGATTCGTTTTTGTTGTTCAGAATGATAAAGCAGAGAAGAGTGAGGCGGCAGCGTCTTCATCATCTGGTAAAGCCAGCATGAAGTCCGTTCTGGATGGGCTCGGCGACCTGTGGGACCAGCAGCAGTACGAAAACGAATATGACCTGGACAGCTTCATGCACTCGCTTAAATGAGCCCAGTTCAACATGCACAACAAAATCAGAAATGACTTGAAGCCGTCTGATTGGACAACGGAGGAGTAGCCATTGGCCTTAAACACTCCAGTCTAACGCTCGTCACAGTCTTACAGCTTCCTCTTCCTGTAGGTTCTTATAATTCGCTCAAGATTTGAGATCTAAAACTGTCCGTTATTAATGTGTCACTGGAGGAAGTCTTAAAGCTAATTTTGCAAAGTTGAGTGTTGTACAGATGACAACATTTGAACCTCAGGATTTCCAGAACTCGCCGTCAGTATCCGTGATGACAGTATTTCAGAACTGAATGAAGGAAGCTGGTGAGACGAGAACTGGAACGCACTGAAACGCTTCTGCGATCGTGCAGTGACTGTATTGGTTCATTCAGACCACTAGGAGTAACTCCTGTAGGATTATGAAGGGCTTGTAGCTGCTGCTCCATCACAGATCTTACATGCACTGACTGAGATCGTTAGGTACAGCTGGAGGAGCAGCAGGACAGTGGCCTCGGAGACATTGTAGAGTTTTAAAAGGAAAAAGATAGAACTAATTATTTCTGTTATTTGCCATTTTGGGTAAGCTGGTAGAATTTTAATAAATTCTAATGAGCTCTCTTTAAAATGTCTTCTGTGTCTGTCTGCATTTATGGAGTATTTAAATGTCATGCATTACAGAAATCCCTGAAGTGTGTATATAATATGCCAAAATCGAATAAAATGATCCATTTAGCAAATTACACCCCCCAAAAAAAGCTACATGACACTTAAATGCTTCATTATATCTGGCATAGATGCTCATGTTTCTGTATTATTGTAAATATATTTTTAAACGGCAGACAGCTGAAATAACATTGCAAAAGCTCTACAAAATTCAGGCACTGCTGAGACCAGTCACAAAATATAGGCTAGTTATTAAATGAGTGTGTGCATATATTTTTAATACAGCAAAGAGAGCAACTATGACAGTTGGGTAAACTAAATGGTGTTTTTTTTTTTGTTTGTTTTTTTTAATGACAAGGGACACACATGGTGTCCGTTTTATAGAATATTATTGTCTTGCATTTTTCACCTGCTTTTCAAAATTTCAAAGTTCAGTATCACAATGTCTCATGTACATCTGTTGTGGAAATTGTCAAGAAAAAAAAGCCATTAATATTTTGTGTGATTTCATTTGAATTATTTTCCAACATTTTCTGCAGCAGGTGGGATTGAATCTCAGCAATGAAATTCTACAAGAAGAGAATGAGACGGTGCAAAAGATGACCATGTTTCACAGTGTCATACAATTACATTTAATAAGATTTGCTGTTTAGTACAGAAAAGGGAAAAATCATGAAGGTGGGAAAAGCTAGTAAGCATTAGCAGCACTGCTCTTATTTTATCCAAATAAATCCTTTAATCACAGTTTTACTTGCAAAGTTAGACAAGCAGAGGTCCAAGATAACAATCTCAAAGCCTTGTGAAGATGGAATCGGATGTGAACTATTAAATTAAAAAATGCATTGGGAAAGAAAAGTTTTCAAATTATTTTTCAAAATGACAAATGGAGCTAAAAGTGTGGCAGAAGAGAAAAACCACTAGCCAAAAAGACTCGACTAGATATTAAAGGTTTTTTTTTTTTTTAAATGTCACTAAACGGGACATTTTGTAACTATATCGCACAGCTTATGAAAGGATTCAAATGGTTGAAATAACAAAAACGAGGTACGACTCAAGGGACTTTTCATGTTTTGACAGTGATTGAAAGGCCATTACTACCATCAAATCTACTTCACTACACTCTGCTCATAAGTAAAATGCATTCTGGGAAATATCATGTTTCAATTAGATACACAGACTGTATTGTGACTGTGAAAGTGGTACTGCAGAGCTTCGTGGTTTTCTGTCTTGACTGGGTTTCACCACAACAACCTCACATTTGCTCCATTCTGTCGTTATTTTTTTTATTTTTTTGCCCATTTACTGTTACATTTTAATCATATATTACTAACCATGATTGCTGTTGATTTGTGTGTGCAGTTTTCCTCCCCAATCAAGTAAGCAACAAGCTTTGCATTTCAAAAATCTAGACATTTTAGTAACAATATTATAAAGTTTCCAACTTTTGAAAAAAAAAAAAAAAATTAGCGCCATAAAATTAATTTATTCCACATAAAAATACAAAATAATATTAACGACATTGACCAGATATGAAAGTCTCCCCCAGAAATAGCTAACATTAATGGTTGAGTAAGTGTGTAAAGAAAACAAATAAAAAAAATAATGGAAAATATGTAAATGTTTTAAATCGTCTCTTTTTTTTTTTTTTGCAAAAAATCTCTAAAAAATAATGAAAAAATTTCTCAGTACAAAGGCTACATTACTACTGGAAGGTACTAGCACGTCGAGTAAATACACAGTAGAAAATGATTTTAGTGAATCACAATGCTCACAATGAAAATAAATCTGCAATAAAGATTTATGCCTCTTTTTCTGTTCTTTTTTTTTCTTTTTTACAAACAGTACAAACAGTATTGCACATTACAACAAAGAATCGAGGTTCCCAGCCTTTTGAAAAAACGGACTAATTCAAGTCTCAGGTGAGTAGAAGGCCACCACATCAGCGACGCATCTGGGGCTTTCCGTCAAGCTAAAGTCGAAATGATTAATATCTTTCCAGCTTCCACAATTAACATTCTTTTTCTCCATCTTGCCAAAAATCGCAACTTTTCTGTTATCCCTAAACAATATAAGGCTAACAAATCGGGGCGTGTGCGCTTTATAAAACAAAGGGGAACACATCATTTCACCAAACGTTAATGAACCGAAGATTTTCAGCATAGTAAAGGTCTGATTGTAAATATATAAAAACGTAAGTAGTATTTTTATAAGCACCTGACGGCCTGTTGACCCTATAGAATATATATATTTATATAAAATATATATATTTTATATTAGTAATAAGATCAGATGATTGTTTGTGAAACACTGTGATGTCGCAGCGGGGACAGCAGCTGCAGCTTCCTACAGTATTAAAATAATACAACTCCTTCAGTTGTTTTTGTTTTTAATTTTTTTTTCCAAAAATAAAATTAAAAGCAAATAAGCATGACAAAAATAAAATTAAGCATCTGTTAAATCATTTTTCAATTTTCTCTAGCAGAATTAAATTAATATATATATATATATAGTCTTTATTTGAATAAACGTACTTAGAAAATATCAATCTCTCTCCTATTATATTTCAAAATTGAGGTATTGCAAAAGATTACGTCAGTCAGAAAGCACACAATTTTCTATTAAAAAAAAGAAAAAGAAAACAACAACAACAACAACAACGCTGACTATCCAACCATCCAAATACAAAGAGTAGTGCATAACAAATCTACTACACAGAAGGAACAAACATAGAAAAATCTGGGCAGGAAAAGATAGATCACAAACACACCCAGAATTTACCATCATCGGGATCAGGGTTACCCACAATCCTCTCCATCGGTACAAAAGTTTCGCATTTGTGGTAGCGAACTAAACGTGCCAATCTAAAGCGGAGCGTTTTTCTAACTCTCGGATAAAGCAGCCGTTCCTCTCCACCATCTCTCAATTTAACGTTAGTTTCAAAATGTCCACCGTCGACATGATTCTACTACTTCAAGCTTTGCTGGATAATCTGGATATAACTGCAGCGGTCTCTCAAAGTTAGGTAACGTTAAGTGATTTAGAGCCAGTGTTCGCTTACTCTCCCAGAGTCACCGGCCGGACACAGTGTCGTGAATCGTCGGCGTGTAATGTAGTGTAATTGGTCGTTTCGAGTCGGACAGCTCTTTGGTTCTGGCGGGACGCTAACTAGCAGAAGTGTGCGAGATCCGTGGACAGAAGGGCCCGTATGTTTACATGCGCTAGTTTCACAGGACGTTCCCTGTCAGACATCAATAACAGTTAAAGCGAATCACAGGTCTAGGCGTCGTCTAACCGAACTACATAGTGTATAAAAATTGCACAAATCTATGAACAATCACTGCAAAAATTACTTCACCTGTTAAAGACATTTCTCTAGAGGATCCTACATCTAACTGGGTTGAGCGGTTCTGTCATCTGTCTGGTCTCATGTTTTTTTTAAGTTAAGTTTCTTTTTTGCTGTATTGATTTCATGCCCAGTTTGTGCTCTGTGGAAGCTTATTTCTGCCATAGAAGATGTTTTTAATGAAGTTTATACCTCAAATGTGAGAAATTTAACTGTAATTGTTAGTCTATAAGAATTAAACTTGCAATTCTAAGGTGTTAAAATTGAAAGAAAAAGTCCAAATAGTGATTTCTGACTTCATGTATCACAATTCTGACTTTTTTATTAAAACAAACAAATAAATAATAATAATAATAATAATAAAATATAAGAGAGAGTAAACAATAGAGGTAATTTGACTTTTTATCTTTAATTGTTGTAATTTAACACCTTGCCTTTTCCTTCTTTACATTTCTGAGAAGTCTGAGGATTGCCTGATTAGATATAAACTCTCAATTGTGATGTAAAAGTCAGAATTGTGAGTCTGTTTTTGCCATGAAGTATAAAAAATTATTATTATTTTTTTTAAAAAGTAAATTTTATTTCAGATTTGCAACTACCTTTTACATTTTTATTCTGTGGAGAAAATAATCTTCCATAGTGCTTCCATTGTGGGGTAAATAAAAGTGAGACCCGATTTTACAGCATGCATCGCAGACTCATTTAACATGCAGTTTGGTGCAGACCCTTCGGAGCGCTCGTTCGCCTGAATAAAGTGTGATGGTATGGACTCATACCATGGATTTAGCAGCAAAAGCTATTGCAGCATTACATGTAGATAATACTAAAATACTCGTAAAAAAAATTAAGCCTAAAAAAACTGAAGCGAACAGAAAGAGATGTATGCATGAGGTATTACTATTCAACATGGAGAGCAAATGGTGTTTCACTCTAATATCTCAAGTTTTTTTTTTTTTAACAGCTCACTTAAACATGATTTTGGTAATAAATCCATTTTACCTTTGGTAACTTTTTTTGTCATCATCTAGGGGGGAATTTCCTACCACTCTGTTTTTCACAATAAGTGCATGCTTCTTTAAAACGGCTGACACCCATAATGTATTATCTATGTGTATACAGATAAATATAAAATAAAAATATATCCTTTTTGTAAATGTACTGTATGTTTTTTATATATATATATATATATATATATATATAGTCTCACACTGCCTAATGTTACCTATATGGAGCACTAAATCGATCAAACGGAGGATAATGAGAGAATTGAAGCACAACATCCTGAAAAGCATTAACATCGACTGTTTGTGCCAAAGTGCAACGTTTGAGCACGCAGACTCAAAATTCATATTTTCCTAAGTGTTTGTAAGCAGAGCATACAGTGGACAAGAGATACCATGGTATTTGTTTTCTGAAAACGGTTGATGAGAAGGGAGATCGGTAGGTGGTGTTTGGTAGGTGGAGAGAGTGATGAGCCGCTTGCCATCAGCTCCAGTGGAAGGACACGTGCCGAGGTCGATCTCCGCCCTCCTTCACCAGCGGTTTGTGGAACTCACGGCCGGCGCGCGAGTGGATGCTAGCCCAGCAGTACTCGCAGTAATACTGCAGACAGGTGACGTTGGCACAGAAAAAAGGGGCGAACTTTCCTCCGCAGCGAGCGCCCTGACATTCATCGCACATCTGATCGTCCAGCACATACGGTTTCACCTCCACCTGCAAACATGGGCAGAGAGAGTGATTATATTTCTACGCATACATGTTTTAGGTCAGTAAGTTTTTTTTTTTAATATATATATATATATATATATTTATAAATGAATACTTTTATTCAGCAAGAATGCTTTACATTAATCAAAAGTGATATATATATATATATGTGTGTGTGTCCATGTGCATGTATAGATAGCCAAATGAAAAACATTAACAGGTTCATTTATATATATTCATACTTTAGTTCATTTATATACACACACATTTTTATTTAAAAGTCTTACAATACATTCTGAGTCACTGGAAATCTGTTATGCCCTCTTCATTTGATGAATGGCTAGAACTCATGTGTAATATTGCTAGCTATGAGTCTCAGGACACCTTTATATATATATATGAAAATATGGGGTTCCTTTCTTGCACTGATTGAATGAAATGAACACAATGTTAAATATGCTTTGTCTCCTTAAGAATGTATGTGAAGTCTAAGATATCTCAGTGTGTATAATACCCTACATTTTTACATATATATATATATATATATATATAAAATATATAATATATAATATAATGTATATATTTAATTTCTTTTTTGTGTGGGGGGGGGGGGTTT
>JAUCMS010000022.1:14816693-14837308 GCA_032357445.1 Enteromius radiatus | reverse complement strand
CCCACGCCCGATAAACCTGTTTTAGAGCGATTTTAATATGGGTGGTTCTCACCACCCATAAAGAGCGATTTTAATATGGGTGGTTCTCACCACCCATAATTATCAAAACCAGGTACAGTATGTACCTTCATCAATGTCTGGTGGCAGTCCTCCGACAAACACCTTCCTGGAGTAGCGCTCCATCCTCTCTCCGTTCTGACAGCGGTTGGGTGAGCTCATGCCAGGGGTCAGCTGCTGATCACCGTGACCGTCGTCCAGAAAGCCGTCCTCGAAAGGAAACAGTGAAGAGCGACCTGCAACAGGAAGTAGAGATAACAAGAGGAGAAAAGGAGGAATCACACAGGAAAAGAGATGAAAGAGAGAGAAAGCCAGAGCAGAGAAATTGATTAGTGAATTTAAATCACAAAGAAGACCTAAGGAGAAAAAAAACACTTTATGTCTACACAACAATGATTATAAACTCACTGAAAATTATAATACTAATTGAATTAAATTTAATATACCACTAGTCAAACATTTCGGGATACCACAGTAAAAAAAACAACAACATAAAAATTATCTTTTTTTTTTTTAATGATCAAGAGTGTAAGTAAATACATTTATTTCAATATGATGATGTTTTGGTTAAAAATTATTAATTAAATATTACATGAAACTTGATTGTTCCAAAGTGAATTGAAAGCTTTCATAATATTATACACTTAAACACCATAAACATAAAAATCTTCAATAATTACAAAAGACTTAACCTTTTCTAATTCTTAAACTGAATTAACCTGAAAACACAGAGATGCAATCGATATATTCAAAGCGGCATAAAACAAGGCAAAGTTTGATACTGCAACGCCAAAAAAAAGAAAGAAATTACATATATTAATAAAAAGAATTCTAAAATAAATAAGACATTTTTGCTGTGATAGGAAGACCTGTAGACACAAACACTGAGATCCCTTTTCCGTTGTTATTCCTAGTTTTGAGAACAAGATATTAAATTCTGTTTCAAAAAGCCGTCTTAATTTATCTGTTTTTAAAACATGTAACAAAAACAATAATGAACTTGCATTTATGATTGCAAATCAATTTAATTTAGACAGATGAGCAATGGGTAAAGACAAAAATATAATCAGGGTGTCAGTTACACCCGTAAAAACAAGGTGCTTTTAAAGGTTCTTCACAGCGATGCCATTTTTGGTTCCACAAAGAACGAGTTAAAATTTCTTTAAAGAACCATCTCTTTCTTATCCTTTAATAACCTTTTTTGAAAACAGGAAGGTTCTTCAGACCTTAAAGGTTCTTTATGGAACCATTCAGACAAAAAATGTTCTTCTATGGCATCGTGAAGCACCTTTATTCTGAAGAGTGTAACTAAAGGCATCCTGCCACATTTGGGACTTTCAGAGAGCTTTGTAGTTTTAAGACGTTAGTGGAAAAGGGGTATAAGAGGAGTACTACAACTAAACTAGAGCCAAAGCCAACAAATGTCAAACCCTTGGACACAGAACTGGACAACTGGAATTAGTTCAACACTTGAATGAAAGTTGCAGCAAGCCCAAACGATTTACTTCAAACAGATTTTGTCAACTTTCTAAACAATATCAGTTGATCATTTTGTTAGGAGACCCTAATCTAAAACGTTCCTTTGTATGTACGCAATAACATAAAAGGAAACAATATTTAAATGAGCAGAAAACAATTGCAAAATCAACATGAATTAATGCAATCACTGCACAAAGGAAGCATAAATTCTGATATTATGACCCCCAGTGACCCTTATAGACAAGGAAGAATTCAGCCAGAGCAAAAGCCTCATCATTACTGCGAGCACAAACATAAAAAGGCGACAAGTTACCTCTTCTACGACCATAGCTCCTGGCTGCTCGAGAGCAGAGAGACGGATGAAGAGAAAGAAAGATGGACAGAGAGAAACAGAAACGACAGGACGGACAGACAAAAGAGGAAGAGAGACAGACAGGGTTTGTTTTCACTCATCGCTGGATTAAACACTTCAGTGAAATATTTGTATGCATTGCATTTCGAGGGTTGCACCGAGATGACATGGATTATCAGATGGGCAGAATCTTTCTGTTTAAGAGAATTAGTTAAACTGACAATTTGGTTAAATAATGGAATAAAACAAAACCGCACAATCCAATAAATCCAAGTGGCACAGAGATTGTGAGGACATTTTATTGGTTTATTTCTGCTGTAAAAGCCTTAACGTGTATGCTTTGACTGAAACTCGTTGTTTGTTAAGTTGCCAGGTATACATTCCAAATATAATACACATTAGTAAAATGATCTATTTTCATTTTTATTTGTCTATATACATTTTGGGGCGGCTGTGGTACATTATAAAAGTAACCAACCCATGCACAACTCTGTAATTTTTCCCGCGAGTGTATTTTCAAAATAGCCAACACTGGTTCACTGTACCCTTATAACCTTATAACACAGATAACATTCAGCGTTGTAATGACGGCAAGAAGTTGAGGTCAAACTTTATCAAATGAGTAATTTGCATTAAAACCGCATGCGTTAACGCTGTCAGCCCTAGTAAAAAAGAACCCCTCCCCCCTTACCAAAATGTAATGTTACTATTTAACAATATCCTGAAGGGTCCTGAAGTAGACAGGTCTAAAGAAAGCCACAGAGAATGGCTCCAAACGCATGACATTTTCAGAGCTGGAGTTATTGTTCTCATTCTGCAGCGTCTCGCTTTTTTGGCTTTTCAGTAAAAATGCCTGTAGCCACTGCGTACATAGAGAGGTCTAACCGGCGTTGTCAGGGGGTCTCATACTCCTAGCAACAATGAAAGGAGAAAGTTACTGTGTCTGGAGTGAGTCACCACACGCCTCGAGAAACTGACAGAAAAAAAGAAGGTTATAGTGATACAGCAGTTTCTCTTTCTGTTAAAGAATAACCACTGTCACATTTAGGAGTCAGAAACCACAACCGGTGGAAGTCCCTCAGGCTGATTCTTAATACAAGTCACAGCATATCACACACAACCTTGACACACTGGGATACATAGCAAGAACACAGAGTCTGAAAAACTCTGTCCTCTAAATATGGTGTGAAATGAACACCAAGCCACCAGCCAGGCATTTTCTGTGCAGTTTGGCTTTATAGATGGATGAAGGTGTGGACCCAGACCATCTGGGGTCTATAACGAGAAAGTGTATTTGTGCTTCTTGCTTCTAGTATAAATATGCGAAAAATACTGTGCTCATCTGAGGCATTTCTAAAGTGCTTGACTATGTAGTTTTGCACTAGATAGACATCTTTAGCCATTACGGCACGTCTCACAACAAGACTGATGTTTTTAAGATACTTGTGTTGAGGTAAAAATAGTTCAACTTTTGACATGCAGGGCAGGATATCAATATCAGTTTGCAAACACGGACTCAGCTAAAACTGTGGCAGGATAAACATATTTACATAAAGACAAGTATGAAGTCATTCAATTAGGAAAGACATCAGTATGTGTCTGATTTTTTTTTTTTTCAATCAGTGAACTAGGACACTAATCAACGTGATTTAAATTCACTTCATTTACAAAGACAATGTAAATTTAAATTGGGCACATTTTCGATCCATTAAAAGTTGTTGCATATATTTATTTAAAACACTGTTTTTATTGTAACATTTTTGCTGAAAGTTGAAAACACTGAATTAATATTAACATGAATAAACTTGCACCCAAGGTAAAATCTCTAATGTTTGATTCATTTAAGCTGAAGCACAAACATTACTAAAATAAAATAAAAAAAACTGAAACCAAACTAAAACGGTAATAAAAGTATAATATAAAATTACTAAAATACACACGCATACATGTATAAATATGTGTGTGTGTAACAATTATATTTTTATTACAAAATTTTATTAAAAAGATATAAAACAAAAATTTAAGAACAAAAAATAAAAAATATAATATGAAGTAATATTTCTTAAAATATAATACAATATAATATAATAATATTCCAATAAAAATGTGGCTGGTCAAAAATCTGTTAAATCAATCTAAATTACTATTTAAAGACTTCTTATCAAACTTCGGTCAGTGCGACTTTGAACTTGAAAGCAAAGTTCATACAAACAGACATGGAAACTATTCTCCCAGTTAAATTGTCCAAATTAGAGGTTTTAAGAGTGGTCACGGGCCCTGTCGGCTCCTTCCTGTGCTGCTTCCACCAAACGGCATCCATAAACCACTCGAATGACACGCCAGACCTCAAACATCCCACTCGAAGCCTTTCAGTGCTACCTACAGCAGATACACAGATACCTACTACAACCATCAGGCTAATGAGCACGATCAGCTCGAGTCGTCCCTGTGACCCTGGTAAAAACACTCCTGGCGTTTCCTCCCTTTCATGTTTGTTCCTCTGGCCGTATGCCACTGGCTGAGGAGGGCCGTGTGTATATAAGCTTTCAGGGCTGCTAATCATAGCAGGGGAGATGTTCATGTGTGCGGTTTGGTGGCACCACAGAAGGAAACAGAGGGTCAGCACATTGCACTGGGGCCTACAAGACACTAATGAATCACTGGATTTCGCATTGGCTGATACGGGAAATTACAAGGGAAATATAAAGTCCTTACTAACAACACAACACAATTTAATTATAGAAGGATATATAAAATGTATCATGGTTTTTTTCAAAGATAGTAAGGAGCACAACTGTTTTTAGCACTGATAGTAGTAAGAAATGTTTATGAGCATCAAATCAGCATATTAAAATTAATATTTTATACTTCAATTTACACATTAAATATATATATATATATATATATATATATTTAACTTAATTTTTTTCATGTTTTTTGTGTTTTAATTGTGTTAGCTGTCATTTTTATTGTTTTTTTTTAAACCAAATCAAAACATCCAACTGTAGTTTGATTGAGATTAAACTGGATACACAATGAAAAAGAACATGATTTTTGAAAATTGTTTAAAACCGAAATCTGTTTTTGCAAATTAACTCTTCATATACTTTTAAATGGTAGTGTATACTTGATAGTTTGTTTCAGCAGGGTATATATAGTAAGATATACGTGCTGCCTTAGAAATCCAACACTGTATTCATCTGAAATGAAAAGCCTGTGTTCATTATCATTAATAAGATACTGTAAGAGAGAGATACTTACAGTTCAGTGGTAATATATGTTCTGCTACTGGATGGTGAAAGTTGAGACCCATGCGGCCTACAAAGAGAGGAGAAAAACAAGCCATGAGAGTTATGACACCACTGAGACATCTGACATACTGAAAACCAGTTCATTACCCTTCTTTTACCCAATAACAGAGTTTAATTCACTAAACTGACATCAGATATAAGGCCTCAAAACCAATTCACCTGGAAGACTATTTATTTTAAATGCCTATTTCTGCTTTGTTTCTGTGAATGTTTAGGAGTGCAAATGAATTTTAGCACACAAATTGCTTTAAAGCTAACTAAAAGCAACAAAACTACTGTATAGTACTCGTATTGTATTATGAATTGTGTTGTAACTCCAAACCCTAACCCTAAGTTACATTATAACCCAATCTCGCTAATAAAACACTTGCATTTGCATTTTCAGATTGAAGGATTTGTCATATTAGTGAACATCTGGACACAATGACATCAATTATAACTAAGTAAACACACACAGGTTCTCTGTAACTACACGAAGTGTTAATTTGCATGTTTGTAAAACAGCTGTTGATTTATTTTCAGAGTCAGAGCTCTAATGTGCCTGCATTAGCAGTTTTGGTTACAAATGACAGCAAAGCTCCCGGGGGCTTCCAGAGAACGCTGTAAGCAAGCCTCGACGGGCTCTTACGCAAATTTCTGAACCGCTGCAAGACACATTTGCAAAGTTCTTCAGCGCACCGAGAATCCCCGAGATGCTCTGCCCTTCAATGGTTCAATCAATGCCAAACAAGGGCAAGTGGTGAGATATTTGTGCAACTTGTCAAGGTTTCAACAGGTATTTGGCTCTATGAGATTGTAAGACATACCAGCTCGCATGTGCTGTTCGGACTAGCGTGCGGTGCTATATATAGTGTCTCTGGTGAGAACCAGCAGCTGTGCTGAGAGCACATCCTTCATATGGACTATTTTCTCAATTCAAATCAAAGCAGCTCAACCGCCAGCCAATGTGCCAATGATAGCCAAAGCACACTAATAAAAAGGTATAAAGTTGATTCTAAATGAATGACGCATCACGGTTTGACACACCTTTGAACACCCCATGATTCATTTCACCAACAGCGTAAAGCCCTTTAAAGAAAGCCTACATTTCTAGTCAAAGGAGCAAGTTTGAACCTTTCGTAAAATCTGAAATATTTAATGAAGATTGAAACAACTAGAACCAACCAGGTTCGCAGGAAAAGCAAAATTTTGTATATACTGTAATAACGTATACAGTATTATATGCAGTTTATGCACTGCTACTGGAAGTTGGATTTACCTGACAAACAAAAATATATAAGATCTTGAATTTAAGTGCATGTTGAGTTTACATTCATTTAGGCATAAAGCTAATCACTAAATTTGTTTTAAAGATATTTGGACTTTTGCTACAACACAAAACACTTAGTACTAAAGGAAATGGACAAATACTTCCTTTCCAACATACATTTGGTTAAAACATTCACTGTGACAGAATTTGCATGAGCAGACAATAGGAGACACTTATTGAAATGTAAAAACTACAAATAAGTGAGTACGGTTCTAAACAAAGCCTCAACTTTACTGTACTTCAATATTTTCGAGGCTGCTGCTTTCACTTGTTTCAGACTTCAAGACAGCTGGAAGATTTGCTGCTGAATAAATTCCTCTCTAACTGACTGCAGCTGGGGTTCTTCTGACCCAACAGTGTCATAATGGACAGACTGAGTATCTGAACATTAACATTCTGTAAAATATACAACCAGCTTAGCTTAAATGTAGCGTAAACATGTCACAAGTTGGTTTACAGGGTTCACCAGATGAACTACTAAGTACAAAACCAGGTCACAACTAGCTTAAAGTGGCCATGCTGGTTTTGTAGATGTTTATAGCAAGATGTTGTATAGCAAGCCCAACCATGTAATGGCAGTCTAGCTAGTCAATCACGAAAAACCTGCCAATGACCAACTTGGACCTGTTACCATGCTCTCATTTTAATGTGGTTGTCGCTGGATTTGCCAGCATTCTCATGCAAGACGAACACACTTTTAATGAAACCTTACAGCTCACACTCAACTAAGATCAACATCAGTATTGTTTTGGCAGGGAAGAGACACCTCAAAGATAGAGCCGAACATGTTCCCCTGACATTTCCTCACAGGGGTCTATGGTTATGCAAATCATGCATTTCCCTTTCCCTTCTCGCTGTTTGATCAGGCCTGAACTCTGGAAGCAAATGTCAGCGTCTTTCCTTCTGCATGAAAGCAGGGCGACTTTCTAGTCTTGTTATGACAGATACACATAAGCTAACTTTTCCCCCGACACACCAGCTTAAAATAAAGGTTGAAATGGTTGATTTTTGACCATTAGAAATAGAAAAAAAATTCACATTTCACATTTTTGCTGCACTGATCTCAATATCCCTGGCATTGAACTATATTGCATTGAATTAGGAGCTCTAATGAAAAACATTATTAAATCATGACAATAACAAAGTCTCACGAATTTGTCAGCAACAGCTTTTGCTGTGGAAAACAAGGACTGAGACTGTAATGTCCTTGAAATTGTGCAACATTCACACACCTTAAGCTTCACACGGCCACCCTAACAGGACGGCTTTAAGGAAAGACAAACAATGTTAAACTATTAATAGAGACCCTACAGTGAAATGTGGTGCACTGAAAACTGACAAACTGCTGCAAAAGGGATTCAAGGGATATGATTAAACGGTGATGTGGGGTGTTTTTGTTGCGTCCAAACAAAGAAAGTCTGTGGGGTTTAGCGCTATTTTTGTCACCTTTGACGTTTATTGTATGATCAACTGAAGCATTCTTCAAAATGTCTTCTTTTTTGTCGTATAGAAGAAACCAAACCTTTTGGTTTTGGAATGACGAGCGAGTAAATAACTTCATTTTTAATTTTGGGAGAACCATACCTTTAAATCTAACCATTTAACTTAAAAAAATGTATTCGTTGGTAACACTGTACGATAAGGTACCATTAGGTGAATACGAATTTATCAAAATGATGTAGTTGCATCCCTATACGATATTAATAATTTATCTGAAAAAGCTTCAGCATGAAGGCTGATCTTTTATTGTCCGAACACACAATCTCAAATAAGAGGGACAGTTTGTAAAACTGGCTTGTGCTCTTTGTACATATTATCCTGGGCCTTCGATACGCGACGAGTTGAACCGTGAACCCTGAGACACTTTCATCAATGTCAGCGTTCAAAGTCACACCAGCCTAGGCTTGACAAACAAGCACTACTCTTGCATCATGATCTTAGTTCCCGTCTCAACTTTGGCCTACAGGGTCACACCGAGCTCTGACTGAACCCAGCAGACTTCAGCGTCCCAGATTACAGGTCACCCTGTCAAGTGTTTCCCTACTGCTAACTGTAATGAGAGGAACCTGTTTTGTGCAGATGTGAAGAAACAGTATCCTCGAATATATTCCTCTCATCAGCTAGCTCAGTCTGATCATTATGGCTGAGTTATTGAGCATAACGAAATCAGACTGCCAAGCTCTGACTGTCACCACAGTATCAGTCAAGCTCTGGAAGATTTTTCAAAACCTATGACGTGTAGGAAACAACCGATTTGGTTCAAACCTTTGGTCACAGTTACACAAGACAGATCATGTGAGAGGGCCAAAAGAAATCAGTGTGCATGTGCCTGCACAAAGGCATCTTTGTGATTATGCGTGTGTGTGTGTGTGTATGTGTCAATGTTGGGACCTCAGAAAGCAAGTGAGACTGTGCTCGGATCCAGATTACTCTGTTCTGCATTTCAAAACACAACCTTTCCTCCAAAATCAGATTAATGTGGATTTAGAAGTGTGAACAGGCTCAAAACCTGTGAAAAACGCAAGATTTTTAAAACATTATCCACTTTATTGTCCATATAGTCAAAGTCAATGGGCTCCAATGATGTTTGTTTTTCAAAATTCATTCATTTGTGATTTTTACAGAAGGTTGATACATTCCTTAAGTTCTTCAATGTTCTTTATATATTCTAAACCAACTTAGTCTTGCATGACCACTACCTTTTAGAAATAAAAGGTGCTGCTGTGCCTTTAAGACTTGTTTTAAAACACCCTCACATGCGAAATGAGGTCATATGATATACTATCAATAGATAAAATGGGTGATGACATTTTGACTTAATGTTAGTTTGTGTTCATATTCCTTGATAAGATTGCAGCAATTAGGAAAGACGACAATCCAAACAATTCCCAACGGGCACAATCAGCTTCTGCCTTTTACATAATTTTTCATTCAAGAGGCTGATTCACTTGAACATACATTACAATAAGGGGGAAAAATGATCAGGATTTTCATTTCGCCCCAGAAAAACAACAGACTGATTTGGAGTAATGAGTCTGTTTTACGGATCATTGATCTGCTAATGACCTCTTATAACCTTATCATCAACAACAGAAATGTCACGACAAGCAGATGCCAAAACTGTAGTGACTCACAGCATTTCACACACAAACACTACTAGTGCAGATGTAAAATGGGAACAGGTTCCCTTGGAAATTTAAATGGAATAATTTGGAAAGGACTTTAGAAGTTCCAAGAAAGATGGGTTTGATGCAAATATTTTACAGTCTTTAGTCTACTTTCCTGGCATCTGCTTGAGGTGAGCAGCGTTGCCAGGTTGTCTGGTAGTCGGTCAGGATTTTCTGCTTTATTCCAGGGGTGCTCACTCAAGTATTTAAATCCTATAACTGCCAAATTTATTCTCACAAACACATTTGACCCACAACTGCCTAAATCTATTTCCTCAGTTCAGCTCTTCTCTCACCCAGATTTGGAAAAACAACTCCACACCTGAGACGTGGCCCCCGATGTGGCTCTCCACGCATCCAGGACATAAAAACAATTTCCCTCTCCTCCTGTTTTACACGCTTCCATTCTTCTCTCATGATATCCCATGAGACTCTAGTGTGATCTTAAAACATCAAATGAGAAAATTTCCCACAACTACTAAACTTTCCCTTCAGCAAATGATCTGAATATGGTACCAGAGTCACTGAATATGAATATTAGTCAAAAATCTGGAAAAATAAATATGAAAAACCTAAAATACATTTTACAGACATTTCTGAGCATATAAAGAATTCAGGCTTTTGATCAGCAGTGTATATTACGCGCAACATTATTTTGCAACCATTATTAACCAAGAATTATTATAGAAAAGTACACCAAAACAAACAAATAACCATGATTGAAGCCAAGAGCTTTAAATATTTTGAGGTCAAAAGAACATAAAAGCATGGATGTTTAAATAGTCCTAACCTGCAAAATGATTCCTCCATATAATATCAGCGATAGTCATTGGTGGGCCAGCAGCAGGGTGATGTTTACCTTTGTCATGGTTTGTCCCAATCATGTCCATTAGGGAATTCTCCAAAGTTTGCAAGTTGAATGGGTCAAATGGGCGATTCCTTTCCTGAAAGACAGAAGGACTGGGTCAAAGGTCAGAGTCACTCCGTCACCTTTTCACAGTCTTTCAAATTAGCATCAGTCCTGAAGTTAGGGCCAAGTTCAGACACCAACAAACTGAATGCCAGAGATGTTTTTGAATGCCTTCTACCTGTTTTCAATCTTCAGTAGCAATTTTATGAACATTTTGAAGTGTTGAACAGCAACATTCCACATCTCTTCCAAAGACTATAGAATACCCAACAGGTGTCACTGGTATAGTTATGAACCGAGAAGGTGCCTTCAGGGCTGGATACACGCAATGACTGGTCTATTCTGAGAAATAAGCATTTTTAATAGTATTTGAGCAAAATATACAACACTTATGATGCCAGTGTTGTCAGATTTCATTTGTGATTTCAAACACGATATTTAATCATAAGCTTTGCAAACAGTTCTAGAGAATTTGATGCTTTCCTATTCAAAGAGATAGGAGTGACACTTGGATGCCAAAGAGGTGTTTCAAAGATGGCTGCCGAGTGACATGACTTGCCTTAAAGGGACTTTTTGGGAACCACCCAAATAGACAATAAGAAAGTACCTGACTTATATGTAAAGTGAACAACAGTTTTTGTTTATATTTACTAGGGCTGTCCCTGACTAAGGATTTTCACAGTCGAATCTGAATTTTCGAATCTTGCCAATAGTCGATAGTCGAATCATATGTTTGGGGGCGGGGCAAAATAAGAGTCATGTCATTCATTGGACAGTCGTAATTACTGATGGTAACACACAATAGAAATGTGTAACAGAAACCTCGCAGATACAAACGAAGAAAGTGTTTTATGTTTCCTTTAAAAGATAACTAACATTCATTGAAACCCTAAGAATTCACAACATTTTTTTAACAGTAAAGCTCTCATTATAACTTTATGAATGTGACAATAGTTATGTTCTGCTTTTGTGTTTTGAACTGTGCTGAAGATGATCAGTAGAATGAAGCATGATAACAGGATTTTAGTGAGATTTCATTTATCTCATATAGAATACACTTTGTTATTGATATTGATTATATTAATATTAAGACTTGTAGGCTTTCTGAACAAAGTGCCCTGAATGCAGAAGCTCTGAATGAACTCCTTTTGTGGATGCGTTCTCACTATAACGTTTTGTGTATGACAGTCTCAGTCATAGTTATTAATATTCAGCATTGTTTGTCCTGCTCGTGCTATGCACGGAAGAGATAAGGGCTTTACTGCAGCGTAACTGAACCAAATCTTAGACGACATAAATATTATACACAATATATATATAAACCAGCTGAAATGTTTTGAAATCACTTGTACCCTAACCTGATCGAAAAACACTCAATTTGAGTCTGCCGCCAAGATGAGGTCTCTGTCGGTCATGGATCATGGAAAATAAAAACTAAATTTAAATCTATAGGGGTGGTTGGATTTATTCACGCAGGTTAAAATATTTATTTAAAGCTTCTTTATTTCAGATTCTTATTTACAGCATTATTTTAATAGGTGGCATATTAACATATTGGGAGAAAACTGGTAGTTCTATGTGAAATCAGACATTGAGCAAAAATGGTAGGATCATAACACCCTGCAAATATTGGACTGTGAGATTGGGAGTGAATCAGGCTGTTCGAATCGAAGCATCAAATCATCAACTATTCGAGGACACCCCTAACTTTTACATGCCATTTAAGGGTCAGTAAATCAGGTTATAAAAGGTTTTTTTTTTAAAGTCATTCTTGCTAACTTAAGTAAAGCTAAAATAAAAATGACATGTAAATCTAATATTAAGATCAAACTTTCACAACTAAAAATTATAAATTTTGCTTTGACTACTAATTACTGAAGTTCTAAAATGACAGAATGAGAAATAGAGTTAATTAGAAATAGTAAAACATACAGTACATACATTGATAATTACAAATGCACGTAATCAAACTGTAATAAAAATTGCAATGAAAACTGATATAATATAAAAGGCAAGTTAAAAGATTAATAAATACTATGAAGGAGTATAAATATTACAGAATAACATTGGTCCATAGATGACCATGAATTGTTATCACAATTTTTCTCATAAAAGTTGCAAAAATACGAAAAAAATCCCCATTATATTATAATATATCATATGCTTGAAATTATTTATAGTTAAGAAAAACATGTTTATATATTAAATACATTAATTTAATATAAAATATAACAATATAAATGTATACACTGAAATATTTTCAAAATATATGCAGTATGTGGGTGCATTTCTATATACAAAATAACTGTACACAGCACACACACACACACACACACATATATATAAGTTATATATCAAGTTTGTTTCCAGGTTGATCTGATGGGTTTAGTGAGCTTTTGCCATTTTTGGGCAGACTGAACAGGCTGTCAGTTGGTATGTTTATATTTACAACGTATAAACAAACATTAAAAAAGTCACTCAGGGCAACAACATTATCTATTTTTTGATCAGAAGAACTATGAATTTCAAACTCGTGCTGTGCCGCATGACTATGATCATCATCTCAACCTCAGTGTTTTCCTGCCTCTCAAACACTAATCAAGTGAGATGACTGCATGTAATCAAACAAGTTAAAGACAATGAGCAAGAGAATAAAGAAAAAGCGGCAGAGAGAGTGAGCTGGCCAAAGTGTGTGGATGAATACAGCAGTGGGCAGAGGCCAACCGAGGGAAGCACATTGTTTGCACATCGAGCCCATTGTCCCGCAACTGGCTGAGCATTCAAAAAGCGATATTTCCCCTCTCAGGTTCCAGATAAAAATCTGCCCACTTTGTGAAAATCATGAGCAATCAAAACGCTGAGCTCTTCACTTCAGTCACTATCAGATACAAGCCACACATATTTCAGCATTAAACAACACACACACACACCTGCCACATCTTTTATTGTGGCAGCCTGTTCGCACACCTTATACGTTTTACCTACTAAACTAAATACTATATGTTCCTAAAACTGCGGTCTGTCAAATAAAAACTGTTTAAATTAGTCTATCAGCTATATATTTTGCTTGCATTAACTCCAGTGAAAAAGCTCTTGATTTGCTTTTAATAAGGGGAACTGTATGCATTGCAGACATTCACTTTAATGATGACAAAACTGATCTGCAATATCAGGAAACGGACAGCATTGTGGGCAAAAGTGCATGACATCAGACTTAAAACAACACTTTTTCATGTGAATAACATTAGTGGTCAGCTAATATGTTTTTCAATGCCCGAGGTTAAATGGAACGGTCATATTTGTGTTGCAGTTTAATAACAAACATCAAGGTGCACAACCATACAAATCAATTCACAAAATGTAAAAAACAGAAATTTGTGCGTGAAAAATAAAAACAAATAAACAGTATTACTTTTTTAATTGCTATTTTTGTTACAAATTTAAAACTTGATTTTTTTTGGTCACTTTGTTTCATCAACATTAATAAAGTGCAATTTAAACAAACTATTAATCTGTGTGCATGACTAATCAAAAAAAAATTATAATTCAATATTATTATAATATCAACACAATTATGAAAAAAAGCATGCAATCAGAATCCAATAATGCTTTCACAATCGTAAGAATTAATCAATTTGCTTTGTTGAAATAAAAATATCAATGCCCTATAAGAATATCACTGTGTCAACAGTAAGCAATAATGTTTCCCTTCATGACAGCTAGAGCAGGCCCCGCCCCCACACCCAACAAGCACCAATCAGATTCGAGTGGTGTTCCCTTTAAACGCCCCCAAAGGAGCTACAGGAGAGCCTCTGATGGGAATTTGAACCCTTCCACTTTACAATGACATTGATAGAAACAGCTGGAAAATAATTCAAAACAACTCTTCCTTAAAGAGAAACATAACGGATATCAGAATAATATGTATTTCTGAATTATAAGTATATATCAAGTTTTAAGTCTAATCTGTAGAAATTTAGCCACACAGTCATATCGTTCAATACATAAAAAATAAATAAATAAATAAAAAGACTTTCATGTGAAATTACAATATTTTATTTTGAATATAACGGTTTTCAATGTATTATTATAATGTAACATGCTTATAAATAATGTTTTATGATAAATTACATCTAGAAATAGTTTCATAATCAATATGGTACATTATGTATAAATACAAATGTCTGTATTTTATGAATATTTTGATGAATTATCACAAATGTCTATAACAATTAAAGGCTATATAAAAAAATGTAAATATTATTCCTAATTCTATATGTTTATGTATTTTATGTATAAACAATGTATATTTATTATGTATATAGGCTATTATATGTACAGCCTATGTTTTTGATGCATTATTATAATTCAGCATATCTATAAATGACGTTTTATGATCAATTACGTCTATAAAATGTTTTATAAAACATTATGATACATTACAGATGACAGTATTTTATGAATTATGCATTATCAAATTTTTGGCTTTTATGTAATATATACGGACTAATCTCACCTGAAATGGCAGCATGTTGTTGCTGTTGTCGGTTCTGAAGGGCTCCGGAGGCTCTGAGATCATCCAGGGTTTCTGCAGGGCTCCTGGTCTCTGGTATTTCGGGGGTGCGATGACATTGCTCGGGAAGGGCTTCTTTGTCGGGGAGATGGGGTTGAGCGGAGACGGGACGCCGAGCCCGAGCGCTCTCCGCAGGTCTCTGCCGCTCCAGGGGTTTGCCGCGGAGCTCCACACCGCGTTCTGATGGTTATTCCAGGCGGACGAAGAAGCGGACGACGCGGACACTTTATTGATGAGCGTCTGGTGGCTGTAGGGGTTCCTCTGGTTCACACTCAGAGGAGACCTTCTCATCTGCGGGGAAAAATTACCTCCGAACACCGGGTTGACGTGATGGGGAAAGTTTTGAAAAAGCATCGTCCCGTTTACCGACGGAATCCCGGCTTGGAAAAAGCCTTCGTCTACGGCGTTGGTGGACCAAGTGTTGCCGAACGACGGCGAGAGAGAGGAATCCTGAGGGAAACCCAAACCCGGTAACACCGGAGACTCCATGGCGACCCGCTCGTTGTGACCGACGTGGTTCTGCTCTTCCAGGACCGGAGGCTCGGAGGGGGTCGGGGTGGATGGAGACTCTGTATTTGACGGCTCTTGGTGCTGGTGAGGCTGAGCTTTGCTTTTGTCCATCAGTAAATCATCCTGCATGTTTTGAGCTGAAACACAGATGATCAGTTATTATGGATCACAGCGATCAGGCTGGGGTTTTTATTATTAATGAGCCCCTGATCAGCCATGTAGCTGCCAGGATCGGTCTGTACTCCGGTTTTACCCCCCTCGCAACTCGAATAACGGAGAGAAAAGCTCGGAGGTCACCGATATTCACCAATTTTCGCCACGTCTCGTTTTTCTCTCACCGGAACTCCAGACAGAAATGAGAAACTGATCCTGTTCCTGTTTTTTTTCTCCACAAGCCCCGCCCCTCAATTTGCATACGTCAATAAATACAGCTGCGTCCTTCAGCAAGGTTAAAAGAGACACCCATAAATAAATGAGGAAAATAGCTTTGCATGGTTTACTTTTAAGCGTGCTGTCATTTGCTCGTAGGACTTCGCGTAGTTGTCTTTTGACGAATGACATACTCCGCTAACGTGCCAAAAGTTTCTCTGCAGTTTTACATCACTAGTGCAGCTAATAATATGACTAAATAATATAGCTGATTCAGTGCATTACAGAATACATGCTTATATTTCAGGTGACTTCATCCCTATACAGTACCATGTTCGATAATATTGTTTTGATGAGTATTTATGATGTCGATTCTTACAAACGTATCTATTTATGTTGTGCAAATTATTGTGCATCTAATTTTGTGAATTCATACAATCTGTAAAGTACATATCTAGTAATCTAGTAAGAAAATGCATGTACAGTTCTAACTATAAGTTGGTAAACTATACGTTCAGGCATTTGGACTTGGATGGTGTTCAGCAGACCATGGCACAGCTCAGCAACTAGGTTATATTTGCTGCAGGATCTTGGGTTACACCCAGCAATGCTGCACAAAACATCTACGCAACACAAATCTCTAAAGCTTTTAATTTTTTTCGCTTCATGGCTTTTAATCAAACAGACATATCCTAGAAACATCTCTATTTTTGCACCTTTTATTGTTTACGAATTTCGTGAAGGGTTAGCCTGCCGTTTCTTATGCAAAACAGATCGAGCGAAAATATATTTTAACCATATGGGAGGTAAAGTACATTAATTTCTACATACCTCTTGAGGGTTTCTACGATGCCAAAAATATATTCCCATGAAAAACAGGCCGAGAATGCGACAGTTTTAGCGAGCCTGATGGATTTATGAACTCAACCTTTAATCAAATCTTAATCAGAATAGACGATCGTAACAAGATCAAGAGCGTTTCTGCCAAATATTCCGTCCGTTAATCCTCGTTTTGCTGCATTAGAGCTGCATATTCAAGGTCATTATAGAAATCATCACTTCAGAGTACGCGTTTACCATCTGAAAGACAGTACATAATATTGCTTTATACCGGCACAACACATGCATGTATAATGTCATGCATTTCTAAAATGCACCGGGTTATTGTAAAGGGAAAGAAAACAAATCCAACACTTTAATCCGCCGCACACAACTCAGAGTAGCTATTATTAAACACACATAACATGCATCTGATGGGTTGACTTTTTTTCTCTTGCTTTCTTTTTTCCCCGCTGTACATGAATCAGACTTTACCTTATCGTTCACCTTTTGGGATTCTGTAAATAAGGCTATTTCTGTTTGTCTCGCCTGGGTTATGATATGACAGATGAGCTGCCCTTCTGCAGTCGCCTCAACAGCTGATTGACTGCGGCGCATGGCTAATGCACTGAGGGATTATGGGAAATGTAGTTTTTCGGTCAATACGGCCATCAAAGGCACTATATGACATGCTGAAAAGCGGTGCGCAGTGATGTGATTAATAGGTTTTGGACTGTAGATATTATGGATTTTGCTGGAGCACTGCACGGAACAATAAGAACTCAGGGCAAGACTTATCCATTTTAATTTAGCCAGGTTTAGTGACAGTGACAATGTTTAAATGCATAACAAATCTATCAAAATTAACTGATATAAAGTTTAAATCATTCACATGAATTAGGCATAATTGAGATAAGATTGTATTATATCAAGATAATATCAAAATAAGGATGCAAATCTGCTACACGATTCCATATTTATAATGTGAATTTATTTATGGTATAATGAACTTAAATTATAGCTCTAAGATATATATTCATTAACTAAAACTAATAAATAATTAATATACAGTAAATATTATTACATGCCAAAAGTGATTGAAATTGATCAAGGTGGGGCAAATTTGGGGCATTTTCCTAAAGAATAGTAGAGTTAATTTGACAGAAAATAGCAGAAGATGCTTGTCACTTAAAGTCTCATGTAGCAATGAATTCAATAAAAGAAAAGAAAAAACAACAACAAAAGAAAGGATTGAAATCATAACACATCAGCAATAAACAGACAAACACACAAATAGCATAATTACCTAACCATATGCCATATGAAAAGGGAAATGAATGAAGTCCTCACTCATGCTATTATTATTTCCTGGATGCTCTGCCATGTTAAATAAAATATGCATTCTAAGCATTTATAAACTGTCCTGAAATATGTTAACTCTCCTTACCACAGTACGAGGTATTCTGAAGCCAAATATGTATCTTCATGTTGCTCCAGCAGGCGTAGTCCCTCTTGCTGTAGGCTGCCTGCCTCTGCGAGAACATAAATTTTTATATTTTTGGCTACATGACATGAAGACTACACGTCCCGTAATGCACCTGTGCTCTCGCGAGAGTCAAGTTAAGGCTCGCACAAGCGCGCTGCTGCGTCTGCTCGCGTTTTCTCACGCGCAGTCAATGGAGTCGCTGCGCGTTTCTGGAATTACTGACATTTATGAATATTCATTAATAGATCGGTTTATAATAACCAATCTCAATGGTTTATAATCAGGCTTAGCCTGTTGTTTGATGACAGTAAGACGCTCGCATGCGTGTTTAGCACGGTGTTAAGATTCCCTGCGGCCTGACGACCAAATCTCTATTATTAAAATATTTAAATATTGTCCTAATTTAGTTTTCAGTCATTAATTAAGTGTGTGGACTCATGTAAATATGGCAGAAGAGGGAGCGGTTGTGATGCAGCAGATTGTGGACAGGTAAGTGAACGAAATGCAATGTAAACAAACAAACGGCTAATGTCAGCTACTTATCAACCTGTCAGTAAAGAGACATTTGTGGGCTTTTATATAGTTGGTGATATTCTTAAACATATATAAATAGTCTTAAAGAACAGTTAGAGTAGCTAATGAGTGACTGTTTGCAGGTTTAGAGCGTTTTTGCTCTTATATAGAGATGCTAAGTCTGTTACTTACGTGACGTGACGTGTTTGACGAAGGGGCGTGACCTTCATTTGGCCTTTTAATTTGGTTTTGATTCAGTCTTGCTCCTTTGATCTTTAAGGTCGTTTATGTTTAACAGCTCCTGTTTCAAAGATACATCAATTTATTTAACGTCTGATAACACTGATTGGTGTGTCTGGAAACTAATGTGCAGAATTGTCACAATATTAGTAAATAACTATTAGACTTCAATAACAAAATGTGAAGTATTTATATTATTAATGTGCATTCATGGTATTAATGTTTTAAATATTGATTTATAATAATCAATTATGTATTATATGTGTTTTAATTAATTCCTACCTATAGAAATGTTGATTATTTGAGCTGTAAAGTTGATTACTTCTGGTTATGTGTAATAGATGTAATACCTGATTCCTAAGCATTTTTAGTTAACTTAGCTTGTATCACGTGAGTGCATATTTTACTGGCTTAATCAAGTTTACATGGTCAATACAGGAATTAAAAACAGTGAGTTTTAAGACTTCATAATATATGTTCATTACAGTTTGTTTAACAAACTTTGTAACAAAATTAAAAAGTTTTTCATCAGCACTATGACAGCTTAACACGTATTGACCCCAGAATTTTCCTTTAGTAGAACAGCTTAAGTCATAAGAGGCTTGATGGCCAGTTTGATCTGACTTGCACACCTGCCCAGGTCAAAAGAAAAAAAAAAAAAACATGCCTTGCTTGGTTTCAAGTATTATGAACTTTTACTTTTAATGTACCCAGCAAAAAGGACAGTGTGTCCTGGAGAAGTTTATAATGACACTGTTGTTGTGGTTAGTTTTTTTTTTTTTTCAGATTGACCCTAAGGGGTCATGAATAAACAGCACTATCAAATACGTCATGTAATTGCAGATTTTCTATATATAGGAGCATTTTTTGATAAATGACATGGACAAGTTCTCATTTCAGTAATTATTCATTGGGTCACTGCGTAGAGTCCAGCTGTTCGGTGTCCTGACCTTGTCCATGTTTTTCCACCCAGGCTGTCCCATTTGCCAGAGGGCCAGCACTTAAACTAGACTGCAATTGCCTGCTGATGGGACACAATTGAGCGGATATGTTTCATCCCAGTTAAAAAAACACTGCTAATATATATATTTGTATAGACACACACAAAAGTTTCAAAAGTATTTTTTTTTTTTGAAAGAAATTATTACTTTTATTCAGTAAAATGAAGGTAAAGGTAAATAAATTGCAACATTTCTACTTCAAAAAAGTGCTGTTCTTTTTGACATTTTTATTTTAGAATCCTAAATTGTAATAAAAATAATATGCATTTTAAGAAACTTTTTTTTTATATTTAAAATATTTTTTAAGAAAATATTTTTATTTAACAGCGATTTAGTACATTGATCAAAAACTTTTACCATTGTTTCTGTTTCAAATAAATGCTGTTAATCAAATAATCTTGAATTGAAATGTAGCATGGTTTCCACAACAATATGAAGCAGTCCAGGGGCCTGTACCATGATGGTGGCTAAACAAACTCAGAGTTACAGGATTAGTTTTGAGTTGACAAAACCAAACCA
>JAUCMS010000022.1:14804171-14816593 GCA_032357445.1 Enteromius radiatus | reverse complement strand
CAGCTGAAGATAATGAGGAAATCACATCGCTCCGCTTGTGGATAAGTGCATTCCAAACAACTAAATAATGACACGCAAGTCTCCACTAACAAGGAGATACAAGGGATCACTTTGATGATTTGGAAAATGACCATGAATCGTTCGATACACGACACGCGTATCGTTACACCCCTAATATTTACGGTGGCCGAGAGGTGCAAAACAAATCATAATTCTGAAAACAAAATAACAAGTCAGAAAACACAACGACAAATGTGAGGTCAGAAGACAACGTTCATCATCCAGAGGAACCGAACTCTAACACCAGAACCCGGGTGTGCGCCAAAAGTGCTAGTGTGAAGAGCCCTCAATGCTGTTTGATAGGCTATAACACAGATGCAGTTTAATTTTCCCAATAAAAAGACCGTTTGACTCTTAATATTTTGTATTCTTTCCTGCCCCACAAAATCCCAATTTAACACACATCTGACCCCACCCCCCCCATTTTCTAAAATAGCAAAAGAAAAATGCCACAATAGTGTCTTAATGAGTTAGCGAATAATAATAAAGAGAGAGAGAAAATGTACGACAGTCAGGTCACTCCCAAACGCTATATTAGAAACACCCTCCCATCATCTTAACTAGTTTTTTGTAATTTGACTCAAAAGTAATAAAGTAGTTATAATAAGGCAAATGTACATGCATATTTTTTTTAGTACATAGTAAGGTTAATTCATACAATATATTTAAACTGTTACTTTAAGACTTTAGCTAGTCTGCAGTTCTTCCTGTATTCCATGATTGACAGATCTCTCGTCCAGTCAGCGAGTGGTGCTGTCTCAAACTACACCTACCTCTTCTGGTTTATCTGATTTGTCGTTGTGTTCTTGACTTGTTATAATGTTTTCAGAATTATGATTTGTTTTGCACCTCACGGCCATCATATATATTTATTTTTGGCTCAGAAAAACAAACAAAATTGCAATTAATTTAAACTGAAAACCTTCACATTTCTTTAAAGCAATTTAAAGCAGAATTACGCTATACTTTTTCTTCTTTGACCCATGAATAAAAATGTTTCTTGAGCAGTTAATGAACATCATGTGACACTGAAGACTGAATGTTGACACATAAAGACTCAATGATGCTGAAGATTCAGTTTTGCATCACAGAAATTAGTTGCATTTTGAAATAAATGCGATTACAAAACAGTTATTTTAAATTGCAATGATATATCACAATTTTGCTGTTTTGGTTGTGGATCTTTTGAACAGTAGTAAAATTGAACTTGCCTCCTCTTACTTGTGCTTACATTTGAGGAAATAGTAGTTGAGATGAAAGTACTGGACTAGCTGTCGGTAAAGTAGTTTATTGGCACATTAGACGGTTTGTAGACGTGTGTCAGTTGTCATGGTGAAAGCTCTCATCTCCCTCAAATGGATCCTGCATCCTTCTCTAATGTCGGTCACTGAGGCAACAACCTTCACAGGTCTGCGTGGAAGCAGATAGCTGTATACCATCGCTCGGCTCTATCAGACTCCAACACACGGCCTTATCGAGGCCTGCCACCCGCAGCTGCTCTCTCTGCAATGCAGCTCTTCGTCGCTTGAAAAGACGGGGTCATGCTTAAATCCTGTCTGACCTTTAAGTGGCAGACACTCTATCACCCTCTTTTGTTCTGGTCGGTATTCAGAAAGCCGGCTCCGTTTATTTTGGCTGTTTTTAAACCTCACTTTCTCTGCCCTATTGTTTTTCACATCTAGCTTTGATGTGTTTTCACGTCATCATGGATAAAACGTGCTGTCTTTTCAAATGTTTGTCTGAATCATGTTTGAAAAGTGTCTGGAAACAATCCACCATCATTTGGACCTTTGGTGTTATGTTCTGTTTGAAAGTCAGTAAAATGAATGGGATATGCTATGGAAGTCCATTTCTACAGTGGAAAAAAGGTAATTGTGACTCTATTTATTGTACAGTTAAGACAATTCTGAACTGTACAATACACAATTCTGAGTAAAAAAAAACAAAAATAAAACATGTCCCCTTCAAAATTTGAAGTTTACATAATTCTGATTCAACAGTCCTGTTTTTTTCTGCTTTAAGAGCAAATGTAAAAAGTTAACTGCGATTATTTGTCTCACAATTGTGGCTTTTTTTCCTTGTAAAATGTAAATTTTTCTCTGGAGAAAAAGGTAATTGCCATTATTTTTCTCGCAATTCTTTTTTTAAAGATTAATTTATTTATGCCTTTTATTATTTTTTTATTTGAAAAAACTGGCTTTCATAAATTGCTAATGTTCCACTAGATTTGACCATTTTCAGAAGAAGATTCTTATGCAAAACTGATGGCAATGCTAGGTGACTTCTGCAGTGATTGTTAGCAGCACTCCTGCAATAGTTGCATTATTTAACAGAAAATGACTGTTATGATTTCAAATATAAATGTAGTTTTAAGTAACTATAGCTGTTCAGTCTAAGGTGACTTACTGTTGCACTAAAACAGACGTATAGATTTATTTATTTTTTTTTTTGAAGTGCTGGTAATTCTATGTGGTCTGTGAATGTGTGTTTCCCCTGGCTTTATACATTTGCTGATGAAACGTGATCTTGTGGATGGGTCTTGTGACTCTGACCACAGGGGAGAGAGTGAGAGTGTGTGTGTTTATGGATCAGCAGTGGGCCACATCTGACCCCTCCTCAAGAATAAATATAGATCACAAGTTCAAGATGACTGGCATTACTGGAAAACAGTGACTGAAGTTACATGAGCTGTAATGTGGCTGGTGCTTGAGCGATACACCAACTGTAAACTAGTTGAAATCTAGACAGATGAACAAAGAGTAGTTTTGTTTTAGTTTTTCACTTTTTCCCCGTATTCATTGTAGTTTTAATAATTTTTTAAAATATATATATATATATATATATATATTTTATGTAGTTCTTATCATTTTTAATTTAAGTTGAAGTTTTAGTTATTTTAGTACTTTACATGAAACGAGAAAAGTGACTAGCTGAACTAAAATAATGAAAAAACTGAAAAAAACCCCCAAAAACTTTTATTTTAAGTATCAATTTTAATGTTTTAAGTTTTAAATTTGATGATTGTAAGAACACCTTGGTGGCAGTATAATAATGATAATACACTTTATTTGTAATAAGATCCATGATGTTTCTAATTAAAAACGGATTATTATCAGTATTAATAATATTATTAATAATAATATTTTAGTTATTTTAATAATTAAATGAAAGTTAATGCAAATATTTTAATATTTAAAAATACTTTTGGTTTAAAATATTTATTTTTATCCTGTGTATTATTGGGGAAATGCCATGTTCATAATGAATGCATTATTGTTTAAGATTTGTATTACTCTTTATATGATATGAGTGAAAATGCAATTCAGTCAGAGGCTAATAGCAGCCATGTCGCTTTATTGCTCTATTTGTGTCAGTATAGTAGAAGTGTCTGAGAACTCAGAGGTTCCTCTGATGCTCAACAACTACTTTCACTCACTAACTGTTGGCTGGAAGATCATTCAGGTTCCCACAGTCACGTGACCACAGCTGAATGAATAAACTCATTGTGTCGAGATTTTAATGCCTCTTTAGATGCAGTGTGACCTAGTAGCAATGAGAACATGCAGGAGAGTTTGTTATTGTAACATTTTGTGAATCACACTGTTGGTGTTCTTTTCAATGCTTTGATACTATTATTGCTCATGCTCGGTTTGAGGTTTGTTGAGGAGTTTACAGTAGAACTTGTATGCTTCCACATTATCTGGCCAAAGGGAAGCATCTAAACTTGCACACATATTCCTGTTTTTAAAGCAACATCGGTCAACAGTAGCTAAATGAGCCACTTGATTCATGAAAACTCATCCTGTGTGAAACAGGAGCTGATGTTATGGCTCTAGAGTTCAGGATATTTAAACTATTATCAGGGTTATCAGTTCCAGAGACCCCCTCGCTGTTGTATAGATTGTCTTTCTGTGTCATGTAACCGGCTTCTCAACATGTAAAGAAAGGTGAGCGGTATCAACTTTCTGACCTCCTGATGGTATCTCATAGACATTAGAGCTATATTCTGCAAGACCTCAAGTAGTAATGAAGAAGAGTGTTTTCTGGGCATCTAAGAGGGATTTTTGTAGCATTTGTTCCCGGAAAATTACTTATTGGCAAATGGTCCAGTATATTGGAGATATTTTAAGCATCATATATGATCACAAACAGTGCTGAAGAGTAAAAGTCATGTGTCTTCAGTTACAGCAGCGAACAGAATATGATCACAGTTGTTCAGCTGGGCAAAGTCCATGTTTTATTAGCCTTATTATTCAAAAGTGTTTTGCACGTGTGGAGATAAGGTGCTGTAATAAGCACATGCTTATGTTATCCTAGTAATTATATGGTCTAGTTTGCATGGCCATAAAATATTATTGCTGAGAATTTTTATATGCCTTCTCATGATTAAATTCTGTTTAATATAATTTTGAGTCCTAGAAGCATGAACTTGCAAACAAGAAAAGAAAAAAAAATAACCTGCATTTTAAGGGGAGAAGGTCTAGTTATATATAAAATGAAAATTTCTTGTAATTTCATTATTTAATTTTTGTTATTTCTGTAGTTTATCTAAAATATTATTAGTATTTACACCTTTTACCAGTGTCTTTATTTGTAAAGCATTTTTCATTCTTAAAAAAGAAATTATGGGAATTTATTTTTTATAATTAGTAGTTCATTTCTCTTTAAAAATGCGGTTATACATTTTATTTTATTATGTATTAGCAGTGCTTTAATATTTATTTATATAGTATAGTTAAAATATTAAAATGTTATTAATATTAGATAAACATACAATTAGATATTATTCTTAATATATTATTAATATAAAATATTAAAAATAATTTTTGTATATTATTATTTGTAATTTATTTATTTATTTAAGAGTAAGCCCATTCTCACAAAAATCAATGGGAATAATTTATTATTTATAATTAGTAGTTTATTTATTTGTATAGTTGTTTTAAATACGCTGTATTTCATTTAATTATGTTTTAGTAGTATTTTTTTATTTATTTGTATAATTTATTTATGCATTAAACATGTTATTAGTATATAATTTATTTATTTGTAGTTTAAGTACAACTGGTAATAAAATAGTGGTGATGTATCTGAGAATGTTTTTTATTTCCCTCACAAAACAAACAAAAATGTCATCATGCTATCATGTCATATCTTGTGTGAATTTTCCTGAGGATCGTATAGCCTGCCGTTTGAAACTTTACCCCGTTGAGTGAAGACAAACAAGCCTAAATCAGCTTGTGTTTCACAGCACAATTTGTTTTACCTTGTTTATTGGATGATATTCGGGTTGTCTGACCTTTCACGGAGCACCTTAATGAACACAGCTCTTAGTGTGTAAATCCGTGTTATGTGAGTGTGCTTGAGTGAGGGGCGACAGTGAGGAGTCTTGGGTTTCACGATGGTGATTGTGTTACTGATGGTTGTCACGATGAAGGCAGAGTTACAGGAAAAGGAGAAGCAGGTTCTTAAGGAACATGGAGAAGCATCTTTGTCTTTATCACTGATCTTGTGAAGATTTCAGATCGTTTCGTTACTCCATATATTGCTTCTAGTCTTTCGGTCTTCATTTGGGAGAAAATACATTCAGACACAATCTAAAAAAATATTCAGCTTTTTTCTTTGTTATGCAACTAAAAATTGGTGCAATAGTTCACCTCAGAATGAAAAATGCACTAAAAATGTACTCACCTTCAGGCCATCCAAGATGTAGATGAGTTTGGAACAGATATTTAGCATTACATTCCTCACCAATGGATCCTCTGCAATGAATGGGTGCTGTCAGAATAAGAGTCCAAACAGCTGATAAAAACATCACAATAATGTATAAGTAGTCCATCAATTAATGCCTTGTGAAGTGAAAACTTGCGTGTTTGTCATAAATTCATCATTAACTATCGAATTATTCAAAATGAATCACCCACACTCATCTACATCTTGCATGCCCTAGGGGTGAGTGCATTTATTTATTTTTTTTTTTTTTTGGCTAAGCTATTCTTAATGTGGTTGTGCTTTCACCTACCCATTAGCTTTATTTATAATTTTTACCAAGTAGTACAGAAAGTATCTTTGTACATTAAACTGAGATTTAAACTGATTATTTATTATAGAGATTGTTTTAAAAAAGATCAAAAGGTGCATATAGGCACAAACCTCTGGGATTTTCGTCTGATGGTCCTGAGATGATTATGGGAGGTTCATGATGAGGAGCACGTGATTTTGGTCATCCGAGCGGCTCTTCATCCCTCATGTTTTATTCAGAAACAGACCGAATGGAAAATCTCCTGCAGGAACCTGAGAGAGCGACCGAGTCTCTATCCCTCCTCCAGCAGCACAGAAACACAGATTTAAAACAGATTATTTTCAGGATCATCATTAGACCTCGTCGTCAAAATCATCAAAATGAAACAATATATTGGCTATTATTCAGGAATTTGCAACAACAATATACACAATTTTGATCTTTTCTCAGCAAAGTAATATGCATACATGCAGGTCATTTGATTGTGAGTGTTTCTAATGCAAAGACTAGAGAGTGACAGCAATTTTGTCATCATATTGAGAATCAACTGGCATATTATGTAATTAATTCATTAAAACTTCAGTACATTAAACAATTTTATTTAGTCTTTAAATTATCTTGATTTGTAGGCTTTTCTCAGCAAATGTATGACTTGTCATGCAATTGTGATAATTGAAATAATTACCATATTATACTAAGACATTATAGTAGATTAAACCAGTTTCTCTCAAACACGTTGGTTTAGATGGATTAATTTTTTTTTCTCTCTCTTTCAAGGTGGAGTTCATGGTCTTGTTTCATTCTTGCTTAGTCACTGACCCATATTACTCTGCAGTTGCCTCTCTTTCTATTTTTTTGTTTGCCAACTGTCCCTTGATACTTTTAGGAGTTAAACTATAAAAATAGCTCCTGGAGCCTTGAACTTTACACAGTAACATGAAAAACTTTCTCTTCACCTTTATGTTGTTATACTTTGCCCTGAATGAACCGGCGAGCCGAGCACTAATGTGTTTCGGTCTGTGTTTTTCAGGAGTTGTTGGGTGTGTTTTGCCACAGATGAGGATGACCGTACGGCGGAGTGGGTGCGTCCGTGCCGCTGCCGTGGTTCGACTAAATGGGTTCATCAGTCGTGTCTTCAGCGCTGGGTGGATGAGAAACAGAGGGGCAACAGCACTGCACGTGTCGCCTGCCCACAATGCAATGCTGAATACCTTATCGTGTTCCCAAAGCTTGGTATGAACTTTTGATGCTGAAGTGTGTCAGTCTACATACTTAAAAATATGTTTTGGCTCACTGAATAATATATGTAGTCAACTACACACCATCTATTTTAAATAACTTTTTTTAAAAATATGTGAATCTGCATATTTTCCTGCTGTGCAAATTACTCCATTCTTAAGTGACGTGATCCTTTAGAAATTATTCTAATATGCTGATTTGCTGCTCAAGAATCATTTCTTATTACCAGGGTTGAAAAAAAACTTTTGTGAAAACCATATATATATTTTTTTTTTCAGTGTTCTTTAAACAAAAAAGCACTTTTTTAAATATGGAAATCTAATGTGAACATTACTGTCAACTTTTAATGCAATTCAATGCATCAGTTTAATGCATCCTTTTAAAATAATAACGATTAAAAAAAACAAAAACAATAACAGTGTCTATTATTTTGTAGTGCCTTTCTGCAAACTCAAGGTAGCTTTACAAAGTTAAAACAGATAAACAGTAGTATTCATTTCTTGCAAATAAAACTTAAGAGTGTTGTTATATTTACTGTTGTAGTTTTCAGTGGGTATTAAAACCAATTTTTCTTGAGGTTTACATCAGAGATACTAGGTTGTGAAACTAGTTTAATGGCTAAAGTGAAAGTAAAAATATTTGATACATCACCCTGCCTTTGCTGGGAATGTAATAAACAGTTCACTTTTCACATACCACACATGACAAGCAGAATTCTGGACATTTGTGCCATACTTTCACTTTCAGACTTGATCAGCCTTTATCAAATGTCACTAGTTTTGAATAGTTGCGCTTGTTTATTGAGTTTTTTGTACATAGTAGGTCAATCCTGATTCCAGAGCAATCCCTCTTTTGATATTGGTGATGAGGATTTGCTTGTGATTGCAGTAATCCGCTGTTCATGAAACGAAATGTCATTTTTCATCCTCTTGTGTTTCGTCTCTTATGTAAATTGATCAGGTTGCGAGTATAACAGCATTAGTTTCTCTTCACACTGTGCTAATAATCTTCCTTCAACTGCATCTCCTGAGGGCCAGTCTGTCGTCCTCTCTCGCTCCCTGTCTCTTTCCACAGCGATAGGTTTATTCTGGGATACAGTTGTCAGGGTGACCGAGGCCAGCTGTGAAATTGTACCAATCATGCTCTGCCTTCAACTTTAAAACTGTAGGAATGAGAGTGACGCAGTCAGACAGAAACAGTTTCCTGCACCGCTGCTTAATCTGTGACTCAACATCATATCTTAGTTGCATTGTGGGCTTGTCTTCTGAATAGAATGTGACGATCAAGAAAGATTGGGAAGCAAAACTGATGCCACGTAAATAGTGAAGTTTTACTGTTGCTCCTTAATGAGGCTAAATTTCGGAATCTTTTTTTAATCGGTACTTCCTGACATTGAATGAAATATACACTAAATATTCACTGCAGGCAAATAGTTTTTTTTCTGCAGCGGTCGAGTTTGATATTTTTGGGCTTTTTGTGTTTTTCAGGCTAGTGGAAAGAAAACATCCATAAGACACTGATAACTGTTTCCTTTATAGCACTTTATCTATTTGAGTCAATAGATTTAAATTACAATACATATTATTTTTTTAAAGGCTGTTTTCTCAAAAGGATTTTTTTTTTATCTCTCTTAGCTATAAATCTCCACTTTTGTGAAGTAAGGGGGGAGATACCCCAAATTTCCTCTGTAAAACACCTGACTCTAATATGTCAAAAAAACTAAACAAGAATTTTAAAACTGATTTCTTTTTTGTACTAAATTATGCAAATTAGCACATATTTCATTAAATATTGCCTCGTTTGGCTCTAGAATAACCTTTTTTCTTAGGTGCACCAGCACAAAAGAAATTGGTCGCACTCTTGAGCCCCGTTTGCGTATTTATACCTAACATTTTAGAAAACTTGTAATGTAAGAAATATTTGCAATTATGAATGTAATCAATCAACTGGATAAGTAAGGCCATAATTATTAGTTATTTTTACCCTATTCACCTGCGGTCTTAAAAAACAAAACATAAAAGAAAACTTTTATATACCAAGGATGCGTTATACTTAATATTTTTTCTTTGAAATAAATGCTGTTCTTTTGGACCTTCTTGTCATGAAATTATAATGAAGAAAACAAAAATGTAAAGGCAGCATAACTGTTTTCAACATCGATAATAAAATATTAATTTCTTGAGCAGCAAATCAGTACAATGTGACACTGATAATTCATATTTGATCACAGGAATAAATGACATATAAAAGATATTGATATATTATTGGCTTCCTTCAGTTTATTCCTTGCATTTTCTGTATTATTGTATAAAATGACTTAAAATCTTACATTTATGTTCATAACTTAACTTTACGTTCAAACTGCAGAAACCCTGAATACAGTTTCAGTGAACAGAAATGTACAAAACTAGGTTGAAGTTCACGCAGAGATCTTAAACAGATATTGACTTGAGATTTTAAACAAGATTGTGTAGATTTGAGGGAAGTCACTGACAGAAGAAAGAGGAAGGTATGCTTCTGGTATCAAAGATGAAAATCCTGATGGGTCACATTCAGGTGTTTGATTTCAGCGTGGAGCGTGGACGAGGACGTCCTTTCACATCAGACAGACGGGGCACACCACACACATATATACCATATAATATGCATCGCAGTACTTCACAAACACTCGTTTCTTCTATAGGACACATTATTTTGTTCAAAAGCTTTATGTAGGTTATAACAATGAGTGAAGTCTTAGTGGATGCAGTGCTCTGGTAAACCCATTTGAGTTATTTCACATATTACCCCTTCTCCCTGTGTCAAATAAGCATACATGCAATCATTCTGTAGAACAATTATATCTTTCTAAAATGATTGTTAATCTTAAAGAAAGCAGCACAGCAGTGTATCGTTGATGCCTTAAAATGCTGACTATGGTTCGGAAGGTTTGTTTGGTTTGGTTTTTATATATGGGCATGTTAAATGGTACACAGATCTGCCACTTTGCTCAGAAAAGCCATTACATAACTGTGAAGGTGAAAGACCATCTGTCTTTTTCAGATATACTACTCCTGATTAACTTTCAAGATGTTCTTCAGGCCAGAGCAGCTGACATCACATTGAAGTTGTTTTATGTAGCCTGGGTTTGTACGGAACAGAAAGTCCTTGTTCCACAGCAGTTCTTTGGCAGAGCAGTGAAGCTGGTGTAAAACGAGGAAGAATAGACTGCAGATGTATTCCTGCTAAGTGGAGTTTATTTTTAATGATCTTAATAATGGAATCTGTGGCCGGCAGCAGAAATGCCTGAGCGTTTCCTGTTGCCAGCAGCCATTAGGTTGATGTTGCAGCGCTAGAGAGAACGTGAACCAGATTCTGGTGCTGTCATCAGAATATTCCATATTAATATTCTCGAGAGGGGTCAGTGATCCTGACACACACACACACACCTGAAGACTGCCTGCTCTGCATTTGAGAGCTGAATTAATGTGTTGAAGGTTATTTTTCACACAGAAACTTCTCAGAAGTATATGCAGGAACTTTTTTTATTTTATACACTTTTGTGTATTCTTTGGTTTTTCAGGAATGACAGCTTGTATCTCTTTTCAGGCCATATAAAAAAAAATATTATAATAAAAAATAAAATAATTTAAAAAGTAATTTCTGTTATGGTAAAGGTAAAATGGTGGTAGTTTTGCATTGTTTGCATAGTTGATAAAGATGCAGTTGCGTACAGTACAGTAATGGATTAAAATGCTCCGTGTGTGATATATGTGAAAACTGGAAATTAAAATGAAGTCATGATACACTAGAGAGAAATGAACGTGAAAATAACCTCTGGAGTCTCCAGAGAGTCGTCCTAGACATCTCCTGCAGTGGAGGGTATTTATAGGTTGAGAGGAAAGCAGGTTGTCGGTCAGTAAATATTACATGATTTTCACTTTGGGTGTTCCCACCTTCCTTTTTAGGACTGTTACACCGTGTGCTGAGCAGTGATCATAAAACTTTATTCCCGAGTCATTTAGGATGTGGTCATCATAGGTTGGAGTACAATAAAGTGCTTATCACTCCCATCACCCGCAGTGTGTGTCATCATGATCATAGTCAATCAAACGGGATGATTTGCAGTAACTTGTGTGACGATTTCAATATCAAATTTTGATAACCATATATAGTCAGAAGAGCATTTGAAGGCCTGTTGATTCCCAACGCAACATTTCCACATCATGATATCATCTTCTGCCCCCTGTTGGAGAGGCGGGGAACCAGAGACACTTCTCTTTCATTTCTAGATTCATCACCCACTCCCTCATCCTACATCCCTTATGTCTAATACCAAAAGTTGTGTTATGGAGGAAACATGTTTTTTTCTTTTATTTGTTTTTTTTTTTTTCATTGTTTTTGTCCCTTTTCTCATCGTTTCCCTACTAGTATATTCATAGTTGAAATTCAAAATTTATTTAATTCAAAATTTATTAATAGTTAATTCTGCCTAAAGATTGTTTAAAGAAAGCCACTACATCTCTAGATGTGTGTTTTTGTGTCCAGGGCCGGTGGTGTATGTGCTGGATCTGGCAGACCGGTTGATCTCGAAGGCCTGTCCGTTTGCTGCCGCTGGTATCATGGTGGGATCTATTTATTGGACGGCCGTCACATACGGAGCCGTGACAGTCATGCAGGTAAGACATCACTCACGAATGAAATGATTTTAAAAGCATTTTTCGATTCTTAAGAATCTGTCTGTCTCTGTCTCTCAGGTTGTGGGTCATAAGGAAGGTCTGGATGTGATGGAACGAGCCGATCCTCTCTTCTTGTTGATCGGTCTGCCAACCATCCCAGTTATGCTAATTCTAGGGAAGATGATTCGCTGGGAGGATTATGTGCTCCGTCTCTGGAGGAAATATTCCAATAAGCTTCAGATCCTCAACAGTATCTTCCCAGGTCAGTGGTGACTGGACAGACAGTGTGCTTGTGTCAGGTTGCCAAGGTTGCATTTATTTGATTAAAAAAATGCAGTAAAAATTTTAAACCATTTTATATATAACCTTATACTACGGGGCCGTTGAATGCTTGAATCTGATTGGCTGACGAACATTCTGAGGTGTGCAATTATTTTCAGGGA
>JAUCMS010000022.1:14789127-14804071 GCA_032357445.1 Enteromius radiatus | reverse complement strand
ATCACACGTCCTTGCACACGCACACTACAGTTACACACTCACACAAAAACGTGTTGTCAGCGCTGCCCTGGCGATTTGATCAGTTAGCCTAGTGTAGCAACTTAAAGGCTACACATGACATTTCTCACTAGCGAGGTAATACCAGTGCTGCATCTTAAAGCAGACTTACAGTTTAGAGACGGTGCTTCACTGTTGAGGGACACACAGAGGTAGACTACGTTAATTCATACAAGCTCTCTCTCTCTCTCTCTCTTTTTCTCTTTCTCTGTGTCTCTGTCTCTCTCGCTCTCTTTCTAATAACTTCATTAGTAACTGCATTAGTCTGCTATCAACGGCTCAAGCCTCCATTGCCAGCTTTAAAATGACGTTTTGAATAATTGACGATGGGCCGTTGATTATTAGAAAAATAATGCACACAATAATGCAATTATTCCTTACATATATAACCATTTTGTGTTAATACAGTATATGAAGTGTAATTTATTCCAAATTCTGCAAATCTGAATTTCAGCCTTATTACTCCAGTCTTCAGTGTCACACGATCCTTTAGAAATCATTCTAATATGCTAATTTGTTGTTATTATTCAGATGAAAATAAATGATCCAAAAAGCTTTCAAAAGAAGTTAATTTAAATAATTTAATTTATGGGGAATAGATAATCTAAGATTATCTGTCACAATGATACTTTTTAAAACTAAATATAAAAAAATGGATATATTGTCGTCAAATGGTTAATCAAAATTAATTTAATTTAAAATGAAAGTTCTTGTTTACATAATGTGTCTGTACTGTGTACATTTATTATATATAAATACACCCACATACAATATATATTTAGAAAACATTTACATGTATATACATTTAAATATTTATATTATTATATTTGATATATATTTAATATATACACATTAAATATTTTATTAAATAGATACTGTATATGTGTGTTTTTATAAACCTAAGAAATATACAGTATACACACGTTTATTATGTAAACAATAACTTTTATTTTGGATGTGATTAATCACAATTAATCATTTGACAGCACCGATTCATATATATATCATTAGTCTGTATCAGTTTCATAAATATACATTTACTACATTTACAAATACCATTTTTAGCTATATTATGTAATGTTGGACGTTTTGATTTTTGTACATTTACATTAATCATTAATCATGTTTTATTTAATTTTTTATTTAATTATGTTTGTTATTTAATAATTTTTATTTGAATACATATGGTCTAATATTTTAAATATCACAGATATAGATGTTATGTGTATCACAGATGTGTGTGTATATGTGTGTGTGTTCTTAATTGCAAAGCAAATTTTAACACTAATGTAAAATATTGCAAATACTTTAATACCTATTTTACACAATATTTACTCTAAATTAAAGATTTGAAACAATCATCATATATTTTTTTTTTGCCAACTGGAAAACTAAACTGCCTGATGTCTGTTCATCACTACCTATATTGTTTATTTCAAGCTTTTGTCATCAAAAATGTTTTTAAAATCTTGTCTCACCGTGTGCAGGTATTGGCTGTCCAGTGCCGAGGATCCCGGCGGAGGCCAGTCCTCTGGCCGATCACGTGTCTGCCACACGCATTCTGTGTGGCGCCCTCGTCTTCCCCACCATCGCCACCATCGTGGGTAAACTGATGTTCAGCAGCGTCAACTCAAACCTTCAGAGGACCATTCTGGTACGAGAACATCATGTTAAACCACTACAGTGTTCATACACGCGTATCCTCACAATGATGACATTTCTCTCCATGTCTCAGGGTGGCATTGCGTTTGTGGCTATTAAAGGGGCGTTTAAGGTTTATTTCAAGCAGCAGCAGTATCTCCGACAAGCTCATCGCAAGATCCTCAATTTCCCTGAAGTGGACGAGGCCTGAGCTCATCATCGATTCCATTCACGTCACTCTGATTTCACGCAGCTTCGAGAGACACTACCGCGCCACACTATCGGACTTTTCACAGATGCTGGATTTGGTTTTCTCTTCTGTGTGAATGTGACTATCGCGTTTGGAGTTTGAACAGTGATTCAGCTTTGTTTCAGTTGATATAATCTGACCTTAGAGATGTGTGTTACTTATTTTATGGGCTTGGACATTTTAAGGAGGAGACTGAGGAAAAGAAATATTGAAAGAAGGTTTTATATTAAGAAGTGGTTGTTTTATATTGCATTAGAAATGTTCAGGTGAATCATCTTTAAAGCATCCTTAACGTGTCGTTTCACACGAAGCACTTTTGTCCCTTAATTCCCTTAACTAGAGAATGCAATGTTAAATATACTAAAGGCAAAAATAATCATGTACATTATAATCTAATGAAATCATCTTTTTTTTTTTGTGGTTGTTCTTCTCAGATTAATTTCACAAAGAAATTTCCTGTTATATTTCACACCAAAATCAAAAGAAATAAATTGTTGCATATTTAAAAAGCAAGCCTGACTCCCGACAGATATTTTTGTTTCAATTAGAATTTTATTTAGTAAATATCATATATAATATTACAATGATACTTTAATTGACTACTCTAATTTTAAGCATGTAATTAAGAAAATAATTTCACAAATCAAAAAAGTCAGTGCCTTTTTTTATGCAATATTGAACTTTTTTTTTATGGCAATTTTGGTATGAAATATCACAGCTTCTGTGAAATTCACCGTCATTCCTGTCTTCACATAATCTAAGCGATCAGCCGGTCATCTTTCATTTCCATTTTTGTGCTGATGATGTTGATGTCTGAGTTTCAGGGAGTTCAAAGCGAGAATCCAGTGTTTGGTCTTTAATCGATCACTTTATTAAAACATCATGGTACCTGATGCCTCATAACTGCTGTTAATAAACCTGTTTCCTGATATATTGCCAGACATAAATAGTCTTGTGTTAGAACAGTGATCTTTAAGAGTATTAGTGGCCTTTTTATTACACCAGGACAATGTATGTGTCTTAAAGGTTACACAGTTCAGATGGACAGATTTATTTATTTTTTTTCTGAATCATTGTGTGATGAGTTTGAATTAACGTAGTGCTTCTGTTTTATCTCCAGCCATCAGCAACTGTGAAGTTTCCAACCATAGCATGAATGAAGTTGGGAGAAAACAGTATATAAATACAATTTATACTAGTACCGTTTTGTATTGGTAGTACACTACAGTGCGCAGTTATTATAAAGAGCTTGTGCAGTTAATCATACTTCACACCTAATTAACTAAGTAGTTCATTAGTTCATCATTACAGCTTCTCAATGATATGACATAACCCTGAAAGAACATGCTTAACGGTAACACAGTCGCTAAGAAATTAGATTAGAAGTACTGTAGCAGATGACTCTTTCTGTTGCCTAAATATGAGTTTCAATTCTTTCAGCATCTAATCGTGCTGTATAATATCAGTGGGGTATGTACGGATGAAGCATAATGCCAAATACAGAACATGTATGTTGTATAAATGGATGCGTTGTACAGATATGGCTTCTGAATTTATAGTTTCCTGGTTGATTAATGTAAATAAATGTATTTTTCCAATGCCTGACTGTGTGTGTTGGGCAGTTTGACTTTTTAACTTGGACTAAAATGTTTCTCAGCATTGAGATAAATGATGTGATAGTATGATAGTTGTCACTAATGATACAAATAGACTGCAATTATGTGATGCTGCTCCTGGTACAGAACTTATGTATATACAAACAAAATAATAGTTAAATGTAAGCAGGAATCTGGAATTAGGTCTATTTATAAGACCACCCAAATGTCAAATTTCACTGGCTGTAGGATGTTTGCTGCTTTGTAAATCATGATGAATAGGAAATAGGCCTACGTTTAAAATACAATAAGAATATCTAAACTTACTTGTCCATCCTATATTGCAAAGTAATACATTTACAATGTACAAGTAGCCTATATAATTAGCATTTCTGTTTTGTTTGACTTCTTCATATTTAAGGAGAGAATTCTAGTTCATACTTCTGATCAAATGTCTTTTGCCTGCGGTTATGTCCCCATCAATGGCAAAATCAAACCACACTTGCTTAACGCTAAAAGAAAATTGCTTTGTAAAAGTACATAAAGGTAAAACGCAACAAACGCATCACCATGCTATTTTTAAAAGTTGTGTATTTAAAATGCATTGCTGTGCAATAAAGGTAATGTTATTGCTTAATTATAATTAAAATTATTTTCTATAGTTTAACAGGTGAAGCAGAGCAAGTTACATTTAAGGCAGATTTATTTATTCCTTAAAGTAAAATCTCCAAATTAAATGTTTCAAGAACCTTCAACGAAAACTCTTAAGTGCAGATAATAAGAAAGACAAACAAAAACGAGTTCATACGATTGTTTAATTCTCATAAAACACAGAGCGCTCTCTCTCACGTTTACACATTCCCCAGATGCACTTCAAAACCACCTAATAAGCATGAGATCAACCGTAGAGCCGTGACTGCGGTTTGGTACATACAAGCCCATTCCTTGGATTTGGACAGAATGTAACATCTTTCATTCATGCAGGTTTACTCATTAGATCCAGCTCTTCTAAATTTCGTTACTCTAATATTCTGCCTACTGTTCACCACAGTATGAGCAAAACACACGTGACATCAGGTTACACGAGACGGTGAGAACCACAAGCATCTGTTGCAGTCACTGATTCTACAACAGTTAAAGGGATTTTATTAAAATAAGTACAATAATGTCATTTACGCATGTCGTTCCAAATCTGAAAAAGATGATGTTTAGGAGAACAATCTAAGCTGCTTTTTTTCCACAAAATAATAGCACTCAGTGACCCAGAGCCAAATAAATGACAGATCACACAAATAAAAACCCCTTCATTATTAACTTACCCTCATTGTTTTCATATTTTCCTCATGATTTTTTTCTGTGACAAAATTTTGACAAATACTTATATCCACACAATGAAAGTCAGTGGGGTTTTCAATCGTCCTTGTGCAATAATACAAATATTATGAAGCCATATGACTGAATTGTGTTAAAAAAAAAAAAAGAAAAGATTTTCAGTTCAGTTCCCAGATTATGTACTTTATTATATTTAGTAATATTTGTTTTGGCATTTTTGTGTGTCATTTTTATTTCGTCTCTATATTTTCTTATGCATTTGTGTGTAATTTTACGACTTTAATGTTTAATGATAACACTCATCAGTCACAGTCCCCATTCACTTTCATTGCATGGAAAAGAACGGCAAAAACAAACACTTTTTCAAGAAAATGTCATACAGGACTGTAACTTTAATTTAAAGTGCACCTATTATATTACGGATTATGATAGGTTCATATTTTTGAGTCCCGAACAACAGGTTGACATGCATGCAACACTTTCATTTACTTAATTTTTTTAAACCTAATTTTTTCCTAATCCTACTGTTGATTTGATTTAAAGCGCACGTTTCCCAACGTACATGCTATTCACCCTACCTGCCCTAAATAGTATTGAAAAGGACTAACGTCACAGAATTTAGGATGGATAGTATGCATGTTGGGATGCAGACTTTGCTACCAGGTGCTGCTTTTGGATTGTTAAAAGCTCAAAGAATGAATTTGCATTTGCGAAAATTTATTTCTCTCAGGTCTGTGCCCGCAACAAGTGTGCAGACAATATAGCAACATGAAACAGACTGTTTCAATGATTCAGAGCAGACAATTTTATACACCTGGCACTTTCAGATGTAAACCTTTGCAGGATGTTTTTATTCACTTTGAGCTGCGTTACACACTGCATGAAAGCTCAGTTACAAAAACCATAATAGGAGCACAAAAAAAAAAAACCACCACGAGAATCCAGACAACTAAAACCAAATGCAGTGAGATGCCTGAGTATTTCCATCTTAGTGATACAACCAAACTCATCTAAGAGGCTAATGTCAGTTTGTTTTGCGGAGCATGAAACGGTATTCATTATTTTGATGGATGTGGTAGGTTGGTAGTAGAGTTTCTAAAAAAATGCAGCATACATTTGATTTGATACGCCTGAGTAAGTCCAGAATAAATCTCAACACTAGAAACACAAATGATGGTGAAGACTTTGCTCGAGACAAGGCTAACACACACCTGAGATGAAGACACACATGGACTACAGACTGACAGGATGATCCTGGAGGGAACCAGTCACAGGAGGGTTTTCTGAGCACAGACCAAGTCTAGTTCTTGTCTAACCGGCTTCTCAGAACCAAGCTCAAACAGTGTCAAGAAAAACACCTAGGACACAGTTTAAGACACTAGTCATAGGTCCTGTAAGTCACATTATTGCTTGTGAGGAGTGCATAAATCACAAGTCAAGACATCAGAAGTAAAACAAACCCAGATAAAAGAGATTTCAGCGTTGTCTCATGTGGATATCTGTATATGGGCGAATTGGGTCAAACTAAGCAACCTAAAAAACACAATCTGCATCATTCATGATCATCCTCATGTTAAATCTTGAAAAACCAGTGGTGCATAAACCGTTGCATTCAATTGTGTACAATTTAAATCAAAAACGTCTTTAATTCCTTTGGGAGGCTTTCACGAGCAATTTACAGATTTCAGGTTTCATGAGTGAAATTTAGGTCAGAGGAAGTGTTTTAGGTATATCATGCATCCTTTAATAACAAAGTGACTTAAATAAGCAAAAGGAAATGATATTAAAACTGTTTATTATGATATTTCTTCAACCGCAAGTAAAATCAAAGTCCATCAAGTTAACCACCTTGCATTTACAACACTATCCTTAAAGATAAAACTCTGCCAACACGCACAGAAACTAAAAACAACTCAAAAGCAAATTGATTAAATTAAACTTTTTTTTTTTGTTTTTAAAAAGGTGCCAGAAAACCTGATCACTTATTAAAATCATCTTAAGGCCAGTTATTTCATTTAAAGAGACTCATCTTGATCATTTTACACAGCCTCTCCAAAACGGATTCTTGTGGTTTTACTTAACAGTGGTGTAAACGAATCAGCATTTTGAAATGAAACCGAACAATGAGAAAGTGTTGTCGTGGCCAGCAAGTGATTCCTATAATTATATAGGGATACAAATTTCCTGACAGAAGCAACGTGAAACAAACATTGTATGTTTTCTATGTATCTATGAGATATCAGGTGTGCATGACTGACGCAGAGTGCAACTAAAAATGTTGCAAGCGGCTCCGTTGTGGCCTTGTCTGCTTACACACACACACACGAACGCACACTCACACACTGACAACGGTGTTACTGGCTCCATATTTGGGTGTCTCTGACAATCCCATGATGCTGGTCACAGTTTGGCAGCCATGAAATTGATGTGAGGTTTGGTGAGAGGGAACAGCGGCAGACTCCTTTTGAATTCAGTCATATCCTGAACCAATGATGGCTGAAACAACACAAAGATATATACATTTTTTATTTGCAAGTTGTGCATTTGTTAACGCAAATCACTTTTTTGCTTTTTTAAATTTTGTACAATTAATTTTCCAGTGATGGCAAAACTACTTTCAGGACCAATACACTAACTTTTAATGTCACATGATTCCTCAGAAACTCTAATATGCTAATTTGAAGTCCTTTCAACTTTGTCAATGTTGCATTTTTTTTTTTATAAATAAATAAGTAGTGTGTTATGTTTAATAAAATGCATCCATGTTATTAAAACAAAAAATAAATCCCACTGAAGCCAAATTTTGGTGGAGTGCAGTCATCTGACATTTGGAAAGTGTCTTTTAAATTATTCATTGGCAGAAATGTTTATCACAAACATCTATGCAGTACCTGAGGAAGTGAAGGAGCAGGAGCCAGATTGACATCATTTTGAGCAGGAAACTCTCCAACCAGTGGACCTGTAGGAGCATGGCAAATATAAATGAATGTCCCCTGCTGCCTCAGTCAGCCCAATCAAAATGTTTCAACCTCATTGTCTCAGCACTCACAGGAGTCCATCTCTCTTGACAGCACATGAACAGACACTTTATGTCTTCTGGGGGCATCAATGGCCAACAAGTCCTGGAGAGAACAGACATGATTAATACCCAAGTGATAACATAAGGAATTGGACTAAAAAGATATATTAGTGCTTGCAAGACTGCATTGTATTAAAAGGCAATTTACATAAATATATGCATTAGTAAATGCTTCTTGATTCTTAAGAGTTAACATGAACTTACTAATGAACCTTATTGTAAAGTGTTACCACATTATATTAAAAAAATATAATATGTATTTAATAGAAATAACACTAGTAATGAAAAGGATGGTAGCATTTTAGTATAGGGATCAATTCTCACTATTAACTATTTGCTTACCATTTTATTAACATAAAACGGCTGTTTATTAGTATTTATAAAGCACATTCGGCATGATCATACTCTACATCCCTAATCTTAAGCTGTGATTTAATAGTCTGTTAATGGCAAGAATTGAGCCCTAAAATAAAGCTTGACCAAAATTTCCCTCACAGAATTTCTTGACAGAATGTTTAGTAACTGACAGCAATGGCGTCGCTGAAATATTTGCAAGTGCCGTTGAGATCGTTCCTTTTTGCATGCATTTGCTTATTGAATTGTGATTGGTCTATTTAATACGTATCTGCTTTTACAAGGCGAAGACTGTACATTGTGTGCAGACTCTCAATCAATCATGGAAAAGATGTTTGTTTTAGGAAAATGTAAGTTCCACTGAACCAAAGCATAAAACCATTTTCTTCAGGACATGCTAAGATAATTATGATTATGCTGCAAGAAACAGTATGTGTGTGACAGCATATTCAGATCACCACCAACCCTGTAAAACTGCATAATATGTTCTTTAGTCAGTGTCTTCAGGTAAGCCACTTCAATATTATCTAGAACGGACAAGAAAAATCAAAAGTCAGGGATTTTACAACTTCACATACGAGTTCATTTCAACAGCTGATCAGCTGACTCTCACCCCTGTCAAAGTTGTACTGTTGGGAGATGATTTCTCCCCAGTACTTGGCACATTCGGCCGCCAGCTTCTTGGGTTTGTCAAGGCGGCGAATAGCCAGCGCCTGGATGTGTTTCTGAAACGCTTCCTCTCCCATCTCATCTACGCTCTTCTCCATCGTCTTGAGGAAGGCCTCCACCCGAGACTCCAGATAGTGAGGAGCTTTTTCAGACTGGATGATGAAACGCAGACCCTGCACTCCATTGGCCCTGCGGGGGCCGCTAAACACAATGTAACCTGTCAATGACACACAGAAAGAAGGATGTGTTCTCAAGTCTCAACAGAAACTCTTGATCCAATCATCACATTAATAGACAACAAGTGAGAAAACTGCATTTCCACGGACAACTGGAAGCATTTCTCCTGAGCGTTTGCGTTACCCAGCTGTTCTTTGGTGCGTAGCGTGTTGAAGCATGGCTCAGAGATGATTTGACAGAAGAGCTCCAGCAGCATGTTCTCATGGGTGTTCTGCATGTCAGTCTGATAGTAAATCTCGATTCCACAGTTATTATGAACCTCATTCCTCTGCTGGTAAACATACCAACCACCTGATAACCACAGAGAACTGGACTTAAACACAAGAACCATGACAAACACACAAAACAAACACCACAGACTTCAAATTACACCACAGATTCAAGTTTAACACCAGGCATAACAGTTTAATACAATCTTATTTTCTTCATTCTTACGAAGATGTATTGATGGAATAACGTAGTATAAAATTATGGTGGTTAGTAAAAAAACTTGTGGTGCTAAGCACTTACCGTCAGGTACCTGCACTTCCCTGTAGCGAATGAGCTGACTCGGCAGGAGGGGTTTAGTGTGAGCGTGCTCAATGAGAGTGTCCTCCAACATCTGCATCATGCCCAGAGCAGACTGGAGACGACAGACAGTTAGAGAGACTGCACCGCTCATGTTACACATCTTAAAAGCAAAAATCTATTTTTTTTTTTATTTTTAGACAAACTCACAAAAGAACACAACCAAAGATTAGTCAAGCATATCCCAGAACATACAGTAGACAGCAAACAGCACAGCTGATTTAACAGCTAAGACAGACCTGTCTTTTCTGTATGTCATCAAGGAAAAATGATTTTCATACAAACCTGTTTGGTGATGTTGCCATGCAGCAGGGCTTCAATGTGTAACCGTGACAACAGCTGCGGTATGAACGCCTTCAGACGAGGTAACGTCACATCTGAGAAACACAGTCACAGCATGAACACACATCAGGAGACCGCTCCCTATAACAGAACATTGTAAGAGGTCGCACCATCCAGAGAGTCTCGGAGCTCATCTTTGGTCCAGGCCACCTCAGTCATGAGCAGCCGCAGATAATACATGGCATGCTGGTGAGGCTGCTCAGCACGGAAGTTATTCAGAGACCTCATGTACTGAAAAACACAAGTTTCATTTTAACCACATAGTTACAGAACAAATTCTCTCATGGACACAAATCAGAAAATACTAAGTGTCTGATCAATATTGCCAACTGGGGAAGAAAAAAACCCCCAAAAAAACAAAAACAAATGAATACATCAATGCTCATTAGTTAAAATCATTTAATGCCTGTTTGAATACACAGTGGCTGTACTAACTTCAGACATTGAAAATGCTGATCTAAAATGGAGTAGAACTGCCTTGTGCCCAATTAAAAGCTGACAATTTTCTCACTGTACTGCCTTGAAGATTTATCTGATTAAAAGAAAACTTTTCATTCAAATGAAATTGAAAGTTTACATCTGAGGAAATTTGATTTGATGTTAAATGGAACTAAAAACACAAATTAGCTAAAATTACAAGTGAATCCTTTGAGCATAGATTTATGCAAATAATTATTGTAAAAGTATTTTCAAGAGTGTTTGCGTGTCTCACCGCTTCCTTAATGATATCAAAGCGCTTCTCATCGATCTCAAACGTAGCCATTTTTTCGATGATCTTCTTCAGCAGGATGTGTTGTTTGTCATTATAACCCTTGACTGACAGCTGCCACACAAAGATACATTGATGTACATTAAATAATATTAAATGGAATGAGCAATATGAATGAAAACAGCTCAAACACTGACTTCCATTATTTATGGTCTTTGAAATTTGTTAAATGACAAACATACAGTGCATCTGTGCTGAATTTACGTGACTTACTGCAAAACAGACTTAAACAAGTTACACTTTAAAACATCTTCAGACAACCATCAGTGCAGTGTATTTGTGTGCGCAAGCATTAAGGAGTAAGCCAATCACACAGCAGGTTATGAGCAGCCCAGCTTTGCCACATCATCTCAATATCAGTCAGCCTGTTTACACCTGCTATTAACAACCATCTTGGCTGATCCCATCCTGTGTTGGGGAAGCTACTTCAAGCACCTATTAAGGCAAGACTATTACTTTGTGCAAGTAGGAAAACATTTTAAAGATCTTTTCAGAGCTACAAATATATATTTATTATTATTATATTATATTACTTCCAAACATACTTGTGCTCCTATCTCCTGAACCTGGCTTTATGTTCAGATTTCTATTCTGGAAACCTACCAATTAATAAGAACATTTAACTTTAAAATCCAACTGACAAAAATATACTTCAAGAAACCAAACTACTTTTACAATTATTATTTTTTTGTGATTAGAGCAGTATTTATCAAGCACAACAACAAAAATCTAACACCATACTAGTCAGTCTGATGGGATTCCTCTCAACAGCAGTGAGCACTTGGACTTGTCTGGATGGAAGTCTTAAAGTGCAAAGTTAGTTGATTAGATTACATTAAAACATTTCATTTGAAGCCAAAGTTTGTGTTGGCCGAGTTAAAGCACTGTCAAACATGCCAACATTACCCACTGCTTTAAGATGCAGCCCAAAAGATGTGGAAAGTCTCTTTAAAAATGTCCCACAGTTTGTTTTTTTTCTTCTTTCTGATTTTCAGCATAAGAGGTACGTGGACACAAGTAAGGGACATTTCATGTTACTGATATTTAAACATTGTGTTTCTAGAAATGTCCATTTTAATACATGCAAGTGTGAAACTAACTAAAACAGCAGAGGGAATTTCCTCTGTTCATTCCACAAATCTCTTAAATACAAGAGAATTGAAATATAGCGCCACAAGTCATATGGACTGACTTTAAGGTGTTTTGTCATTGCATTTTTCGGTTCCGTTCTTTTGGGTGTGCATCCTTAAATTCCCTTAAACACATAATACAATAACCCTTAGTACTCTAGCAGCAGACTGGTCAGATATTATAAAAGGCATAACATTTCATTACTCTGCAGAAAGCAGCAGAATTTAACAGACAAAAGACCCTGCACACTCATAAGCCTCAAGACCCGCCCTTCACTGGATGCACCTCCCCTTTAAAAGGGGGGTGGCTAATTACCATACTTACAAGGATGGCATTCATTCCTGAGGCTATGCCATAGACCAACCCTGCCAGGCGGGCTGCATATGTATACTCTCTCAAATCATCCTTCAATAACCTGAGAAACAGGTAAGTCATGTTGCAGTGCAGTGGGTCTGCATATAGGTAGCGACTAACAAGATGGGAAAAAGAAAAAAAAAGGGGGAGAAGAACAAATGGAGTGATTTGTATGGAAGGGTCATGACAAGAAAAAAGGAAACTGGTTGGGAAGGACCACAGACAGAGTATGAATATGCAGCCTCAGCTCCAGCGACAATCTAAAGCTAGTCTACTTCTACATCCCGAAAAAATAAATAAATAAATCCTGAACAAAACTGTGTCAAGGCCACAAACAAAGCTACATCTGGGGTTACAACCGCAAGGACAGCAACCACTGGTAGTCATTTGTCTGTGTGTGATGTTGGACTGTCATCACAGGAGGAGCATGTTGGGAAACAGTGGCACGGGACAATATTAGGATACTTACATACATGCCATAGACGGTATTTTGAAGGTCATAGTTCAGGCCGGCTAGCTCGGCTGCATATGCATACTCGTTCAGGGAATCCTTGAGCAGCTCAAGGTACAAATACGCCATGTTACAATGCAACGGATCCACATACGCAAACGGGCTGTGGAAAAAAAACGCACAAGATAAACCCTGTCACTTGAAAATTTAGTATGAAGGGTTGATCTCTGAAAAAAAATTGTTTTCTTTATGGATTTGATTAAAGGGGAATTTTACAGGGTAAAGAGTCAGTATTTCTATAACTTTAAAATGAGTTTGGTTTATCTACAGCTAAACATTCTGAAAACATTTTTCATGTAAATCTGATGACAACTGTCAAAACAAGTCAAGATCACTTCACATTAAAAACAAATTTGTAACACTTTACAATAAGATTCATTAGTTAACTACATTAAACAATAACAAACTAACATTAATACATGCTGTATAATTAATTTCAGCATAAAAAAAGCAAAAAAAAAACAAGTTGTGTTCGTTAACAGTTAATGAGCAAACATGAACGATTATTTTTATAAACATTAAAAATCTTAATACTGTAATTAATTAATATACAATAAATATATATAATAAGTGACACCTTATTGTGAAGTGTCACCAACAAACCAAACTGAAAAAAAAAAAAAATAAATAAATAAATATATATAGAGTGCTGAACATACCTGAAAAACTCAAAGTTTAAACAAGCCTTGGGTAGGAAAAACTTGTCATCCTGTTTGAACCAAACTTTGCTCATTGCGGTGTCCTAAAAAGAGCAAAGAAAAAGAGAAAAGAGATAAAAAAAAAAAAAAAAAGCCAATGTTTGAGAGACTTCTAGCAATTCAGACAAAAATTAATGAAATTAAAAAAAACCAAACAAACACACAACACCACCTTTATCAAAGTGGGGACAGATGGGGAATCCTTTTCCAGAGGATAAATCTCAAAGTTTGTCGGAATGAATTCATTCTTCATTGGCAGTTTGAACTTTCCATTGAGGTCTGCATTTTGCCAATTCTGAAACAAAAAAAAGGAAAGGGTTTTTTCAATACAGTAAAGTTAAAATCATTCAGTTAGTTGTAAAACGTACAAAATCATCACGCTGACCATTTCAGCACAGCACAAGGCTAGTCCCCTTTGATCAAATATTTAATGCTCATAATACATGGATCCTCCCCTATAACCTTTTAGTTACCCTTCAAGACCATTTAACAGTAGTCTAAATTCTGAATGAAGACAAGTTTGGTGCATACTTTGATTTTGTTTGTTCATTTCGCTCAAACATGACCTCACCTTAATAGCTTCATCAGTAATAGCTTCCTGTTTATACTGTGTGCCATACCACTCTTCAGTCCGGTCTGTCTGGCCTTCAAATGATTTAGACACAACAGCAACCCTAAAATGAAAAAAATAAATAAAAGCAAAAAGAATTGTAAGAACACTGCACAGCATGACACAGTCCCTTTCTCACAACTCCCTTGGGGAAAATGGGCCATGTAATTTAGCTTTTATCAGATCTCAGCCTCAGTAAATAGATTGGGAATTATGGTCATTACATCAATCTAAGGTTCAAGTTTCCCGGAGCTTCTCAATCTGCAGTGCAGGGCTTTAGATCAATGCACCATTTCTGGACAATTTAGACCGTCCTGATCAATAGAGAACTTTTGGAACAATGACATGCTATTCTGGACTCCCCTGCAATCAATCAACTACACAAGAGCCCAGAATAGCTTCCATCTAAAATCCTGAACACTCTGTCCAGAATTAGTCCAAATCATACAAGGTTACCAGCAGAATACAGCAGTTCCAGACCAGTCACTCACCACCTGATGCTTAGTGTACACAAAAATGACAAGTGTTTTCTCAATCTGTCAGAGTTTAATTCAATTGGTGCTACACAATTTCCAGCAAGGAGCACAGATTTGTATTTAATTCTACTGAAAAATATGGAAGTGTTGTTTAGGTTTCTACAGTGCACATTTCTGAGGAAGGACTACTTGGTGGTAGTGGTGCAACGGATCACAAAACTCACGGTTCGGATCATATCACGGATTTTGAGTCACGGATCGGATCAATTTTC
>JAUCMS010000022.1:14710333-14725850 GCA_032357445.1 Enteromius radiatus | reverse complement strand
GGACTGAACAACAGCTCCTTTCTGGCTCCAAATAGATTCTGCCCAGCGTAACGCTGATCCGGAAAGCCCCGCGATCAAACATGAACAAGCATCATTTGATAATGCTTTAGGAAGTTATTAGTGTGTTTATTTATTAACATCCCAGATTGGACATATTGTCATTCTCTTCATATCTGAATGTACATGACCTGTTGTGCATTATATAGTGTCAAATTTAGATTTATTCTGATGTGCGTATAGGCTTTTTAGCTAAAATTAAAACAGTTATGCAATACAAAACAACTCACGAACAGCACAAAATGTAACATGAAAAAATATCAAAGCATTATTTTTCTAATAAAAACAATAACTACAGTAAAGTAAGATTGCAAAATATAAAACATAATGTGCCTTGTCCAGACCTTGCATTTATATAAAAAAATAACCTTGTCTGCAGAACTCAGATCAAAGTTTTTATTTAAAAAAATATATTAATAATGAAGAAAGAAAAAAAACTTATAGAGAATATAAACTTTTTTTTTTATCTGAAACTGGTCTCCCCTTCCACTAGAAACATGTCTTACATAAACAAGATATTCTTCTTTTCCATTTTCAATAAATGGCACAAAAATGACTCGTCTTTGTTAAATGCATTTTCAGAGTCTATAAAATCTGACCCTCTTACCTTGACTTCTCACCTGAGTTCATTTGAAATGTGGTTGCCATGGATACTTGAATGCAGAGTCAGAGGCAGCATCACTTAAGAGAAGATAAGAAATCGGCCGTTTGGTCATAGCTGATTTAGACTGTAGCATGTGTATTGATCTGGCTGTGTTTGTATTCAGTCCGCAGATCTGGAATAATTGTGGAGAGCCGCTTAATCAAAAGATAAACAAGGACAAACTGACCTGCTGGACCCCAAAAGGCAGTTCAAAGAGAAATGAACATTAGGGACACTTTTGATCATCACTTAAAAGAACATGAGGCAATTTGTACCTTATTAGCTCTATATCGAAGGATTGAGTTTGTAAACACTGTCTAATAAGCAATAAAATATTAGTGAAATAACAATTTTAGCAGCAGATGACAGAAAGCTTTCGTTCATTAACTTATTCGTTCCACAAGGTGGCGCTGGAGTTCAAAGAATAAATCACATCATTCACTCAGGCTATGGACTACACAACTGGGTAACTAGACACAGGGGGCCGGTTTCCCGGATAGGAATTAGATTAAGCTAGGACTAGACTTTGCTAATTTAGGACATTTAAGAATTTTTAGAAACATGTCTTACAAAAAATGCATTATCTGTTAGCATTTTAAGACCAAACAATGGCAATAACGTATGTTAAGATATCTCAGTGCAAGCTTTTTCCAGTTTAGACAGCTCTTAACATTTATTTTAATCTAGGACTAGTCTTAAACCCTGTTCGGGGAAACTGCCCCAGGGTGTTTTTGTTATTGAGCATAAATGTAAGATTTAATATGTTTCAGTATTTAGTGCAACTAAGGGGTATAAACAAATCTTTTGACAAAGTAACAATTTATAAGGCTTATTTTTATGTTGTGTTAAAATGCAGTTAAGTTCATTAAGTGAACTTATTAGTTCATTAAAAAATGAAAAGTTCTGCTGAACACAAAGGAAGAAAGTTTGTAATCAGGCTGTTTTGGTCACCATTGACTCCCATTGTATTTTTTTCCTACTATGGAAGTCAATGGTGACCAAAACAGCCTCAATACAAACATTTTTTCAAAATCTTTTGCTTTGTGTTCAGCAGAACAAAGAAATTCATACTGATTTGGAACTACTTGAGGGTGTTAATGAAGACAGAATTTTCGGGTGAACTATTCCTTTAATATGCAGAGGAAACTAGTAAGGCATATGTTGGCTGGTTTACCTGAAGACAAGTGTCAGATGTAGAAACTGAAAATCATTTTACGCTTTTAATGCTTTGTGGCACAGAAAGTACAGCTCATCGCTTACAGTAACTTCTTGCTGGAGTGATATAGGTGGAGGTCATTTAAGGGGGATGTTTTTGTAAAGCATTGAGAACTGTGACGATTATATTGTTATATTGTGTTCTTTCTGGCAGGGTTAATAGGATTTATGTCATTATCAAAAACCTCTTAAACATGATAATTCTGGGGCTTAAAAGGATCATTTAGCATGCAAGGTATAATCTGTTTGTTTTGCTTTTCTATTTATTTGTTTAATTAGTTTTTACCCTATCAAGTTTTATGTGCTAAACCTCTTTTAGTTCTCACACTACACAATGAAAATCAGAATAACAGATCTTATATTAACTTTTGTAATGGAATATGCATACAAAGTAATCTTTATTTATCTTTAGTTGCCATTCTTTCTGCTTACCTTCAAGTTTCAGATGTCTGAGAGTGACAACTAAAACCAAATTTAATGTAAATATAAAAATGTTACAAAAAACAAACATTGTGTATGGCTAATTTCAACTAGTTAGAAATGAGTTAAGTATAGACTACACCCCCCCCCCCACTGTTTAACAGAGCATTAAAAATGGCCTATATAACGTAATATTAACATATAGAAAATAATATATAAATGTGTGTGTTTGTGTATATATATATATATATATATATATATCAGTGCTGTCAAACAATTATTTGTGATTAATCAAAAAATAAAACTTTTTCTTTACATAATATGTTTTTGTACTGTTTATTTATTATGTATAAATTAAAACAAAATATATATTTAGAAAGTATTTACATGTAAATGCATTTATATATTGATTTTCTTAGATTTAATATTATATGTGAATATATTTAATATATAAATTTATACATGCATGTGTTTGTATTTATATATACAAAATAAATATACACACTATTTAACAATATATTATAAAGAAACATTTTTATTTTGAATACGATTGATTTGTCAGTTCTAATATATATATATATAGAGTGAGAGAGAGAGAATTTTATATATATATATATATATATATATATATATATATATTTCATTAAAAATGACATTAAACGTCACTGTGGATTTTACGGTTTTGAAAAAAGGCATTCTTCTTTTCCAGCTAAGCAATCAAAACACTCCATTGAACTCTATTCTAATGTATTTCAACCCTTTTTTTTCCTTTTCAGCCTGGTTTTTCTTCAAATTGCACTCTCATTTTAAGTTTTTCTTGTGATTCAGTTTGTGCCTCCCAAGAAAAGCACAAAAGGTTTTTGTAAAACTGTCCATGTCTGTGATTGGTGCCATTTCCCCCGGAGGCTTCAGTCTTTTTTTTTTCTTCAGTTTTTCCATGCAGCCATCGGGCTCTCAAACAGGAGCGATTGTTTCTCTTTCTGCCTCAGCATTCATTTAACCGTGTTGTGTTCTCTCGCTGCTAATTAAAATTCTTCCTGGCTTCTGTGGGTCTGATCTAGCTTACATTGCGCTGTGGGGTAGCAGACAGGTCTGAACGGGGCGACCTGGACATGTGACAGATACAGGACAGCCGCTGCCGTCTAATGATCTGCTGGCACGCAATGCGGTCACTAACTAGGCGAAATTAGCAGGTTGCATGCAAAAAGTGTTGATTTTGAGCCAAATCAAGGAATATTGTTTCCCCGTTTTGCTTTTCAAACACTTTCTTTCCCCTGGGAGGATTATCTCATTAGTCTAAACAAAACATTTCAGAGAATGTCAAAATCTTTAGCCACAGATTTTCACAGCGGCTTAAAGCTACAATATGTGCCTTGCAGTGTTTCAAATATATACCAACTGAACCTGTGACCGTCTGAAAGTTCAACTATGTGGTCCAGCTTTACTTTATAGTGATAATGTTATATATTTGTTGTGTGTTTGTATATAATAATACAGCATTAGAAAACAGAATGCCACATATCAAGATGCAATTGCTTTGTTTTTGGTTTGAACCATTTTTTAATTTTGAACTTACTTTTAAAGATAAAAGCAGTGAGCAAAGTGTGTTCCAAAGCAGACCAGTTCAAAAAGACTTTAAAATTCAAATTCAAAAAAAGAAAAGAAAAAATGACATTTTTATTTGCAGATAGATGGTGCAGTTATGCGTTTTCCATCTTAAAGGACATGACATGTGGCCAGGTATGGTTTCCCATACTAGGAATTTGTGCTCTGCGTTTAACCCATCCAAGTACACACACACACACAGCAGTGAGAAGTGATCAACCACACACACACTGTGAACACACACCCAGAGCAGTGGGCAGCCAATGCTGCGGCGCCCGGGGAGCAGTTGGGGGAACAGTGCCTTGCTCAAGGGTCTCACCTCAGTCGTGGTATTAAAGGTGGAGAAAGACTCCCCCCACCCACAGCTACATGCCTGAAAGTGACTTCTGAAGGTTAGCATTTATTGTCAGAAAGGGTCATGCCCAAGGTCAGAGTTCAACTGACAAAGTTTGACTTGCTCAGAAGACATTCCACTTGTTCGAAAGGTCAGTCAATGACAAAGGTCATGATCTTCCATGAAATAAATGATTAAAATATTGTACCGAGTGAATCATATTGTTTTGGCAGAGAATACATTAAAATATTCTATTTGTAAATATATTTTCTAAAAATAACAATAAAATAAATAAATACATAAATAAATAAACTTTCAGTCACTGAAATTTAAATACATACTGCTAAAAACATTACAAATATCTAAAACAGTTGATTAGGTATATAATTGTACCATATCCAATTAGCCTGATCAAATAAAATAAAATAAAACATTAATAAATAAATAATATAAAATAATAAATAAAATAAATCAGGGTCTTCAAACTTTACATTGTGTAATTTTTATAATAATAGTGAGTATTAGTAATAGTTATTCTAATATAAGTACATCTGAAAAAAAAACATTGCAATAATAACTACATCTAAAAATATTGGACGTTTAGTAATTATGTTCATACTGATAAAGAAACAAACATATCTAATGAATATAAAAATACTACATTACATAATACACAGGCATAATTTCAATACAAATTTCATTAAAGATTACTTCTAATTAAAATATTAAAAGCCTTAAAATTCGCAATAAAGAAACTGTTAAATTCTAATGTGGTGTAATACCATACTAACCCCACAGAGGGCTCATGTGTTCAATTATTAAATGTTTGGATCTTTAGTTGTCTTGTAAAACAGATCCTTAGACTCCTTAGCATTTTGACTCATCCTGCAAATAACATGATATATGAAAGTTACATCACCAAATGCTTGTACCTCCATAAGCACAAAGGAGAAATATATTTTTGAACAAACAATGTAAGTATTATACTCAAACTCTTCCCATAATATTGTCTTCTGTGAATCTTGTGTTCTGGAGGTATGTTTGAAGAAGACGTTCTGCCTTAAATGGGTCTATCTCATGGCCTCAGCTCAGGATTATTAAAAGGGCTGAAACTCTTCTAAACAAAACATTAAAATACATACTAGCAGCCGATCCAAATTGTGACTGTATAACAAACCATTTACAGCTTATTAAACTGGAGAGAGGAACACTAATAGAGAGAGAAGGCATCAGTTATAACAGAGACGAGAAAACATTCCTGCACCGAAGAATCGGCGGGGGGTTCAGGCTCCAGTGTCGTCTGCTCTGTTTCATGCTGTCGGATGTGCCTCTTCTTCAGCCTGGAGGCCTGTGACCTTTGACCTATCCTCAAAACCACTGCCATGTGACAGAGATACAGACCTTGATTCCAAGGAAACAGTCAACAAACATCAGTAGAGTGATTTTTTTTTTTCATATTTTTCATGTTCCACTTCTGTCTTTTTTTAACAGTATGGAAATTTTCAGGAATCACAGAAGTCTCTATAATAATAATTGTACACCAATGAATTTTTTTTTTTTAATTTTAGTGTGTGTTTACCAAGGCTGCACTTATTTCATATAAAATACAGTAAAAGCAGCAAAATTGTGAAATATTATTACAGTTTTTCTATTTGATTATGTTTTAAAGTGTCCTTGTTATAGGTTATGAAAGGTTCATATTTTTGTTTTGAGAGTTCCAGGTTGATGTATGCAAGGTCAAAAATACTTTCACTTTGTTATTTTTCTCATTTATTTTTACCTTATTTGTTCAACAACTCTCAAACGATTTGTTCATTGATTCATTTTTCCAAACCCCTTCAGTGATTGGTCGATTTCATTTCAAGCGGTGTTTGTGAGCTTTTACCGCTTCAAAAGTGACACCTAGTGGAAAAGAATTAGCATTTTCATTCAGAACCAATGTGAAAAGACCAAAAAAGTGGGCGGGCAATATGCTAATGTTTCAGTTTGATGTCAGCACGAAATGGCTTGTGAATGATTCGTTTCAATGATTCAGAGTCGACTCTTTCTTTCGAGAGACTTTATACACGGTTCACTTTCAGTTTTAAAATTTTGCAGGATGTTTTCATTCACTTAGAGCTGTTTTACACACTGCGTGAAAGATCATTTTCAAAAATCCATAAAAGGGGAACTTTAAATGAAATGTATTCCTGTGATAGAAAGTTGAATTTTCACCATCATTACTGCAGTCTTCAGTGTCACATGATCCTTCAGATATTTTGTAATAAATGATCAAAACAGTTATTCTGCTTTAAAATTTTTGTTGAGAGCCTGAGATATTTTGTTTCTGGATACTCTATTGAATAGAAGGTTGGAAAGAACAGCTTTAATTTAAAACCTTTTTTATCTTATAAACTGAATTGCCTTCGGGTGTAGTCATTTAAGCTGAACTATGTGACTATGTATTTAATTCCAGCCTTCTCTCTCCATCATAACAACACATAGCCAGCGTGTCCTTCCTGTAACCGGAACATTATCCAGACATCGACTAACACCATTCCAAACCTTTCCCGGTTTTAAAATGCATCTCATTTGTTGCTATGGAAAGGAAATTACATTCATTCTTTCAAATATGGCCCTGTTTCAAAACACTTCCTGTCAGTACAAAAGAGCCAACAGTACATTCAAGTCATTTTATGTGCTTCCACACCAGGAGCAGAGAAATGTTGTATGAGAGGCTCCCCTGTGTAGCACCTTCATGTCAGAGACACTGGCGGCTTTATAGCGAGCCCTGCTCTGGACCAGGTGGAAAATCCTTCAGTTTGAATTATGCTTGCTTTGGCACCTCCGTATCATGAGCCAAAGTATATTTATCAAGAGTCTGACAGTCTCACGTTATTCCAGGAAGTAGAGGTTTGCTGCGTTTGTACAGTGTAGTGTTTGGCACGATCACAAGTTGGAAACACTCTGTCGACAATTATAGTAAAACTTGAATTAAAGTGCACCTATTATGGATTTTTGAAAATGCACAGCTTTAAGTAAATTAAAATATCATGCAAAGTTTTTAATCTCAAGGTACACCGTGTATAAAGTTATCAGAAGAAAGTGGACCCTGAATCATTGAAAAGTCATTTTTAAAATAAATCTCAAGCCGTGTCATGTTGACGTCAACATAAAACATTAGCATTAGCCCACTTGTTGGTCTTTTCAAAATGAAAATGCTAATTTGTTTTTTGGCACTAGTTGAAGGGTTAAAAGCTCACAAACACTGCTTTAAATAAAATCAGCCAATCACTGCAGGGGTTTGGAAAAATGGGAGTCATTGAACAAATACGGTAAAAAAAAAGAAAAATGCATATTATAAGAAAATAAAAGCGTTTTTTGACCTGTTGTTTGGGACTCACATTTCATAACCCATAATAGGGACACTTCAAATATATTATAAATGAATAAAAGATGTGTATTAAACAGTAATAATATTTCTTGAGCAGCAAATCATCATATTAGACTGATTTCTGCAGTATCATGTGACACTGAAGCCTGGGGTATTGATGCTAAAACATTAATTTTGCATCATAGGAATAAAACACATTTTAAAATATATGCAATTAAAAAGTAGTTCTTAATAGATTACGATACCACTGTTATTACTGTAATTCAGCCTTGGTGAGCATATATACTAATAACAGAAGACCTGCTATGAAATAAAAAACAGTTATGGAGGAAATTATTTTTCATTATCTCCTGGTATGTTTGCTTAGATTAAACTCTCTGAGGTGCATGTGACGTGCGAAAGAAAATCATCCCGCCTCTCACTGCCATGTTTCCTTCATTAGTTCAGCCTGAGTGAGACTCAAACAGCAGAACTGAGTGATAGCGAGACATTTTACAGAGATGCGAGAAATGTGAGAACATTTTGTGATGCTTACTTTTGAGGTATAATATTTTTTGTAGAATTGCTGAAACCAATATATGAAACTTGGCTGTTATGCGGTCTAGCTAAAAAAAAAAAAACTTATGATGTTTTCAACCTTTTTAATCTTAAAACTGTGGAGTTCTATCGTCGTTAAAGTCATTGTTTTCTGCCTCTCTTCAAAGTAGAACAGAAATCAATAGAAGGAAGCTAGAGGCACAAGAAACCCTGTTGAAAATGAACATTTTTGCATGGCCTTACTTAAATGAAAGTTATGCAACAGGTCACAATATATCCAAGCTCTCCCACTGAGTTGTGTGCCAGTTTACATTGATTCCAGTTACGTAAGTGAATGCTTACTCTATGCTGCAAATTACAGTGTTTTAAAGTATAAACATCTTTGAATGTGCCAAAAAAGTATGATGTTACCTTTACATTTACATAAGTATATGATGAGATGTATATTGAGCATCTGCTACACCCTAAGTAGAAACTTCATGATGACTTGCTGTTTGACTGAGTGCTAGTAAATACAGTAATTTACCTAACAGCATATCACAGGCTCCAGAGTTGTGTTTACCTCAGGTAAAAACGCTTATACTCAAGTACAAACTCAAAGGTTGCCTAAGGCATGAGCTGTACAGGTCTCTGTGGAAAATTCCAGTCCAGTCAGAAAAGAGGTCTCTCTTTTTTAGAGGAGGTTGAATTACATACAGAGATAAATAAATGAACTTTTGCTTGAAAGATTAGAATAATTATGATGTTTCATGTCTTCGGTGTCATACGATTCAAGAAACATTTATTATTATTATTAATGTTGAAAACAGGTGTATTTTATATTTTGGAATATTTTATATGGCAGAAACCATTATACAGTTTTTCAAGATTATTTCATTAATTGCTATCCTATAGACAAGCACAACATTAATTTGAAATAGAAATTTTACTTTTGTTACATTACAAAAGTCTTTACTTTACCCATTTTATCAATTTTGCTCAAAAGTTTTTTTTTATTATTATTATCTCACTAACCCACAACTTTAAGAGAAAAGAAAATTTAAAAAAAATTATATGCGGTATATATAAAGCAGCACAGCTGTTTTCAACATCATAATATCATAATATTAAGATATATTTTTTAAAGCAGTAAATCAACATGTTAAAATGATTTCTGAAGGATCATGTGACATTGAAGACTAGAGTAATGATGCTGAAAATTCAGACTTGCATCACCGGTATAAATAATTTTTTTTTTTAAATATATTCATAAAGAAAACTGAAAATATTTCACAATATCACTTTTAATGTATTTTGATTAAATGCAACCTTCATGAGCAAAAGAAATGTCTTAAGAAAACTCTTAATATTCTCTTAAGAGAATGAGTACAGCCCTCTTAAAGGGGTCATCCACAAATTTATATGATTCCTTAGGGCCTAAATTAAAAGTCTATAACATGCTTTGGTTAACATTTCTCAGTAGTGTAAAAACACCTTTACCCTGTCAAAATCAACTCTTTTTTCAGCAAGCCATTCTAGTCCATGTTACTTTAAATGCTAATGAGCTCTGCTGATCCCACCCCTCTCTTCAGTGGATAGGTGAGCAGACTTTAAACTTCAACCATGAAACGGGCCAACTAGCACATTATTAGTAAAGGTGATTTGCAAAGATTCATAGAAAAAGCCTATACTTACTTCTCTAGATGAAACTGAATCACAGATGATTCGCATGGACATAGATGTATTTATGCAGATCGGGGATTGGCACATTCCCTTAAATACCGTTAATCATCTGGCTCAGTTGACGACTGAAGTACTGGAGTAAGGAGTAAATGACTACTGCTATATAGATTATTACATGCAACAGCAAAACACCTCAGTTGCTTAATCTGAGACATTTTTGTCGACGCAATGGAGGACTGATGACAGCTCCCTCAGGACAGGTCTAAGATTAGGCGGTCTTGTCAATAAACTATTGTGGGAGGGGCCTGTGCAGAATCTGACAGGAATCTCAGAACAGCCTGATTTGAGAAAGGGGATTTAATCATTATAGTATGGATGTCAACTTGTAAAATGGATTTTGATTCTGATTACCCCTTTTCATACAGTTTTTCCATTTCTATGGATTTCTGCAGAAGCAGATTCCATGGAAAGTTTGAAACCTGAACAAAAAAGCACAATTTTAAAAGACAATGCTGAATTATGTTGCAGCTGTCTGGCACTTAGATGCAGACTTTGCTGAGATTGCTGCACACAAACCTTTTTGTTGCCAAGACACTGCATTGTACAGGACAAAGTTTGTCTTTGGGCTGTTAGTTTTTACGACCATGTAGAGCATGACCCTCTGCCTCAGTCCAATGGCTTTATTTATGGCCGTGGTCTTTGTTTTCTCATAGGAATGCTGAGAATGCTACAGGCTGCTCTCTCTCTCTGTCCCAACAAGACACAAACGAATAGTACTGGCATCTCTTTTTAGACACAATCTCACCCACATCTACTCCTACTACAGGACACAATCTGAGGAATGCAAGATGCTAACAAGACAAGTCAATTTCTCTTTGTTTTTCTCCATCTCCCTCATATTTCGCTGTCCACCTACTGTTACATACTCATCTGCTGCGGTATCTGACTGGTTTTATAACTGAACATCAAACATCATAAAGGGATCACTCAGTTTGGAAAACCGGGGCACGTTTTTACTTCAGTGAATATTTCTCTTGATATGTTTATTGCTGAAAGTCCGTTTTTGTGCTATAAATAATCTGCTAACACATGCTAACCTTTTGTGACAACATGCCCCAATGGAAGGTCATGTTCTCTTGCTGTATGGGACAAGTTGTCACAATGGGAACCTGCCATTAGATAATTATTATAGGCATATATAACCTTTTAAAAAACCAATCAAACAAAATATTCAATTAATTAAGAGAATTGTTCATTTATTTATTGATTTCATATTTAGCTTCACAACATAAAAACATATATGCTGTAGGTATTTAAGATTTGGTAGTGTGGTTAATGAAACTGTCAGTATAAATATATATGTGCATGAAAGACGTTGTGATGGAAACATTGTATATGTTTGCAGAAATGTACACGTAACCACACTGACTTTTGTATGATGTTGTGGATGAACAACAGTACACAGAAAAAGCCTCATTTGTTCTGCGTGTACAACATCAGAATCTACGCATGCTTAAATTTAACTTAAAAGGCACAGCGTGGCTGTGTGTCAATTGCATTACTTTTGTGTGTAAGACACTCCGAAGCTAAAGACAAAAAACTTACTCTGGGAAAGAAAGTTCAGCCTCTTCAGTATTGCCATGTCATGTTTATGGGCTCAAGATAAATAGATTCCCTTTTAGTGGTCAATAAAAATCACTTCCTAAGATACCGGCTTATTCATGATATTGAGTACATCATCCAGAATGGATGGGCCCAAGTCAAGTTCGAGAGAGAAAAGAGATCCTGTGATTTGAGTGAGTGACTCCTGCGAGTGGCTTTTGCTTTTGGAGATTTCAAAGTCCGAATCGCATAGACGACCCTCTTCAACACCGCTATCTCTGTCCGCCCAGTCACCCTTGATCCCGAACATCTCCTGTTCGTACTCAAAGACTGAATCATCGTTGTTTCCGTTGTTAAAGTTCCCATTGGCATCAGCGTTCCCGTTAACGAAGACGGACAAAAATGTTTCAAACTCGTTTTCACTGCTGTGTATTGTCTTTATAAGGGATTTCTCAGACATCTCAGTGCGGTCGATTGAAGGTTCGTCCTCTTCTGGGACGGGGCTGGGATCGCCCCTAAAAGCACTGATGGACTGGAGCAGGTTCTCCATCTGCAGGATTTCCAGATCTTCAGAACCGTCTGGAGGAGTAGACGGCTCAGACATTCGATCTTGGGTCATTGGAAACACGGTGGTGGAAATCAAAGGCAGAGTCAATGCTTGGCTGCCGCCGATGGTTGGGAGCGAGATTGCGTTCTTCAGGACCGGCGATGGAGTTTCGACGCAAGATGCATCTGAGGCACTATTAGCTCTGGTGAACTCCCCGTGGATGCCATATTGAGGTCGAATGCGACCACCTTTCCCTGGTAGAAGCTCAAAATTTCCTTGCAGGAACGACATGTCACCAAAGGCATCGCACTCGCCGCCCTTTCCGATGTGGATAGTGTGACGAAAGTCCCCAAGAGGCGGGCTGATCATATCCGGGGATAAAATGTCCCTCAGACGGCATTTCTTTCCCTTCTTACTGTAGTTGGATTTCAGGTAGATGGGCGTTTTGGCAGGCATTCCTGCAGTAGATTCCAGTAGTTATGGAAAGGAACAGTGAATGTTCTGGAAGTTCAAATCTCCTCGGCTGTGCGATAAACTTGCTGGAGTCTCGCAATGAAGAAGTGCATGGGTTACATTCTCAAAGAGCAGCTGTTTTAAATGCGTCCTCAATCTTCACTGAAGATAATCCAGCTCGAATGTCCTTTACCTGGATAGATGGATAAATAATTTAATTTAAATTTCTTTTAAATGTTAAATTTAACACATGCATCTTAAGCACGCAAACAAAGAAAGATCAAAGAAAATAGTTATCACTGTCTGAAACGTATTTTGGTGATGCTACAAACAGATGATATATTGATAGATAGGCAGACAGACATATAGGTGATACATTTAAAAAAAAAATCATTAAGGAAGCTAACTCAAGTTATTTTTTTGTAAAACAAGAATAATGAAAACCTCTGTTGTGGTTATTCATTTACAAAATGATATGTTTACAAGATTTTATTAACACCGCATGAGTCAAGAAGCTTTAAAGATAAAAAACTTTAGAGAAAGGAGAGGAGGAATAAACTGATAGAAGAGAGAGAGAGAGAAAAGGGTAACCACAGATCATAAGAGGGAGAGAGACTTCTTGCCCATTTATAGACATATTTCCTTTTGAGAGGCCTTTAAACACTGACCCTCTTTGACAGACTGCAAACAATCAGTAAAGCAGCGACTCAGGCACAGCTAGCCAAATATGTACGCCTGAAAAAACATCCACATTCCCTCTACAGTAGAGCCCAACGTCCTCTCGCTCCTTTAAGACCCGCTGCACTAAACCGTTTGAGGCCTGGGGCCATTTTCATTGGAAGAGAACCTTTTGTGAAAATGTAAACATGCACCATGTTCCAAACATTTGGAATACATGAGATTTTTCATGTAACCACTGCTGAAGTATCCTGGTAATATTAAAAGAGCACAATAGAAAAGCGTCTACTTTCTTGTGGGGTGGGGGGGTGGCTAAAGTATTTTAAGATTGTCTTGACTGCATTACATGTCTGTATCACTTAACCAAATTATTTCAGTTATTTCAAGAGTTCTTGCTGTAAGCAACAGCAAAATAAACCAAACCCAACAAGGAAAAGCAAATTAATATAACAAATCAAATAGACAATAATAGGGCTCTCGGGGTTTGAGACTGATGCTGAGCTCCGTCCAACCCCTTGCCGCAAAAGGGTTAAAATCCCAGCCCCCTCCCCGGACAAACACGCTTATTCTATTTCATTATTGATGAAGAAGTGTGAACTCGTGAAATTATGTTTATACAATTGTTTGAAGCAATTGCATGCCATATTGTTACATAATTGTAAACCAGCTGAAAACATATTATAATTAAATCATCTTTATTGCTTTTCTATAGTATTAAGCTTCAAATGTCAATTATAAATTGGATTTGTTTATTCTTTATATAAAATTCTAGAAAAAGCAAACTGTAAACAATGGAAGATATCCTACAGAAAGAACACAAAAACATCTTAAGCGCACAGAATAACATAGGTTGATTTTTAACAATTATTTGACACATTGATTATATAATTGTGGCATGCATAATTGTAACTGCGATTAGAAAATCAATTCATTGTTCAGCCTTACAGTATAGACACACACTTGTTGTCAGCTCTGCACTGTGATTTTATCAATAAATTAGTTAAAAAATGTCTCAATATGGAGGCGGAAACATTGCTGTTCTTGAAACAGTTAAACTTACAGTTTTGCTCTTAGGAGAGACATGGCTGCTGAACACTGTTAACCAACTCAGGTGCTTCAATCACACAGCTATAGGTAATCTCTCCTTCCCTAATAACTGAATTGTCATTGACTCAATGAGGTGAAGTAACACAAGTGTGGTGGTATTAGTGGAATAACTAAGGACACTTAACTGTTAAATTATTAGAAAAATAAAACACCAAGTTGTAGCTATACTGCAATATCAAACCAAGTGGGATCTGTGTCCAAATACAGTGCGAGGCTATAGAATAATACTATTCCTTGGCAATACCATCTGATAACATGGAGCCACCACGGTAATGACAGAAATGACAGTCTGAACGATGTCACAGCTCACTGATCCACATCATTTCAAGATCCTGGTTAGAGACAGCCAGGGAGGACACTGTTTACAAAAACACTAGAAATTCCATTTACTAGGAATACATGACTCCCATGTGGTCACGTCCTAACAAATCACACAGCTGATAAACAACAGGAGCAGCATGAAAGTGAGCTGCAGTATGGTCCATGACAATGATGTAGGCTAATCTGTTTGAGTATGGATGAATGGTATTATTCTGGCTGTCTTTTGTGGGGGTTTTTTTTTATGCATGTGTTTTTTTTTGCACCAGCTCAGAGGTCGTTTTGTGAGTTCATAGGGCTTTGAAAGCATTTTTGGAGACTGATTCAGTGAAACACAAATAAACCTCAGTGAATGGAAATCTATTTTTAAACGTGACAAGCATCATTGGGATGGCTGAAGAATGTGTGGCTGTATGAGTGTGTCAGTGATAGAGGAAAATATGTGTGTGTGCAGAAGGAATGCTGCAGAGCTGATTGGCCCCAAATATACAATAACCAGATCTCTGTAGTGTAATATATTTTAAGTTTTCAAGTTCATTTATTTAAAGTTTTAGTAATTGTTTTGTGGGCTTCTCTCATTATTAGTATTAGCATTAAATGTTTTTTTTTTATGTGTATATAGTTTTTGGTAACACTTTAGGGTATCTTAACTGGGATGCATGTTACTAAAATATTAGTCATTTATTAGTAGCAATTCAGCACATATTAATGCATTTTCTACATGACTTTATTCTACTATTTTTACATTTATAACTAAATGAATGTGTAGCAATATTCAATTTGCAATGCAATATCCAAAATGGCAATGTAATATTCAAAATGGCAATGCAATGTTCAAAATGGCAATGTATTTCTTATTTAAATTTACATTTTCCATTAACCCACAATCTAATCTTAATATGTAAATTGAATACTAATTTGAATGCTGTATAAGTTGCAAAATTAAAATTAAAATGTAAAGCCCAA
>JAUCMS010000022.1:14641998-14654070 GCA_032357445.1 Enteromius radiatus | reverse complement strand
AGTCTAATGTTTATCAGTACATTACAGAAAATAATGAACTTTATCACAATATGCTAATTTTTTGAGAAGGACCTGTAGGTCCGATAGTTTTCAGTCAGTTTTATGCCTGTATATTCTAGTCTAAAAAGAAGTCAACCATAGGAAGAAAAAGGGCTGATTTTCAGGTGTCAAGCAATATTACAGGGCACTCATACTGACTTAGCACCCATCCTGTGAATGAAATGACCTTTACATGTCTGGACATCTGCCTTTTCTTGCATCAGAACCACAACATGTCTTCAGCAGCAAACATCTTCTGATCACAGACTCTTCTGTACTGACATGTTTTATGTGAATTGACATCATGTAACTGAAGGTAGGCCTACCTGCCTAGCATATGCTGGTTAGGTATGTTTTGAAGCTGGTCCATTGCCAGTTTATGCTTGTTTAAGTCGGTCCGTTGCTGGTTTATGCTGGTACTTTTGTTGGTTCATGCTGGTCCTTTGCTGGTTTATGCTGGACATGTGATTTAAACCAGTTTAAACCAGCATCCCAGCTTCAAAACATACCTAACCTGCATATGCTTTTTTCAGCAGGGTGAGGTGATATGCTTTAATCATAATGCTTTTTGGTTTTTAGTCATTTTATCATGTCTTACTTTTTGCAGTTTACCACTACTGTTTGGAGTGATTAGTAGGGCTTTTTATGTTTTTGAAAAAAAGCCCCTTTAAGGCTCCATTTGTTTTTATCGATAGGTGCAAAATTGTAGTAACCTTTTCACCGTTTGTATCCACATGTAGATTGCACAAATTAATCAATCACTTGAATCGGTTTCTCGCTTGTTTCTTTAGACTTGTTCACGTGATTATTAGCCTATTCGATTAGCTTGCTAGCTTATTCCATTAAATTAAGGGGGGAGCATGAATATACAGTTCTTTCTCGTGCTCGAATCTAATTGGCTGATTAAAGCGATAACAGAGCTGCTCCAACCATTTATATCTGACCAAGTTTTATTCTGCTTGCTGTATTCATAGACATGTATTTATGGCTGTATTTCTAAAAAGGGAGTATCATGGCGGACGCCAAATCCACTATATGCTAATTTAAGAAAAATACTGTTTTTTTTTTATGTCACGGAATGTAGTTTAAAGAGTTTTTAGTCGAGAACGTAGGCTTCTTGTTTGGACTTCAAATATGCGGTTTGTTAAAAAGGATATGATAAGTTCATATGGTATCCTTACTTTAATGTCATTTTCATTTCTCAGCACGTATGTGGACGTATCTTATAACAGGACAAACCTCGAACGCACCTACTGTTGCTAGCGCTACTCTGACGACTTTATAGCCTACGTAACATCAACAACTTGACTTCTCACAAACGAGGCAACAGCGGCTTTGTTAATCAAGAAAATGTACTGAAAATGTTATGTTTTAGCCGAACACTTTTGAGAGATTCACAGACTTGGAGGTAAGATTCACGACTGCTCGCTTCCTCTCTCTTAGCTATTAACGTTAACTGCATAACGTTAATCAGCTATCAACAGCTCAGATCCTACTCGGTGTAAAATGTTTTGGAATTAACAACGGAGACATTGGATGAGATGCGGAATAAATAATCCTACTCACAATAGCGTTTTAACTACAAAAACCGTGTATTTGATGAATGGGAACGGCATTTATTTAAAATTCATTTATTTAAATATTATTATTTTTAAAAAAAATGCACTATTGACCCCAAATTTAAATTTTAAAGAAAAATAACATTAAAAAGAAAACTTAGTGTTACATTAAGAATGACAAGTGATTTAAGCATTTCATATTTCACTGCATCTTAGATTTTTTTTTTTTTTTTTACGTTCTTTTATATAGCCTATTACTCCTGATTATTTTGTCATCTGGCTTTTTTAAGGTTGCACTGACCTCATCACCTTGGTACACCAAATGGTATTAATTGGTACTAGATCTAGGCTAAATAAGTTGCAACCATTTACCTTTTTAACATTTGTACCTTAGGGTGCCATCCCAGTGACAGCATTTTTCAGAGAGTGTACTGTTAATCCAACAATACTGAAGCATGTTTTCTTCAGCAGGGCCTGGAAGGGGAGCAGGCGGCTGCTGGCATATCGGTAATCAGTTGGCTTTATCTGGACTTGTCACGTACTCAGAGCTTGGCTGGCTACAATCCTCAGGCTTGATCAGAACAGGATGTGCTGGGAAAGCAAGATAAAGCACTTCGCAGGGACGGGTATATCCTACACACTTTCCTTCTATTTTAAATGCCCAATTGAGTGGCTGCGTGCAGATATGATGTGTGCAATAAAGTTAGAATGGCTATTTTTATTGCCACTATTTTAAGGGCAGCTTGTTTGAATACAGCAAATGAGTTTTGTTTTAAATAACCACATTGTGTCTAGGTGTTGCAGGAGGAAGAAAACTATTTAATTGCAAATGACTGCAATATTAAACTGCATTTATTATCATAAAAGCTTGAGTAATATATATATTTTTTTACTTTTGAGGGTTTATGTATATGTGTGTGTATAATCAACATGGAAACTAAATGCAGTTTAGAATTCACAGAGCAGCCTAATGTCAGAGCTTATATGAAGTAGAAAAATATAATATTACATGTTGGTATCACATAGTAGGAACTACATATCAAACTTACATATTAATCTTTCGCATATAAAACATAGATCTAATACAGACCAGCAGTCTGTTAACAAGTGCTATTACAGTCCAAAAACATTACAGCAGATCAAATATTGCTGTTACAGCTCAAAAATATATTGCAGCAGTTAGAAGTGAGAAAAATTAGTAATCATAACACATTTTATACATGTTAGTTAACAAACCCTGAATTTCCCCTTCAGGATTCCCCTAACTAGAAGGGACCCGAGGGACACCGAATGTATTTCCTTTCATCTACACAACATCATGTGCCTGATATAAGTCAACTTACAGTACGATAAACATAGATGTTCAGAATAGTTTCACTGGAGACTTCCTGTGACCCACTGTGAGGATCTCCAGACAATATTTGATTGGGAAGGATGTTGCGGGAACACAATAGAAGTGAACTGTGTTAAACCCGCCTATGTTTATTTTAATTATAGATTAATGCTAAGACATCTCTAATAATAAGGCACAGACTTCAGCAATGCTGTAGTGAGAATCAGGAAATATTATCAAGAACAATAAAGTGCTGTAAGATTATACTGTACAAATGTCTCAAATAGGGAGATTAATAATGCAGCATAGGGTTAGTTTGAGCTAAAGTTCCCTAAGCAACAACTGAACAAAAAATGTACTTTAAGCTCAATGCAGTCATTTAAAATAATAACTAAATGTGTTAAAGTCAACATGAAATGTAATCAACCAAACATGAAATGTAATCAAACCAAATCTTGCATATTAGTCCAAGTTAATTATTTTTCTGTAATCTTTTTTTTGTGATCCAGATCAAATCAATTAATGCACCACGGTTTTTGCTCATTGAATGTATTGTTTCTTTCAGAAATATGCCATTGAAGTAAAATAGTTTGTGAACAGTGTTTCACGTTGACTTTAAAACCACTTAAAAAAAGTTGCAATTAAAAGATTGAAGCATAATGAGCATAATCTTATGGAACTTAGACTAAATGTATATCTGATAGCTATATTTGAACTAGAATTAGTAACTTATCGACTAAATAATGCTATGCATGTAGATGTCTCAATACTCAAAACCAACTAGTATTTGTCTGAATAAACCATACATTGTCTTGTTGTGTAGCTTCTGCTTTGCTACTCTTGCGTAATATACCATAAATCAGTGCATCATGTAGTTACAAAAATAAATGGGTGTGCTTTTATTGCTGTAGCTCATTCTGAGCCCAAAAAAAAAAAAGTTTTTTGCCTGAGTTTTACATCTGTAAATATATTGCTATAATGCAGATATGAGAGATTCTTCAGTGTTTGCTTTCTTAGCCACCTTCATTTGGCAAAGTATTTAAGTTGCATGCTTTGATTTCCCTTCAAACTTAAGGCCTCTTAAGGTCTCTTTTGTGTAGGAGTCTGAGTTGTTCCTACCAAGCTCTCAAGCAGTTCTGTGCTGTCACGGAGTGTGACAGACACTTTAAAGGATCTGGGTTTAAGGGTGAGCCCATACAGATAGTCCATGCTGGGAGTAGTTTCTGCTTTAAAACTACACTGATGGACCAGCAAGGACGTGAAGAGGAAAAGCTGTATCTTGGATATGTCTTCTCCAATGCATCTGCGCTTCCCCATGGAGAAGATCAGCACGTTGGAAGTTAAATCTTTGTTGAGAGCTCCATCCTCAAACAGGAAGCGCTGTGGGTTGAATACCTCTGGTTGGTCCCATTTGGTCTGGTCGTGGTTCAAAGACCACTGGTTGACGAAAATGATGGTATCTTTAGGGATGGGATAACCATTGATGGACGTGTCTGTGGTCGTGCTGTGAGGAATCGTTACAGGGATGAACGAGGTGAATCTCATGACTTCATAGATGAAAGCCGTGACGTATGGAAGATGGGGCTGGTCTTCAATGGTCGGAAGGCGACTGCGGTCTGCTACTTGGTCGACGTCCTCCTGAAGACGTTTCTGAACTTCTGGATACCTGCAAGTAAGCAAAGACCAACATTTTCAACTTTCTGAGTTTACCCAATCATCAAGGATTGAATTGAATATGGATACTGCAAATAGGCAGACTACACAACACTCTGTTGATGATTTCAATGAAATCCACATAACTTCTATTTATAAATAAACCCGGCCTCTTATCTCATTTGTTCTGGTATCCTACATGAAGCAGTCATTGTGTTTGAGTTACACAGAGTGGCCTACATGTTTAAAAGTGTTAGTGGGTCAGATTTCATTTCGTGTTGCTGTAACCTGCCCTCATTATTTGCTGCCAATACCTGCACAGAAGAGTTACATGAGAGCTCTTCGGTGTTTTTGAGCTCTGTCCGTCTCTTGTGGACAGCTGCATTGCACACTTTAAGTGCAAAGAAATTACAATGCTTTCATCATTCACAATCCAAACGCATTTGTTATTTTTTTCTGGGCAACATAAAAAGATTGCAGTGCTGATTTATGGTGTTCCATAAAGAAGAAAAAAAAATTGTCATTATTATTGGTCTATTTTACAGTTAGACTGTAAATTTAATATGCTTAACCCCTTCACGGTATAAATCCTACCTGATTTCATGAATGCGTGTATAGATATGACACCAAATTAAAAACGAAAACGCAAAATATACTTATGATAGCCTACGCGATGTGTATTATTAGGGTCGTGGGGTAGATGCGTACCATAGGCACGCAAACTGCTTATTATATACACGCCAAACACGTGCGAATCATATATACGCCAAAGTCAATGTTTGCGTATCAATAGGCTTACCACGAATTTTCAGTTTTATTTGGCACTATTCATACAAATTTCCATGAGCAGCGTGAACATCCATATTAATTTGTCAATTTATATACAATAGTCAACATTTGAAAAAGCTCATCAAAGTTGTCCTAAGACTAGAACGCATTTTGGTTTTAGGACAGCTTTGATAAAAAGGTATGATCCACTTCAAATGTTGACTAGTGCATTAAAATGAAATAATCGTCACCCCTAAGATGTGCATTTATGGAGGGCAAAACGCATTACCTGACAAGTAACAGAATGATCCACTGCAGAGCTGTAGATAGAGTGTCTTGACTGGCCCCAAAAATGTCTGCGATGGTCGGTGGCACATATTCTTTATCCAGAAAGATCCCCGGGCCCCCTGACCGCCCTTTATCCAGAGCAACGATGAACGCATCAGTCATGTCACGGACGAGGTTCAGTAAAAGAGTCTTGCGGTGCTCCGCAACTTTGGATTGAATGAACTCGTTAAACTCCTTGTTGAGCACTTTAAACTGGTTAAAGAGCGTTTTGATTGGGTTTGGGAAGTACTGCAGCCAGGGCATCACATCCACGATGCTTCCAGCTCCGACTGTAGTAGTGAATTGATCATTTCTGCCCACCAACTGCTGGAATTCCTCATCATCATACGAATACCGGTTCCCGAAGCAAACGGCGCTCATTGTGTTCGCCACCGACACCACCAAATACCGGTGAGGCTCGAAGTACTGCTGCTCGCGGGTTTCGTTCAGAAACAAGCGGATGAGCTCTCCGATCTCGGACACAATGTGCTTCTCGAAAGTCTGCTTGGTGTGGATGTTGGCTGTGGAGAAGTTTCTCACGGTGCTGTGCGCGATCTTCCGATGCAGTTTCCACCACGGGCTGTAGTTACCGAACGCCATGCTTTTCCCATTGGACACGACCCGGAACGAGGCGAAATCGGGTCTGCCGGCGAAATCGACAGCTTTTTTAATTAGCGCCTCTTTAATTGCGTCTCCGTTCAGAACCACCACGTTTCGACTGCCCAGTTTGATCTGAAACACGTCGCCGTATTTCTGAGCCATCCGGGTGAAGTAAAAGTGGGGTGAGTTACCGAGCTGAGCGGCGTTACCGATGACCGGCCAAGAGAACGGTCCCGGTAACTGCCGCCGACAGGAACGACGCCAGAACATGAGCATTAAACACACCACCAGCGACAGTAAGACACTACGCGCCGACAGCTGAATGAAATCGCTCAGAACCGCCTGGAAATTCATCATCGATGTAATTTGCAAGCCTGACAATCAATGCAGATCCACTTTGAAGTGATAAAACCCAATCAGCCTGTTGAGCATCAGATCAGCGCTCGCGGCGTCTCTGAGCGATTCTCCTAAAATCAGAGAGCATAGTGATGTGTTCGATGTCATCGGTCTAACGTTCGTTTATCCAAGGATTTATCCACGGCTAAATAACACTACTGAGAGTCTCCTCCTTTACACACTCCTCTCTCTCTCCCTCTCGCTCGCTCGCTCTCTCTCTCTCTCTCTCTTCTGAACCTGTGATTTTTACTGTTGTGTAGGATATAGGTCTATGTGATGTCATATCTATGTCATCTAGAATATGTGTGAAGAAATGTTATATATTAAAAATGCAAAACGTATATATATATGTGTGTGTGTGTGTGTGTGTCTGTTTGTTTTTCCACCTTCAATATTTAGATTAGATTGTTTAGCATGAACAGCATACACTGAATAAAAAGACCAAGAAAGTATTTTGCTTGACTCAAAACGGATGTTCTATATTTGCAACTTCAGAGATGTGCGTGAGAAGAGATCATGTGTACATTGATGCTGAGACAATGGATCAGACCTTACCTTTCATGAGGAACTAATGTTTGACAGGAAAATAATAGCCCATACTTCCTTTATGCTTCACAATTGTGGAAAATAAAATAGATAAGCTAACATGTGACGGAAAATTGTGCAATGATGGAGATTTTTTGATAGTATTTTCCTCTTTCTTTGTTTCCACCTGTTGCCACTAGGAGGACCCCATTCCTAAACATCACTTCCAATATGTGTAAATTCTGTAAATGTATATATGTGTACATATTTAATAATATGTCTAATATTATTCAAGTTAATTTGAACAACAAAATGTAAAAATGTCATCAAAACATACTTATATGAATAAAAACGAAATTCTTATATAAAAAGTAAGAATGCCGAGTGAACGCAGCGCCTTCTCGTGTGTTCAGTACCACGGACAGCGCGCGAGCACTTCTTTATAGCAGACTTAAAACAATTTCAAATTCTATATTACATTATATATAGCCTAATACATTATATTATAAATAATAAAATACCAGTACTTTTTAAAGACACTGTGCATGTGCATTGGCTAGCCTGTATGTGCATAACGTTTAGACAAATACACATTTTTTTATTAGGCTACTGATATTTTACACATCTATGTTCGTTGCGCACGTAGAGCTGCGTCTCACGGACAGCAACACCGAACTAAGATCTCCTTCGCGTCCTGCAATGAAAGAAAAAATGCAAATTGCAGAAAAAGATGTGAAAGAGGTCAATTCAGCAGTGTTCTGTGCGCACAGGGCGCACGCAGAGGCGCGTCTCAAAGTGCTTGAATACCGAATCCTCGAATATTGGTATCCTATAGCAAATAAACTATGATGATTTGAGAAATCTTGAAGGTGTCTTAATAAATTTTGTTTTGACTGTATATTTAATTTTTTACAGTGAAGACTAAGCAGTGCTGTTTTTTTTATTTTTTTTTTTTAATTCATTTTCTGTACCTGGACACCTACAAACTTCGAAAAATAGTAAATATGTGTAAATAGCACAAATAAATAAATAGAATGAACAAAAAAAAAACAGCTACGGCTCTGCTGACAGTCACACAGATGCAGTTGATAAAAGACATGCTGCCGTAATTTTATAATGTTTAATTTGTATTGTGTTATTAAAATGTTGCGTAGCTCTCTCTGTGCATGTGGCAGTTGAGTTGCACTTGCGTTTTGATTTTCATTAGTTCTTATTTTTTTAACGTGGGACAAAATCGAAAAACAAAGCCTTACCAAAAAATCGAATCAGTCGCCCAAGCTTTATCGGACCCATCGGACACATGCCACACACCTACACACCAAAACAGTAATAATTCTCTAATTTAGATTGTTAATATTAGGCCTGCTAGGCTATTTATTTTGACTGAATGGACTGCATTTTCATTTATTTTCTGTTTTCAGAGGTCAGGACAATAACGTTCAACCCAGTCGCACGGCAGGTCGATCTAGGCAATAGAACAGCTCTTTTCGGCCGCTGCATTATTTTCCTACTGAATATTTTCATGATTCCTTTGTATTTCACTGTAACTAAATGAAAAAAAGACAACATCTGCATATGTTGCTTTTGTGGTGTGCTCTCCCAATTTAATTTACGATATAAACCATGAATAATTCACTATAATGCACTAAGAAGCTTTTATTATTTTTCTTCCTCAAATCCTCTCTCTCGAGGTTTGTTTTCACACGGATGCTATTAAAAAACTATATATATATATATAAATAAAATAGTTTTCAGTGTACGGCCTATATTGAAAACTACGAAAACTCGTGATATTGATACGCAAAAATGGCGTGCATATGCTACGCGATGGGTATAGGATTAGGTTTTTTGGGGTAGATGGGTATCATTTGCACCTACAGGTAATATATACACGCCAAAGTCCATTGTTGCGTATCACGAGTTTTCGTTTTTATTTGGCGTACTATTTATACGCATTTTCATGAGACCGACTTCTGCTGAAAAATTGATATGACGATAAACAAGAGTGTGAATACACTGTACTGTATTGTTTAACTCTTGTCTAAATATTTTTTCAACACTGTAAAGGAAATGTTTCTTTTTTTCTCTGTTTTCTCGTTTATGATACATTATATGTTCAACACTGTTTCTTTGAGTTATGGTCTCTATACACCGTTTAGAATTGTAAAATGAGAGCTTGTGGTCTCCCTGTGATGAACAGATTCCCGACCCCAAGGCCTCTTTATGACATCAAAGAGCCAGACCATGCTGAGACAGGCCTGACGCATGCAATGCTTTTCTGTGGTCCAGGTGCTTCAAGGTAATTGTAAAGCTGTGTGTTGTCATTTGTATGTGTTTTATATAAAGATTGTGTCAACTGGACAGCCTGTGAAACATAGATATGCATTACAGAGACACCAGAAGAACTGTAGCTACATACAGTAAACTACCGCTCAAAAGTTTGTGGTCAGTAAGACTTGTCATGTTTTGTAAAGAAGTCTCTTATGCTCATCAAGACTGCATTAATTTGATCATAATGCTGCAAAATGTTATTATAATATAATATAGTCATGGTTTTTATTTTGATTTGTTGCAAATCTGAATCTTCATAAGCTGTTACTCCAGTCTTGAGTGCCACATGTTCCTTCAGAAATCATTCTAATATGCTGATTTATTATTAATTTATATTATTATTTATTGTAAATATTTTTGCAACCTATGACTTTCTGTTGAATAACAAGTTTTAGTCAAATATAAATAAAAATACAATTTCATTCAAAATATAAATCTTTTCTAACAATGTAAATCTGAGCTATCACTTTAAAATTAATTTAACTATTAATCTAACAGATCCTTGGTAAATAAAAGTATTAATTTCTTAAAAAAAATCAAAATCAAAATTGCTGACGTCAAACATTTGAACAGTAGTGTATCTTGATATAAATCCTTTCTATTTTAAATAAGTGCTGTTCTTCAATCAAGCCCCCAAAGAATCAACTTTTTTTCAAGATTGAATGATTTATGAGGGATCATGTAACTCTGAAGACCAAAGTAATGATGCTGAAAATTTAGCTTTGTAACTTTAGTTTTCCCCCCATTTGAATTGATTAATATATATATATATATATATATACATAATGTTTTTATTAATACTTTGTATTTATAATATATATAATTATATTTTCTATTCAAGACTTTTTAATAGCCCTAATATTTATTTAATACATTTACATATAGCACACAATCACGTTTAGACAGACATTTGATGTGTCAGATATGATAAAAATAGTTTTAAAAACTGTGACTTACATCAAAGCTGTTTTGCATGACAGTGCTTTGACACTGAAGTCATTCTTGCACATATTTGAGTTTTTGAGTCAAGTAATGATGACTTGATCTCCTAACCAGTAGGAACAGGAAAAACCGGACATCTTTCTTATTAGACACTTCCACATTCTGAATCCTGTGTTGATTGAACAAAAACAGTACAGTATAAAAACATCTATTGACAACTTCTGTACAACTAGGACGGGCTAGTGATTATATAAACTGATATCATAAAAAAATAACAGCTCGGGAAAATGAGCAATACTTTGCATTGACTGCAGTAATTTCGTCACAGCTGTGTGTATATTGGGGGGAAAAAAGGTGTGTGCTTGAGACTGGCTTATCTTCTGCACTCAGTCAGAACAGTCAACTTCTGGAGGAAACAGACTACAGGAGAAATGGCCACGGGGTGTTGAGTTGAGCTCTGCAGTCACGCACAGGCACTTTATCACGAGAAGTGACATTAGACACTGCTGGAGCTGCCTGCTGAAAGCTTTGCCAGTTGTCAGTGTTTCTGATGGCCTGGCTGATTAAGTAGATCTCACAGACTGGTTTACCTGTGCTGCTTTCAATAAACAGGGAGAGCGTGAGAATGCTAAAACCTTTAAATATTCAAGCGGCATGTGAAAAACAAAGAGAAAAGGTTTTCATTTTGTGCACTTCAATTTAATGCATCTCAAATGAATTTGTCTGCATAACAATTTAAACTGATATTTCACCCCAAAAATAAAAAATCTTGTCATCATTATTCTATACTACACTATGGAAGTCAGTGGCTACCAGCAGCTGTTTGGTTTAATACAAATTAATCCAAGTTTGAATCAAAAAAAGTTTGAAGGTGAGTAAATGATGACATGGTTTGAATTTTTTAGTAAACTATTGCTTTAAGTGAAAACTCGAGAATGCTTTTTAAAATCCCTTAACAGTGTTAATATAAATTAGGAATGAAGCAAAATATTAATCATTAAGAGCAAAAGAAATGTTGTAATTTCAGCTGCAGGTGAAAAGGGTTTTTTTTCGCTGTCACTGTCTGTGTAACTGTATACAGTGTGAAATGTGATATTGTAGTTGTGTTGTGTTAAATAGTAGGTCAGAGAAGTTCATTTAGCAAAGAATATTGTACTCCCTCCCCCATATTAACAGTAGTTTGTGGGATTTGCACCATAAGAAAATGACCACTGGCGATCTCGTTTTATTTGCAAAGGTAAATGCAGAGCCTGAGAATACTCTTGAAAACACTTAATACATACTGCAATGTAATTGCCGTTTCTATCATTAGCATACCAGTGTATGTGACAAAAATACATTGATTCTAATCTCAGTATGTCATAAGACCCCCATGTCTGTCTGTCTGTCTGTCTACAGTATCTGTCTATCTGTCTCTGTCTACAGCATCTGTCCGTCTGTCTGCCTGTGTACAGTATCTGTCTATCTGTCCGTCTACAGCATCTTTCTGTCTGTCTGTCTGTCTGTCTACAGTATCTTTCTGTCTGTCTGTCTGTCTGTCTACAGTATCTTTCTGTCTGTCTGTCTGTCTGTCTACAGTATCTTTCTGTATGTCTGTCT
>JAUCMS010000022.1:14582768-14611460 GCA_032357445.1 Enteromius radiatus | reverse complement strand
ATTGGTGGCTGACTAAATACTTTTTGCCCCACTGTACAGAGATCTGACATCTAAACAGCAATAGTGTGCACCCTTACTTTTCAGAGAAAAAAGGAAAATATATAGATGGAAAAATCTCCAAAAATCTCAACTGAACAAGAAAATTCATACAGATTTGGAACTACTTGAGGGTGAGTAAATGAAAAACTAAAAATAGGAGCCAGTTAAAATATTAATATTACGATACATAATACTAAAATAACACAGGATAATGTACAGTCAGCTGGTCATTACCACAAAAGAAACACCTTCAAAATGTCTTAAGAAGCTTATATAGGAAAACATCTTCCTTTTACCTTTAGAGCAAAGCCCAAGGGAAGAAAGAACAGCTGTTTCTGGTAAATGAAATTCACCATCACCGTTCCATTGTCCAGGTAGTGAAGATTCATATTAATAGCTGTGTGTTCATCTCTTACACAGCGCATCGAAATAGCTGCACACAGTTAACACCAAAGTCAAGATGTGAATTTATCAAATCTTATTGATTTCTTCAATCTGGGACAGATGCAGCACTCACCATACTGAGTGTAGCCCTGTCCTCTGCTCTTAAACTTTGGTCTTAACACCGCGATGGGATAGTTCCTCCTCGGCATGATCAAAAGACGAACCACCTTCTCTATGCCGTTAACGATGAAATAGCCACCCATTTCCTACCAGTAAAGCAAGATTAAGTATCATTTCGTCCAAGAGAAAACCATATGATTGTTCCGTGTTACATGCAGCTCAGAGATGTGTGATTTTACCTCAGCTTCTTCGTGATGATCAATGAGTTCTTTGGGTGAGAGACCATGAAGATTGCAGAGTTTTGATTTGACCATGATTGGCACATTACCCAGAGACTGTTTGATGATTCCTTTGGGAACACCATTAATAGACCAACTCACGTCAGCCTGAGAAAACACACAAAAACAATTCTTGTTTTTTAAAAATACTGATGCTTGTTAACTAATTTTGCTTTAGGAATCAGAGTGGATATCAATAAGTGATCGAACTGTTCTATGTGTATATATATAACATTTAATGGTTTGAGCAGCAGGTTTGTCACTGTGATATTAAAATAAAACATTAGTTTAATTATATTATTATTTCAAGTGTTTGGATTTTTTTAATACATCATACATGCCAATCTCATATAAACATACATCACATGCAATTATGAATGCGATATGCAGATATAGATTTACTACATCCTGGTGTGTCTCTAAATTTACTCAATACTTGTGCATGGTCACAAATGATTACTGTATGTATGTTAATGTCTTAGTACTAGAAACCAGCAGTTTTTATACATCAACATGTTTACTTATATTTAACTTACCACTAGCCTCCCTCTGTATGTACTGCGCCTGCCTCTGCATTCAGCAGGGAAGACCCGCAGGTCTCTGCTGATTGCTCCTTTAGAAACGGCTGGTGGGAGAATGATGGCCTCCACAAACGACAGACTGACCCTGTCTCCCTTGAACATGAACTCTAAAGGAGGAATGGCCTGAAAACAGAGAAAGTTTACTTGTTTATTCGGCAGCACTTGCATATAAATGCACTTGTCAAGCGTCTGTAGAGAGTCTACATGTGTATAAACACGTGTGTTTGTGTGTGCCTCACCTGCACAGCCCGACATAATCCTTCAGTAACTGCCTGATCAAATGACTCAATGTGCGCCTTCACCAGCTCCTGCACGGGAACGTGCTGCTTTTTTTTCGGGACACCGAATCCTGCCTCTGTCAAATTTTTTAAACTCGGTTCGGACTCTAAATTGCACCATTTGTTAAGATCCATGCTGCTGGGCACACACGTGTGTGTTTGTCAACGGGATCTCGGAAGTAGCGTATGACTTCCCGTACACTACTTCAAAATAAAAGTAGCTATAGTGTGTATGAATGGTTTTAAAAAGTCAAACACAAAAGTGGCAATTTGCTTGCTGTCATGCCGTTCAACCCAAAATTTTAACCATAAAGACAGATTAATGAATATTTGGAGCTCTGTATTTAAAACTATCGGCTTCACTGTATTAAAAAGTGGCAGATTAGAATAATATGAATTAATGTGAAAAACTTAAGATCGTTTAAATAAATCAATAAGAAAATAATAATTTTATTTTTATTAATGCAAAAAAAAAAATGACAGATACAGATTACAGATACAGGTTTTCTTTGGTTTTAACGCTAATTGACATCACAATCACACTCAATTCGACCTTCACCGACCACGTGAGCAAGCGTAAAGTCAAAGTAAAAGTCCTCCAGTTATTTAATAACCCGATTCCTGCGTAAATAAAGCGCACATTTAATCCGCCTGATCTGTCTATTTGGCCTTGAAGACGATTGAAGAGCTTTAAATTATGAGCAAAAAATAATCCTAATAATACAAGACAATAGTAATTAACCATGAGCGCGTCCAACTCCTTCCATAAAGGTAACGTAAAGACCTCTATTAAATGACGCTGTATAAAGGTGTTTTGCAAGGTAAAGATACTGTTGCTCATGCTGAATGTAACATTATATGTTCATGGTCGGAATCTTAGCAGTAAATTTATTAGAAACTAGTGAAATAAACCGAAATATGGAAGATGTGGTTCACAAACACATATCAACAATTTGTTGTTTGTAAGTGAGCGTCTCTGAGTGTATTCATTTGTTGTCTTTTGCTCGCTGCATTGTTGAGAGTCTAATAGACGATCTCTTTTCGTATCAGGTTTCTAGAAATTAAATATAGTTTCAGTAACTGACATGCTTACTAGGATTATTTATTTGCAGTTTCATCGTTTAATGGTTCAAAAGTAGATCTGTCACTGTGTAGACATAGAAAAACGTAAAACATTTAGTATCTTTAGTTTTATTTAGACTAATTATTAGAAGTAACAGTATTAATATGTTATAATATTCTCTTAAGTATTTTGTTCTTATTTATACATGCATATCTAAATATGGGTTATTTGTAACTAACATAGATTAGTATTAATAGAGAAATGTAAAATATTTGACCTTAGTTTTATTTAGCCTTTTTTATTGTGATCAACATTTTTATTTAGATTTTGTTTCAGAAACACGCCACAGTTCCCAATTCAAAGAACTATATGCAAACAGATGCCATGAAACTATCCACTTGTACAGAGAAAAAAGATGATGAAAACTAGAAGAAATAAAAGTCACATAGGCACAATAAGAATATCAAAAGTTTTATTTAGCCTTTTTAATATAAGTAACAATATTAATGTTTTATGACTTTTTTTTTGTCTTATTTATACATGCATATCTAAAAATGGGCTATTCCTAACTAACATGGATTTAATTCTGATGATTACTCAGTGTTTGAGATTTGTCACTGTGGTGTTGGAGTAAAAGGCTCTGTGTCTTCTGTCTTCTCCAGCTGAGATCATCACTGCAGTGTCTGTGACATTTGGAGCTGCAGCCGTGGGAATCCTCATCTACAAAACATTTTTTAGCAAAAGCAAATGCGTGAAGCCAAAGGTCAACCTTGATCTGCAGAAAGACAACCCCAAAGTGGTACATGCATTTGACATTGAAGACCTGGGCGACAAAGCCGTGTACTGTAGGTGCTGGAGATCCAAAAAGGTGAGAAAGTGCTTAATGAAACACTTCTGAGAAACTGCCATTGGAAATCAGATAGAAACTTTGAACTTTGGATCATCAGCACTGTTAGAAATGTAAATGTAAACGTTCTCCTGGACATCTTGCAGATACCAGAATCTGAAACTAACCCTCAGAAAATCAGGAGAATTGTTTGTTATGTACATATAATACATAAACAGTTGGGTGTGATTAGTAGAATGAGTTGTTTATCTTGAACCTGTCTGTTAGCATTCCCATTTAACTCATGCAGTACTCGCAAGTCACGTATTGCAGGGGCGGATCTAACTGCCATTGACCTGGCCCTGCAACATTTTGCTGCATCCGAAATCGCATACTTTCCTACTATATAGTAGGCAAAAAACTGTATGTGAACTACAGTATGTCCAAATTTACAATATATATAAAAAAGCAGATGTTGCTGTATGACCCAGTAGGAAGAATGTAGTATGCCTAGATTACATTTATACTACACTCATTCATTCTTTTTGATGGTCGCAAAGGAATTGCTTATTCAAAAGAAGAACCTACTCAGAAAATATGTTGTTTTGGAAGCAGTTGTTGTCTTTGCTTGTGAATTATAAGCTCCTGAAATTTTTAGCCAATCACCTAAGTTTTAAATTCCATGTGATTATTATTGTTTTGAGGCCATGGAAACATCAGTGGCTATTTTGAACTGTGATCTTAAAGACAGCAGAAGGGAAAAATATACATTTCTTCTCAAGCAAAAAGTGTTTAGCATCAGTAAAATATTGTCAATTTTTTTTTAATGTTTATTATGCTCTCTATGGATGCATTTATTTATATATATATATATATATATATATAAACTGCTGGTTTCTAGTACTGTGAAATAAACATACATACAGTAATCATTTGTGAGCATGCACTAAAGTATGAACTAAATTTACACACACACACACACACACACATATATATATATACATATATATATAATACAGTAAAACAGTTCAAAACAGATGGATTTTATTGTAGAATATTTTAAAATGTAATTTATATCTTTGAGGCAAAATTGAAATTTTTGCATCCATTACTCCAGATCTTTCAAGAATCATAGGCTGATTTGCTGTTCAACAGATATTTCTTCTTTCTTCCTATGAACTGATTTTTGATTTTTTTTAATTAATAAAAATCTCAAAACAGCATTTATTTTAAAGAAATCTTTTGCAACATTGCATAATTAACAACTTTAACGTCTCATCAGTTTAACTGTGACATCAATCTTGCTTTGATGCATTTTTAATGCAAGTGTTTGGTTTTTTTTTGGTCTCTTGCAGTTTCCATACTGTGATGGCGCACATGCTAAACACAATCAGGAAACAGGAGACAACGTTGGTCCTCTGATCATTAAACGCAAGGAGGCATGAGCATTCCCACCGTTCATGACCGTCCATTCTCAGCGATCATTATTAGTGTGTCTTTGCTTTACATGTGTGGTCAGGGCTGATGGGATTAAATGTGATTATGTTATGCTGTGTATGTGTGCTTTATCATGGACTGTATACTTGACCAGTTTCAGTGAACTGCTCTCAGACCAGTACTACTGTATTATATATATCTGGGTGGTTGTTAAGCAATACATATCAATTTTCTCTTTTTATCTGCTTAGACTTTTTGGGATATGTTCTGGTTTAACCAAACTCTTCTAAATATGTTTCTGTGCTTAAACACTGGTTATATTATTGTAGATAGACTAGAGATGAAAAACTTGAATTGAAAAAACACATGAGTTTAAACTGAATCGTGTCTGTTTTAGGAGATACATATGAATGTGAAAGAAGTATGAAAACCAAATGGCCGTCTTCTCATGTTTATTTTTTTTTTCTATAAAATTTCACATATGACCTTGACTGATCACTGACATTAAATGTATTTAAAATGGCATTCTCCTATAGTAGATAGATATAGCTATATAATTTGAATCCTAGTCACAGAATCTGACAGGTACTGTTTTAAGGTGAGCCCTGTCACGATTTAGTTTATCTGAAAATCTTACGACGGCATCACACACACGGTACGAATTTACAAACTTTGACGAAAGCATGGTTTCGCGCCATTTATAAAAATAAAAAGTCTAAGGAGGATGAAATAGTGTTCTTTGTGGTAGCTGTGGCTTATGACCTCCTAAAAAGAAAAGAAAAAGGACACGGCAAAGACAATGGCTCAAAAAGCAGAGAAAAGCATGGACTGTCTGTTCTTTAGAAGCATCTCGAGGTGATAAACTATTTCATTCATTAATCTGAACGGCCAATTTGGCACAAAAAAACAGAGCAGTACGATTAAACTAATTTCAAGTCTCTAGGACGAGTGAACACTGCAGACAGAAGAAGAGTCTCGACGCCTTTAAATTAATAATGTTAAACGACAACAAAAAGGAAACGCACACACACATAAGATGCACTTGTGAAAATGTTAGATCTATTTCTGTAACAAAACCAAACGTTACATGGAGAAAACAATGTTTCGATGAGCTTGTCTTTTCTGTGAAATTATTGTATTTTCTTTCAGAAACGTACACTGAACCTTTGTGTGATGTTAAATAAACCGTTTTAAACAGGTTGTGTGAGATGTCGATTTGATGTTGAACATTCAGAGCAGAATTTATACGCTCAGCAGTTTGTGTCGCTTGAATAAAATGTCATTCTCGCTGATCAGCCACTTTAAGTTAAAGGCAGTTTCAAGGGTGCGCTGTTTTGTTAAAACTGGAGTGACTAGAAATTCTAAATGAAACTGCTAACGCTACTGAACGCTAAAACGCAACCTGCGAGAACGCCTACTTGGATTGGTGGAACGCGTGGTTACGTCACTTCTCATTCAGTAACCGGATCGTCGCGTCGCGCACGAACGCAACGTTTCCGAACGCCAGCTTTGATTGGTAAACTGCGTGCTTACATCACGAGCCATTCCGCGACCCCAACTACGCGTCGCGCTGGAGTTTAGATTAAAACTTATGCGAGGGAATGAACAAAAACCATCGGGGTTCAGAAGAAAGAGACATTTTGAGTTTTAATGAACACGTTTATGTTCTTTTATAATAGGTGTCAGATGTGGAAAATGATTAACAGAAGTTTTGCCAGCTTTCGTTAAACTTGGAGAAGTTGACGTTGGACATGTCTTCAGAGGGTCAAATCATGAACTCATCATCTCGAAGGCTGGAAATACTGGAAAATGAAAATAATAAGAATGGGTCAGTAAAGCAGGTGCTCTTGGATGGATGTGTGCCCTTCTCTCATCAGGTGGCAGGACACAAATGCGGGATCAATAACACTGGTCAGTTCCTCGTGTTCATGGTTCATGTTCTTCATGTGGTCTTCATCGTTTACAGTTCAGTTTTTATGTTTTTATATTAATTCCTGTCAGAGCCTTTTGCTCTTGTTTGTGTATAGATTGGATTAGGATGAGCACCTATCATATGGATATATTTCTTCCTTAATCTGTTAGCCAATCCTAAAGGTGTTTATATATAACATAAAAACAAACAAAAAGGATAAACTGAAATTTCCACAGGAATCTTTTGTAGAATTGTGTTGGAGTAATGTTGGGATTAAAGGGAATCTTAGTGTTATCTATAGGAGTTTTAAAATCCTAATAGATTTTCTTTAAATTACTTTCCTAATCATATGACACTTCCAATAGTCAACGTCGGGATAAAATCCCATTAGGATCCAGTAGGACCAATTCCTAAATTATTATAGAATTTCCAGTCGGAATATTGAGCACATTTTGCTGAGAGCAAATTCAGTTGCTAAGTGTGGAAGACTTTGAATAGGTTTTTCTAACATGCTTGCAAGCTTGAGTTGGGCAAGATATAGGTAAGAGACGTAATTATTAAAGGGTCACATGACTTGTCACTTGTTTAACATGGGATATCGTCCCCAAAAAGAACAAGTTAAGTTGCTTTTGCCAACAACCAGATGACATCATTTCCTCTGTTGTAGCAACTCTCATGTGTCATTTGTGGCTCTGTCATGGGGATTTTCTGAATGAATGAGATGTGAGCTGTTATCTGATGGACTGTCAGATTGTCAGCAGTCAGCGCTTTCTCTTTTCTTGTGTTATGGTTCACCCACAAATTCTGTATAACCTCATGTCATTCAAAACTCTTTGATTTTAAAAGGAGAAGTTTTGATGGATATTTCCAAGACAGTAACCGTGCATAGTGACTATCAAGCTTTGAAATGGACAAAACGATTTAGTAAAATGTTTCTTTTTTTGAAAGAAATGCAGCAAGGAGGCATTAAATTGATACCAAGTATATGCTTTAAACCTATTTAGGTATTTATTTAATACTAGTTGTAATATAATCATATAATGTTATCCTTATAATGACACTCATGTATTTATGTAGCTTCATTTTCTCCTTAGTTTTTTCTTTCGAAAGTTTTCTTGGCTTTCATAAAAGCTTTCAAACCTCTCACAGCTGTCATGATGATGCAGTGTTAGCAGGTTTTCAGTGTTTGTTTCTCTGTAATTGCACAGGTGTTCTGCAGCATCCTGATGGAACGATCCTGAAACAGCTACAAGCTCCTCCGAGAGGCCCACGAGAGATGAACTTCTACACACAGGTAACTAAGATGAATCCACAACACCGTAAGCAGTACAAAATATATACAGCGATAATCTTCACATGCAAATAATGTGAGGGACAAATATCTAAACCAAAATAACACCCAGAAAAAAACAACTGCAAGCCAAAAAGTGCTTTAAAAGCAAGTTTCCATTAAAATGTATGTATTATACAATCCTTTACTATTTACACTACCAAAATCCCTTTACCTACTTTTATTCAGTAAGGATGTATTAAAGTGATAAAGACATTTCTAATGTCATAAAACAAAAGATTTTTATTTTAAATAAATGCTCCAGAACTTTCCATTAATTAGAAGACCCAGTTTCCTCAAAAACATTAAGCAAAACAGCTGTTTTCAACTGATATTAATTTCTTGTTTTCAGTAAATCTTCACTCTTTGGGAGTGTCTGAATGAAAGAGTATACTCATCAACAAAATGTGTGTTATGAAAACTATGAAAATTATTTCTGAATGTTGTCTTTGTCGCATGTTTGCAGGTATTTGCTAAGGACTGCACAGATAAAAAACTACTGGATCTGCAACAACATCTTCCCAAGTTTTATGGCGCATGGATGCCACGAGAGTCACCACATGGTGAGATAAAACAACAACCCAGTAAACAAAATAAGTTTCTGAACACTCAAAATGGCCTTTTTTTTTGCCAAATCTTCTTCGTTTGTTCAAAACATGCAATTTTTAAATGTTTAATATTTTCTCAAATTTCCTGGCAATGTGAATGCTAAGGAAATATTGAGGTTTATCATTTTTATTGAAACATTTTGGGAATATTATTTTTCTATATTCTCTAAACATTTTGAAACTGGTAGTAAGATAAAAAAAAGTCAGCAGAACATTCAACTAAAACGTTTAAAAAAAAAAAACATTCCATGAACTCTATTTAAATAAATAATATTTTTTGCTAATGCTTTAAGAACCTTATTAAAGACCAGCTAACTTGGAACTTAATGTTATTGGAAGAAAGTTTGTTCTTCCACAACTCTAAGAGAAACTTGAGAGAGCATTAGCTGAATGTTCCCTGTTAGATGAGAAACCCCAATATTGATATAGATATAGTGAACATGACACGACTTCTGCAAACCATTTTACTTCTATAATCTTATGTAATTAAGAATAAAACGGCATATTCAGCAGGGATGGAGCATGCTGTTACATTATGACAAACATTTGTTTGTTTGAAATAATATGCACAGATGCACACTAAAACCAAGATGATTGATTAAGAAAGTACATAAAGTCAGATGCAATTTAATGAAATATTGTGTCAGACCTGGTTGAACTCAGCAGTCACGTTCATTAATATTCTTCTTTTAGTAGTCTACTTTGAAGGCCATCAGTTCTTAGTTAGTGCTATCTGTGTTTGGTGAATTTAGAGGGATACTATTGAGTTAATAATTGATAGATGGTTTGGTATTTAGTGTGGGATGTCATCCAGCAGTGGTATGCTCTTTTATACATATACAGTATATGCTTATATATATTTTTTCTGCCTTATTATGGGAGTTGCCATGTGTCCAAAGTACATGCTCTTTGTGGGTGATGTGTTTATTTAGTCTGTATACAGTCTATGTACTTTAAAGGAGTGTTCAGTTTATCAGTATTGGACTTTACACTGCTCTTCTCTGTCTGCTGTCATGTGTTTGTATGTGATTATCCCGATAATGACACAGCACTGAGAAAGAAGTTGTCAGAAATGCATTTACCTCTTTTTAATGTTTTAATGTTGGACTGGAGAGTAAAGTTTATTTTCCAAAGATGCAGTCAAGCCTGGAGAATAGATTTTTACATGCCCTGCAAAATATTTTCAATGGCCCAATCTCAAAGGATTAATCAGAAATATCTCTAAGTTACTTTTTATAATTTTACATTTACATTTTTACTTAAAAATATTGTATAATTCAAAGATTATTTTAAACTAAATTAATACTTAATAAGCATACAAAAAAATCTATTTAAATAAATGTTCTTGTAAATTTTCTATTCATCAAAGGATCCTAGCAAGTGTGTGAGTGAGTAAGATGAATAAATAAATTAATAATAAATATATATTCAAAATTTAGATCTATCATCAAAGGAATTAATAAATATTAAAATTGAAAAGAAGCAAACCAGTTATTTTACAATGTAAAACTATTTTACAATATTACTGCTTTTATTGGTTTTTTTTCCTTGGTGGGCTTTATATAAGAGACTTTATATACATATAAATATATATATATATATATATATATACACACACACACACACATACATATATGTGTGTATACACATGCGCACACACACACACACACACACACACACACACAAATATTTATATATATATATTAGTCACTTTTGTAATTTACATGAACCTTTTTGCCATATAAATAACACTGGTGACAATTTGCAGCAGTAATGTATTTTACAAAAAACAGTTGTTTGCAAGACAAAAATGTGCATACATTTTTTTTTGAGAAAAAATGGCTGGAGTTCTTTCATATTCAGTGACTGTTCTTCTCTACTATGTCTCAGAGCTGTATCTGAAGCTGGAGGATGTGACGAGGAGGTTCTCACGGCCCTGCATCATGGATGTGAAGATTGGGAGGAGAAGTTATGACCCGTTGGCTTCAAAAGAAAAACGTGAAGAGCAGATTAACAAGTATCCTCTGATGGAAGAGATCGGGTTCCTGTTATTGGGCATGAGGGTGAGACAGCGTGTGTGTGTGTGTGTGTGATTTATTAACTTTCCTTATCCTCATTATGCAGGATCGCCTGATTTCTGCTATTTTATCTCTTTATCTTCCTCTCGGTTTGTGATTTCCTTGTTACAAGCTGTGAGGCTTTATAAAGACAATATTAAGCATCTGATCACCTGAGTGAGGGCTCTAAGGTTCGGTTTCAGAGCTGCACAACAGAAACCCCCCGTTTGCTGTCTTGTAAGGCTTGATCAATATTCAGAGCTTATCCGGACACTTGGTTAATTACCTCTGAGGAGTACTGATAAGATATTTGATGATAAGATTGTGATGAAACCAGCAGTCAGTGCACACACTTCTCTGCTTTTGCTTTCTACACCTGTAAAGAAGGTCACATGGTAAAATGAATTCAGTCATTGAGTTTAAAGATTGCCTGGTTCTGATGCATTTATCATGATAGAAACAGTGACATTTTATGTTCATTCATTGAATTAATAGGTTACCAACTTTTTTTTGTTTTTTCTTTGTGAAAAAAAGGTTTGTGGAAATTAAAACTGAAAAGTAAAACTGCAAAAAATGGTACGTTTCCAAAATGCTTTTCAAAAACTGGTAATCATATGAATTGAGATAATTTTATATAAAAAATATAATCAATTAATTTTCATATAATTTCTTGAACAAATTATCAATATGGTATGTAAGTTTAATTTTAACTTTGAAACTATTAAAAAACTTTTTTTACTAATTGATATAAAGCTGAAGTGAAACAACATTATTGAAAAAAATGTTTTAAAAATTTGAAAAAAAGAAGAGATGTTGCTTTCCAAATAAAATAAGTCAAAGGTGAAGTAAAAAAACAAAAAAAACAAACTATTTTTAAATATAAAAGACTAATAAAATATTATTAAATATTATTATTATTAAATTAAAATAGAAAATAGAAAAATAAAATCTAATTATATTAAAATATTTGATATTAAAATAACAATGTTCCTTGCAAAATACAAATTTGTTTGAATAGACTCTACTTGTCTTTTATCTTTCTAGGTAGATTTTCCTCGCCACTGTTGCCAATAATCTTTGTATAACCACTTTTTAAAAATATTAATATTTGCATAATTTGTTTGTTGTATATGACAGTAAACGCTCCTGACTTTATAAGACAATTGAATTATTAGGAGAAAGAAATTATGTAGCATTTTACTATTGATGTTTTGTGCAGGTCCACTAGGTGTGACGGCTTCATCTCTTTTCCTCTGTTCAGTTTTTCCATCCTCCAGCCTCTCAGTAAATCATCTTCTCTCTCTGCTTTCTGCGTTTTCTTGTTTCTTTGCACCTAATTGGTTTCAGTGTCTCAAGGCTGGGAAATATTTGCCAGCTGCTGTCACCCTCTCCTTCCTCTCCCCTCTCTCTCTGTTGCTCTTGCTTTCCGTGTTATTTCAGCTTGTTTCGTTTGTTTTGTAGTGTGGAAGGATCCATTCAGTGAGGCTCATCACAGTTTTAGGTCTGAATGCATGCCAGTCTCTCCAGCACAGTTCTAAGCCTACTGAGATGACTGTGTAGACAGCATTTTAATGGCATAGGCACAATCAAAATTGGACTGTTTTACCTAATATTTGTCTTTGTAGTGCATTTAGCATAAGTTCATTTCTAGACTTTGGGCCAGGCCTGTTGTTTTGAAACCAAGCTTCTTTCTTGTTTCTCTTCCTTACACTGTTTGTGATGGATCTTCTCTGATCTTCTTTCTCATTTTCTCACCTCAGGTGTACCAGATTGACTCAGACACTTACATCACTCATGACCAGCTGTACGGACGCAGTCTTGAAAAGAACACTTTAAAAAATGGTATGACTCCAACTTGCTTTTATGTTATGTGTCGGAAATTGTTTTCTTTCTTTCTTTCTTTCTTTCTTTCTTTCTTTCTTTCTTTCTTTCTTTCTTTTCAGACTTATAAATTGTAAATTAATAAAATCTCTAAAACAATGGGGGGTAAATATCTAAAATTATAAGGCAAAAAATGTTTTATTAGCTCCATATAGATTATTATTATTATTATTGTGCTTTTAATTGTGATTTTACAGGCTTGTAAACAAGTAGTAATAATAATAATAATAATTATTATTATTATTATTCCGCACAGTGATCTAACCATTTTATTTATGTATTTATTTTAAAAGCAATCATTATTCAGATTGTGATTTCCAGTCTCCAGAAAGAATAGTTATTATTACTATAGTTATTGTTATTTTATTGATGTTATTATTATTGTTTATTAATGTTGTTTTTATATTATTATTATTATATGTTTAATTTAATACTTTTTCATAGTGGTTTGTAGGCTTGGATAAATCAAGGAAGGAGAAAGAAAAAAATTGATAGATAGAAATAAATAAAAAAGGAAAAAGAAGAAAAAGAAATGGATATATGGGTAGGTAGATAGATAGATAGATAGATAAATAGAAAAGGAGAAGGAAAGAAAGAAATAGAGATAGATAGATTATTTTGCATTGTTAGAATTGGTAATAATGTGAAGTATGTTTATAATAGTGCTAATAATAATAAAATAGTGGTTCACATTGTTCATGAAGTCAGAATACAAAAAGAATGAATGTTTGATTAACGAATTGTGAAATTCTTCCATTAGGCCTTAGCAGATTCTTCCACAATGGTCAAGAATTACGGAGGCATGTCATTTCTCGAATCATCTCCAAAATCCGAAGCATTCTCCGCTGGTTTGAGAGCCAGACTCAGCTGCATTTCTACGCCAGCTCTCTGCTGCTGGTGTATGAAGGCTCTCATCACACAATCAATAAATCCAGACACATGCCAGCTGATCCAGGGACACAACATCAGCAGGGGGAGCCTCAGAGCAACACTTTGAGCTTTCAGAGCAGTTTAACACACAGTCATCCATGCCGCCATGATGTTCAGAGGAACGCCAACGGAAAACATGACGGAAGTGAAGAAGAGCAAGATGAGGAAATTGGAACAGGAGATAAGAAGCCGTTTGGACAGGAGGAGACAGTGGAGGTGAAGATGATCGATTTTGCTCATGTATTTCCCAGCAACAGTCCGGATGAGAGCTACATGTACGGACTCAGGAACCTTCTGTCAGCTTTAGAACAAATACTGAGGGACTGACATCTGTCCATCTCTTTCTACACCGGTCAGATGTTTCTGATTGTTGTTTTAAAGCCAGTACAGATCATTTTACACACATACACAAACATTTCTGATGCTTTAAAGTGCCCCTATTATGGTTTTTCTGCATTCCTAACCACCGCTTTATCAGACAGGTAGTTCAGTGTATTATGAAATCATACTGTAACGTTCAGAAATTAAGAGTTGGCTGTCAACAACTACTAATTTACAAAAAAAATATAGATACTGTAGAACTCAGGGAAAAATAATCCTAAATTATGATATGATATGATGCAACTTCTTGATGTTTTTACATAAAAAAAAGCACCTTTATTCCAAGGTAAATTATACTTAGATTTGTTTTTTTAAATATTTATGTTTGGTCCCACTTTATATTAGGTGGCCTTAACTATTATATACTTATATTGTGTACATACTGTACATGTTTTTACTTATATATATATATATATATAAGTAAAATCTCTATTACATCTGTAATTACATGTATGACCCATCCCTTACACCTTAACACACCCCTAAACCTACCCATACAGCAAAAGTGTTTTGCAATATAATATAACCACAATAAGTAAACTGTGCTTATTATTTGATGTAAGTACAGAGTAGTAAAAGCCACATAATATAAAATGTGACCTTTTTCTGCCAAAAATACCCACATTGTTGTACCTTTTTTTTATTTGTAGGAATATTTGAAATTAATTTATAAATCTGTAAAAACAATGCATTTAAATTTTAGTGATTATATTAAATGATATTATTTACTTAATAACTTTAATTGTTTGAAAACAAGAAAAGTTCCCAAGAACATGTTCAGTGTTTTTCAATAAATGTAAAGTTATACAATGAATGCATTTTCTTTCTTTCTCTTTTACATCACTTACATTTGAAACAAATGCTATCAGAGAAAATTCATGCATTACATACAATTCTTAATGAGCAAAACAGAATGACCAACGAGCAGTCATTAAAGGAGTAGTTCACTCAAAAATAAAAATGTGCTACAAATTTTCTCAACATCAAATCTTGTAAGTTGTAGCCGAGTTTGTTTGTTCATCAGAATTGATTTGGAGAAATCACTTACTTACCAAAGAATGCTCTGCAGTGAATGGGTGCCGTCAGAATGAGAGTCCAAACAGCTGATGAAAACATAATAATCAACACCACTCCAAAAGCTGTGTTTGTAAATAAAAAATCCACCAATACATTTTAAACTTAAAAAAACTGCTTCCAGCTAAAATACAGGTGGAGCTCTTGCACCATATGTATGACATTAAATACACAGAATTCATAATAATGTGAAGTGTTAAAACATTTCATGTCGCTGACATTCTTTGTTGGTAAGATCCAACAAAGTCAATTCTAACAGTATTTTAAACTACTTTTCATTTGACATTTTACTCCAAGTGTCTCAAATCTCAGAATATGATGTGTGTGTAAAACATGGACTAGAAATGTCTGTAAAGCATAAAATGTTCAACCGAAAGAACTTGATTATTCTCTTGTGCTTTAAAAGTTATACCAGCACTCTCTCCTGCGATAATATGAATAAATTTAGCTTTGCTGAAAGCTTCCAGTTCTTCGCTGACTTACAGTTTTCCCTAATGGTTGCTTTGTGTTTTCATCTCTCTCATAAAAGTTTGTTATTATCCATAAACCATCTCTCACATGAGCAACAAAAAACACTTCTCCCAGACAGATCTTATAATTAAAGACTGGACAAAACAGAATGTTCTGTTTTTGAGATGTTTAATATAGATAATTCACGTGAACGCAAAAATATTCAAGCAAACAGGACAGAAAAACAATTACTATAATTATTTTCTGAAGCTTAAAAAAATCATTATATATAGGCTACTGATGTGCAAAAAAAGCAGATTTCTTTTTAACACTTGATCAAGCAAGTCAAGAACAAGACATCAGCAGCATAATAATAAAGCTGTTTAAAAAAAAGATTAAAACTGACAAATGAAATTTCATGTGGATAAGCACAGTTATTGCGCCGCTGTCCTGCTGTGTTTCTTCATTTACAGTTTTCTGAGAGTCATTCCATCCTCCTGCTCTTCTTTAAACTGCAGGGATTTTTCATTATTCCTAATTTGAACGTAATTTGAAATATAATTGGAACCCCAGAAGCAATTTCCCATCAAACGCCTTCGGAAAAGCTCAGCTCTAAGGTGTCCATTAAAAAAGGTTTAAAACAAAAATTGAATTTACTGGGTTAAGATCTTACTTTTTAATCATTTGACACTGTTTTTATTTCTTTCTTTTATTTCACTCGTCCTTCACTTTTGTTCTCCATTTAAAGCACGCATGCATGTGTTAATCGGAAAGTATTTCATATGCTTTCTCACAGCTCTCAATTAATAAATCATACATGACATACATATTTGATATTTATATTGCTGCCTGTGCGATTTGCGCTAAGTGTCTTGTGTGTGTGTGTAGTTCCTCACATGTCCGTTTGGTGGCGCTGTGGCTCCTGTTTGGCAACGCCGATTGAAAGACTGGAGATAGAGAGAAACACAGAACTCAATCCAACGGCACCAGATCCGGGTAAGAAATTCAGTGGAAACCGAAGAAGCACTCCATGATATATGTAGCAGTGGACGTGATGTGCTTGTTATATTGCTTTCTATGTGTTGTTCTGAAAGAGCTCTTGATTGTTTTGCCTTGGGATCCATGCTTCCTTATGACACTTGTGAGAGTTTGTTTGCGATGAACTTGAGACAGAAGAAAAACCGCTATATTTCTTGCACGGTTCTCTTGTGTGTGTTGGTATGCCCATTGATCATGCTGGAAGCGTTTGCGTGATTTGTTGAAGTTAATCAATGGGATGGAGAAAAAGAGAGAAACTAATTAAAACTGGAATTGATTCTTTATTAAAATGACAAGCTTTATCTCATAGCGCTCAAACATGTGCATCCAAATCATTTATTGCATCAATCGAAGCAATACCACACAACCATAATCCATTCTGATCTTTCGCCCCTCTGTTTACAGTTCAAAATGTTTGTACAGTTATGATGTAGGCTATTATATTGAAGTGATTATGATTATGTCCCATCCTAGACATTGCCTTGCATTGCATGTTTCTACCAGCAGCGTGTTTATAATGTGCTTCTAAAACGATCAGTAGCCTATAAAATGGATATTTTATCAGATGTTTTTCTTTAAAGAAAATGTTCAGTTACACTGACATAATTTGATTTACAATCTCCACACTTAAATCAAGGCAAATATCATACACACACAAAAAAGCCTTATTTGATAGAGATTAGGCCTACTGAAATTACAAAATTAGTGTAAGTGAATTACGGCTGGGTGGGCTATCGATATACATTTGCAAGTGCAACTTCTGATTAATTTAAGTAGGGCTGTAGGCCTACGTATAGTATTTCAGTTAAAATGTCGTTTTCACTTAAATAATATATTAAACTATCACTGGCCGATAAGAAATTGGTATTGATTTCATCTGACGTCTTTTCAAAGGAAGAAAAAAATCCAAGTAAAAATAGTCAATTGTTCATGAATTGATTCAGATCCATGACATGCATGCAATAAAGCATTTGCTTAACCGGACTAATTGCATGCATCTGTTAGCTAAGAGAGACTTAGCGAAGGGCCAGTTCCTCTTAAGTCTCAGGGAACGTCTGACAATACGATGTTCCTGATTCAGACACACTTTTACTGCTCCTGTATTTAAGACTCCTAATGCTACCTCTTGTGTTGTGCACTTAAAAATCTAAATTCTGCTCAGATTGATTATCATGATTATTGTGCTGAGCAGTATGTGCACTCACAAAAAAAAAACAGGCTTTTAAATGTACAATGACCACACATGCTGAGGTCTACATTGCTTTTAAGGTGTTATTATTGGTTGTGCAGTGAGTGAAACCAATGGAAAAGTTTCTTTATGCTTCGTCTTAACTGTCTGATGGACATCTGATGTTTGATGCTTTGGAATGATGTTTGTAAAACGTACAGTGGTTTATGGCCATTACTTGGTGTTGTGGTAAAGTCTCAGTGCTTTCAATCAGGTCACTGATGGTTTGATTAATGCAGTCACTAATGCAGTGATTCATTAGTTATGACCATGCGGCCTTGAGCGAGAGAGTTAACCTCAGTTAACCTCAAGGGCTGTTTACATGAATAGGTTCATGGTGCAGTTCAATGGGAAATATCACATCGAAGACTTGTAAATAAAATCAATCGGGACTATGAGGAAGTCGCTAATTAGAGCTGCTTCGTGTTATTTCCTAATGAATCTTTTTCAAATTATAAGGCTGAATAATGTTAGCTTTCATTGAAAGGTCTTCATTCTGTATAAATTAATAAATGAAATAATATTCATGTGGATCGTTCTTCTGCTTTTATGTTTGAGAAACTCCTGAACCTTAACATGCCGTACTAATATAATTCACTGGCCTGTTGTATTTTCAAGAACATCCTTGACGTTTTTGGCAGTGTTTGATTTCTTACTGAAGTCTTACCAATTGGCTCTGTAGCTACAGCAGAAAAGCTACAGAATTTCTGTATTTTGTTTGTAGGCTGCCTTTGTAAGCAAATTACATTATTGCTCCCAAGGACAAACATAAACAGCAAAAAAGGTCAAAGATGTCAGTCATTCCAACCGGAGCGTTGGAAGTGACTCATACTTCTGCGGATTGAGATGCCACTCAGGACTGTAGGCTTAATGGATTTTACATATGATGCGATTTTATGGTTATTATTATAATGAAAGAGTCAGGACAAGGGTAAAAAAAGAGAAAAATGTAAGCATTACTATGTTCTAGTTCGTACATGACAATAATGAACAAGACCAAGGTAAACCAAGCAAAGAAAGATAAGAAAGTGTCTTTAATGAAATAGAGCTGCTCTGCTGTTCTGTCTTTCTTGTAGTAACTGAGGTCAAGATGTCAGAACATGCGCAGAAACACTTATGCTCTCAAATACGGCAGAAGTTATTTACACTGATAGTAAATAGTTGTAGATGCTGTTTGCGGTAAGTGTAATTAGAAACAAATGGAATCTTGAACAGAAGTGACGGGGAAATAGTTGGAGCTCTTTTGTTTGTCACACAGGCATTCGTGCTTATTAAAGGGATAGTTAACCTTCGGTTGCTGGTCCCCAATGACTTCCCCAGTAAGGAAGAAACTGCAAGTCAGTAGGGCTGGGGGATTTAATCGTCGATTAATACATGCGCATCTCGTCAGTAAAGCTGGTTCTTTGATTAGCCGTAAATCTCAATCAGCTGTTTTTAAAATCATTCGCTTAACCCATTTGTTCAAAAGAGTAGCTAATTAATTCTGGAATAAAACACCATTACTGTTTTAAAGTGTTTTTGAACATTAAATTTACATGTTGTGCAGTAGTAAGTATCAAAAAGCAAATAATGTAGTTAAAGCCATAAATTTAATCGAATAAAATAATCTAATATAAATGTTAGCACATATATGGGTGTGTAGTATGAACATGTTTTCTTTGAAGCATCTTGTGCTATGGTGTTTTTTTTTAAACGGTAAATCTTTATAAAGTATATTCTAATGATCATATTATTCCAACATTTTTCTGTATGTTTTCAGATCAACAGGTTGATTTTGAAGTTTATTTGCTCATTTCTACAGAGCAGCTTTTTCTTTAGGTGTGAGTCAGACGTCATTCTAGAATATGTGAGTGTGTGAGGGGTTTGTAAAGCAGCTCTTATCAGTGAACAGACCAAGAGCATGAAGACTGAATTAAAGAGCAGCAACACATGCTCCAGGCTCAAGTACGGCAAACACAGTGACTGTTATGTCCTCAATATTCTCTATTAACATTTCATTTATAAAAAAATCTAATTATTAATGCTATGCCCAAACAATTCATCAAGCCTCTCTCTTTGAATCTTTCAGTTTCTGTGTACAAGGGGACTGTCAGGGTCTGAAATTAACAACTTTTTTTTTTAAGTTGAACTATTTGGCTTTATTTTTTGAATGTTTGTGATAATGCAATTTCTGGCAACACTCAAATATGAGATATTCAGCCTCTGCCTCATAAAATGTCATCTGGCACAAAAACATAAAGACAGATTTTGATTTGTTAGAGGAATACACATTTTATTATAATATTTACACTTAAGTAAAGGTTCCAAACTGGTCTCATAAAAATATGTACCTTGGTGCACTTTTTGTACAACAAAAAGTTTTTATGTATACCTTACTGAACATTTCACCGCAGTTTCAAAGAGAAATGTCCACTGAGTGCGGCTAAAGCACAGGTTTAATATGTGACCCCTGGCACATTTTTATTACGTTGACATAGGTTTTGCTGCGTTTTTATTACGTTGCTTCACTTAGATATTGCAACTGAAAAGTTAGCGAAAACCCATAGATATGAAGCTGGATATGTGTGATGCTAGCGTTCAAAAGCATCAGTTTTTTCAAATATCCCAGCATATTAATATTGTTTTGAAGTCATAACATGATATTCTTTAATTAATTGAGCGAAAATTACGCTTTATTAATCGAAACTTGGTTAACTGTAAATTTGTTCATAAAACCAGAAAAAATGTTTTACTGCCTCTAGTGTTCATTTCTTTTGGAAACTGATATGTACTTGTTGGTATGGATTTTGTGTCTCACTAAAAAGTGTGCCCAGGTACGTTTATGCCATGAGACCAGATAGAAAGTTTCAGAAGAATTTAGCAACAAGTGACTATTCATATTTATGTTTCAAATTATTTGTCTCTCATCAGTGATTAATAATGTTTTTCCAATAATTAAACCATGATGAAGCTATCAGTCACTGCTGATACTTTAATAACTAATTCTGACTTACATTTGACACTTGACAAGTGTTAATTTTGTAACATGGAGCCTGGGAAATTATTAATTTTTTGTTCTGTAAAATTCAGAAAGGACAACCAGAAGCATGCAGCACAAATTGTTAAACATTCCTGCAAGTCCCCCAAAAATAAAATAAAAAACACATCAAACAATATCAACATGGAGAGGATAGAAAGGTCAGATTCATTCACCATGGCTGCAGGAATACGGCAGAGGAGATGAAATCTATTTGTCTATTAATTGACATTTGCAGGAAGATTCCAGGACACTTTAAATGAGAAATGGATTGGAGCAAGGGAGGAAGAGAGAGAGAGAAGAGATGCGAGACAGAATGGAGAGAGACAACTAGACCGGCGGTATCTGATGAGTTGATCTGTCATGAAGAGTTGGGCTTGTAGGACTTAATGCATGTGAAAGGTTCTGACATCTTTCGTCTTGGATGCACATGAAATAGAACAGACTTTTTCGTCTTTAGAAGATCTCATTGAGAAGTGGAGTTTCTCTGGACCTCTGCGGCTCCATCTGCTGAAATATTCATCTTTAGTAGTAATTGAGAGGCAGAAAGGGAGAACAAAACAAGAGGAAGAAATCTGAAGCGCCGAATTTTCTGGCAGCAGTTCAGTTTCTCGAGAATGCCACATATGACATGCATCATTAAACAACTGCCTGCTTGTGCCCTGTAAAAAACCCAAAAAATTGTCACATGCAGGCTATTGTAAAGGTTGATTGAACTAATGTAGAAAAAAATTGTGATTTCAAAGCGATAGAATTTTATATAATGACAGTGTTGATGAAAGTAGAACTCGGTTTGCTCTATAATTTGCAGTTCTTCGAAAACATTTGGGATAAAACTGTTCTGTCTTGCTTAGAACTATGCCAGCTTGTTGTGAGTTGATTTAAGGATTAAACATGGGAAATTACATAATTGTTCTTTTGAATTAATGGATAAAACATCTAATGAATATTTCTGATGTTTTAAAAAAAAGATATCAAGGCCTCATTGGCATGCTTAATCTTTTGTTTGTAATCTTATTGTAGTATTTTCAATTACTATTTTTTTTTTTTTATTGCAATTGCCTGGAACTGTCTTGCTATCATTATGTTGAATTCTGATTCCCTTTCAGTCTGTCACTTTGTCATTACACCAATGATTGACTTCATGGGGTCTCGCCTGGGAGACCAATCCGCTCTGATCTTGGAAAACAAGCCAATCGGCATTGGTCGGTGGAAGTGTGCCAGCCACTCCCAGTGCATATGTGTATTTAAGATGGCGTCACACCTCACCATTCAGCTTCTTGCTTCGGAGCCAATCGCTCATGGAACAAGCAGAGTAAGAAAAGTTTACACACCTAAGACTCTTGGCCGGCGTGTCCTGCAGAAGAAGCAGAGTCCTGATCGCCTCAGTTGTCATATGGCCAGGTATGGTTTCCCATACTAGAGTTTATCCAATCCAAGTGTGCACACACACAGCAGTGAGAAGTGAACAACCACACACACACACCGTGAACACACACCCAGAGCAACGGGCAGCCATTGCTGCGGCGCCCAGGTAGCAGTTGGGGGAATGGTACTTTGCTCACGGTTCTCACCTCAGTTGTGGTATTGAAAGTGGAGAGAGCACTGGATATTCACTCCCACCACCCACAATCCCTGCCGGACCTGGAACTCGAACCCGCAACTTTCTGTTTACAGGTCCAAGTCTCTATCCATTAGGCCACAGCTGCAAATCTGTGTGCTTCTGGGTGTGGTAGTTTCCTCGCCTCAGCGAGACAGCGTTCATGGATGGATCACGTCCACATTGTGAGCACATGTCCATGGCGTTGCTGAGATCTCAGCTTTCATTTGTTAGAAGTCTGGCTCTCTCACAGCCATTCCAGCATCTCAATCGATTCTCCTCCAGAGGATGAGATGTCTATCGTTGAATGAGACAAGGGACTATTGGCAGTCTCTGCTGAAGAGGAAGGTGATTACTTTATTTTAGCGCATTCAAGAGATCAGTTGTTCGAGCACACGGAACTCTCCCCTGTGCAGAGTATCCCTTTTCTCTGTTTGGAACTGGACTCTGTCAACATGATCGCTTGTCTCATTTATGAACGGTGAAAATTATTGCTGAACTGTCTCATGGTGTTGCGCCATCAGACAGCGGTCCCTCTAAAATCTTTTCAGGGGCCTACACGTAGATCCCGTGTCCTCCCGTGTATTGGATAACAACAGGTAAATCCAAGAGGACCGGAAGGGTGTCGGCTTGCTGCGTCATTCCACCGGGATCTGATCGCTTTCTTCCAGTGTTTCCGGCAGGTTCGCTGGCTCCTCCTTGACCCTCAGTTAGCGACTGTGCTGAAGAAGGGGCACCCTTCACCCTCCTCAGCCCTGGCATTTTCTCCTCAGTTCTTCCCACCGTGTTCCCTTGATTTGGTCTAGTTCCCGTTTCTAGCCGCCCAGTTCTGGGTGCTCCATCCCCAATTTGCATATTGCTGGGCCCACTTCTGGCCCCCAGGGCGTTGGGATGGTCATGATGGACAGCCTCCGATCGGTCCCGCGCGACCGGACCTTTCAGCTGAGCGCCCCTCTCATGGCGCAGGCCGGGTTGTAGCGCTTTCCATAGGGACTCCATGACGTTAGTCATTGATGTAACGTCAAAGTGACTGACTCAAAGGGAACGTCTTGATTACATTTGTAACCCTCATTCCCTGAATGAGGGAACAGAGACATTACATCCCTCCTGCCACGAACCTGAGGCCTTCCCTGAGGGGCAGGTTACAATCGGCTCCTCAGGCAAGAACCTGAATGGTGAGAATGATATCTTAGATACCCGTATGCGCTGGGAGTGGCTGGCGCACTTTCACCGGCCAATCCCGATTGGCTTGTTTTCCAAGATCAGAGTGAATTTTTGTTTCGTTTGTGTTACAGGAGTTATAGCTAATGAGACCTTCAGAAGTGCAGTGACATTCAAAACACATCCGTGCACTCATGCTACCTACTTAACACACATGATGACCTTTTCTATAGGGGCCGGACATTATTATCCATCTTTTTTTTTTTGTTTTGCTGTGTCTGGGTTTCGGAAAAAAAAAATCAATGACCTAGATGTCACTGATATGATATATACTAGTGTTTTCTGTTGATGAGTATTGAAGGCTATGTTTGGTTTGGCAAAGCATTAGTATGGCCCAGTATAATTATTTTTAATCTTTGTAATGATTTTTGTAATTGGATTGAAAGTTGTAAGTTGGCTTGTATTGGAAGCAGATAATTTCATGGCCTATTTTACCCAATTCAAATATGCTTGCACCATATCACAAAACTTAATGGTATATATTCATTGTTTGTAAAGCAGTAAAGTGGCGTGAAATATCACATTTCTTTAATGGCTGTTAGGTTTTTGGGTCATTTTAGGCTGTATGGTTTGGTTCTGTATAAATGAAATTCTGTTGTCACGACACTCAGTAAGTGTCTTAGTTGGTAGTTGTCCGCCCTTGGCATGAACCAATATGTGTAAGTGTAAACATGCTTTTCAGTGGTTAAATATATGCAACAAAGATGACACCATTCACAATTTATTATGCAAAAAGGTGTATTTTTCCCAATGAGAGCATCATTGTTTGTTAGAATAATTTTTCAAAGTTTGAAGTTAACAAAAATAAAATAGATTAGGTTGAAATTAGTGTTTAAGTGGTTCAGGCTGAATGCTTGAACATATTAAGGAATTGTAATAAACTTTGTTTCAACATATTAATAATATTATAAAAACTACTGTAGAAAGACTTAGCTGTTGTTATTGATTCTATTGGAATGTTTAATGGAAGTTTAGTTAGGGCCACAAAAGTATGCACGCGCAGTAACTTGTTTAAGTTGTTGTCGTTGAAACTATCTTTATTGGCTATAAAAAAATAGTTTTGGATGAATTTCTCTGCATGTTTCTATAGCAGCAGGTCAGACTCAATCAATAGCTCCTGTTTCAATTGCCCTTGGCTTTAAGTCTGTTCACGAGTGTATTTGTGTGATTCAGCTGCTCTTGTGACTTTCCTCACATATCCATAATTCAGGGACTTAAGATTCTATTGAGGTAAGAGTGACAGTATGAATTGAAGCTGTTGAACATGCTCTAGAATTGCAGTTTATGTCACGAGGCCCTAACCCACCGGAGGAGATCCATAACCTTTCCCTCTGATCGTGTCAGCACATGATGGGCTCACATTTCGTAAGTGGCTGAGAATGCAGGTGTCATGATGGCACTGAAAGCAAACGATGCTATAAGTTACACAGACATTTACACGGACGCCACGGATCCTCCGCTAAAGATGACAAGGGCAGGAGGCTTTCACTTGTCTTTTTACTGCAGCCAATTAACTTAAGCATAAAATTGTCAGACCTCAGGGGTATCATACCTAACGCAGAGTAACATGAGAGCTTTTGAAACGAAAACAATCAGTGGAGGATACGGCAGCTGCACGTATTCATTTTTTTTTTTTTTTATGTGTTATATGTTGTTAGTGAGTATGAGGTAGAGGACATGTATTTTTATGCATATAAAACTTTTGAGTTCCATAGAGAAAATCAAGTTTTTGTTATTTCTATGTGCAACGTAATCAATTTAGTTTGAATTCTAATTATTAACTAGTTGCTAACTAATTCTAGTTATTAACTGACTTAATAGGGTTTGTTAAAGTACTGCTATTATGGGAAAAAAACACCCTCTTATAATAGCATTTATGTCTTATTTGCTTAGCAACTCCCAAGTGATTCACTTAACGATTCATTTTTCCAAACCCCTCCTTTGCATGATGATAATCTGTGGTCGATTTCATTTCCATTTCATAATAAAAACAGGATTTGTGAGCTCAGTACTACTTTGTGTACAGCGTTACCAGGGAAAGCGCTATTTTAACACTCAACATCTAGTGACGAAGAAAGAATTAGGTTTTTCATTCAGACCAACGTGAAGAGACCACGTGGGCTGACAATATGCTAATGTTTCATGTTGATGCCATCGTGAAATGGCTTGTGATTAGTTTTAAAAAATGACTAATTTTTTTCAATGATTTGGAATCGAATCTTTCTTTTGAGAAAGAAAGAATCTTTCTTTAAGATTTAAAACTTTGCAGGATGTCTTCATTCACTTAGAGCTGTGTTGCACACTGCATGAAAGATAATTTAAAAAAACAATCCATAATAGGGGCACTTTAATATTGAGAACTGAACATTAAAAGAAAGTGTGACTAAGGTTTCTATTTACAATGTATATTTGCGACGTAGCCAAGCACAGACACATTTGTTAATTTCATGAATGCAGTGGCCAGTCATAGTTACTCACGGCTCAAGTATTTGCTTCAGGGTTGACTCAGTTCTGCACGCTTGGGAGTCATAAATGTTGACACTTATGAGTAAATGAGATATTTATTAATGGAGCTTATTATTACGGAACTCTGTGAAAACTTTGGTGAGTGACAGCTTTTTAGTGAAAGTGGAGCAGGTCTGAGCTTCTGTGATCAGATGGAGGCGGGGACTAATTAGCATGTTTATTGACCTCATCAGAACGCTTTGTTAGAATAAGTGTGTTCAAACAACTTGTAATAAAAGACATATCAATAGTGACCATGCAATACTCACACTTATAACTAACCTTATTAGGAAGATCTATAAACATTCTAATATAAAGGTTATTTTTTTCACATAAACATAATACATATTTTCTTACAGCAATAGTTCTCTGAAGAAATTAGATTTTGTAATGCGTTTTTCATTAACACTGTTGTGAAATCCTACCAGGAGTAACCAGGATCCATCTAGTTACTAGCTGTCAACTTTAAGCTCAGTACCTTGTCACCCCATGCTGTGTGTGAACGTATTTTAAAACCTTTTTAGGTCTCAGAACAGCCTTTTCACAGTCTACAGTCTTTTAGTAAGACTCTGAACAGCAGGACCTCTGAGTGTACGTGACTCTTTTAGTTCATGTGTATTAGCTTTGATGACATAGTGCCCTCATAAAAGATGACAAAATGAACGGAAATATAAAATATTTAGCATTGCAGTTTTTCTCTTCTAAAACAGAACAAAAATATTAATAACTCATGTTAAACTCACCACTGTATCAATGTTTTTGTAGTCGTCAACAGAGTTTTGACAGATTATTTTTTTAAGTTTATTTAAATGTGAAATTTAAAATATTGTTTTTGTACTACACACAATTGATAAATGGCAAATAAATTTAAATATTGATAAAGATAACTCAATGTAATTGTATTAACATTTGCATGTGCGAATGCAGCTACAGTATTAATTAATTTCACTGTTGGGTTTTAAAGGATAACTGTGATTAAACTGTGACTTAACAGTCTACTAAGCTGAGAATATTATTCTTATATATATATATATATATATATGTGTGTGTATGTATATATATTATGCCAGTGTTTCCATGCTTAATTGGGTTATTCTAGTGTTTTTGTATTGAGAAATGTGCATAAAAATACTACTAATAATAACAGAACTATTAAATATGATCAAATAAAAATAATACATTTTTTAAAATTATATTTATTCATGATTTGCAAAGTTTTGGCAAGTAGTTTATTTATTTATGAAGTTGTGACATGCATTTCATAATGACTAGTTGAATATTCCTATGGCTGTGATGTATGTGTGTCTCTCTTTCAGAATAAAGGAAAACGCTGTGCTTGTAAACATGGTCAGTGATTACTAACATGATGAATATTCATTGTTTACTCTGAACGCAATCATCAACAACTGGGTTAGTGTCTAAATCAGCATCAGTTTCATGCAGTTAGTAAAGAGCTGCATTCGTAAATATTCTGATTGTTAGAGCACTTTGAGAGGGTGGGACATTGAATTGGCTCTCAGTATGTGGTTACTGATGGGGGAGAGGGTTTAATCATATACGAGGGTATCGAGTGCCTGGGAGGGTGTAATGAAGCAAAACCGATGGAATAAAAGCAATAAAGCTATGTTTACAGCATGCACCAGTTTCACTCTAAAACGGCCTTTAGTTGATGAGTCAGAGTCTCTTACTGATTTGACCTGCTGAGTTTAAGTGCTGACGTGCATGTGGGTGTTCAGTTCACACTCCAGATTAAGTCAAACCATGTTTGGTCAATATACTTCAGCTTAAAATTCAATTCAGCTTATGGCACCAACATATACATTCAGATCATATCTGCAGGAGCATTTTAGAATTGATTACATGCTGCGTGTCGATGTTTGCTCTGTGTTACTGTTTTATAGGTCATTTATTTAATTTCTCCTTTATGTCTGATCCATAACTGAGCCTGAGGTGATCAATGGCTATTGACCTCTAATGCAATAACACTAAGGCAGAAACATTTCAGTTTAATTTATTAGTCACAAACATTGTTAAAACTGCACTAAGCAAGGACGCCTGTAATAGCTAGAGAGAGCTATCCATTAGCATTCCTATTCATGTCAATGACGGTTCAAAGCAATTCCACTGATACAGTATATTCTGTTTGATGGGATGTATCACCTAAAATATATGATTTGATTTATAGAACGGAAATCATAAAAAATGGCTATTCGTGTTTTGCAACATATAGTAGTCTTTGTTTATTAGCTAAAACATTTGGCAGAATGAGTAGTATTCAGTTGGTCTTGAAAAAATAACTTTCACATAATCCCTCATGGCTGATTCAATGCTGAGGAAACATTTTTTATTATTTATTAATTTATTAATTTTTATATATATACCCAGCAAACATTGGTCGGACGGCAACGTCGTCTCCCCGGCCAAAAGGGGTCGCGGCAGGACGGCACAAATGGTG
>JAUCMS010000022.1:14568333-14582267 GCA_032357445.1 Enteromius radiatus | reverse complement strand
AACTATTTTTCAACCATAACGGGACGTGACGGAAGGACGTCTTTTCAACGGTCTTTACACGTCTCAATGTTTGCTGGATATATATATATATATTATCATTAATGTAAAAACTATGGAAGCTCTTTCTGCCACGGGATGTTTACTCATAATTTTTCTTGCAATTTTGAGTTTGTCTCACAATTCAGATGTTTGATAAGTCAGAATAGAGAGAGTAAAAGTCAGTTTATATATATATATATATATATATATATATATATATATAAAACTATAGTTCAGATGAATAGTTCAGATGTCCACAAACCCTTTAAAATATCCATGTATGGTCCTGCAGGCAAATCATTTACTTCTCTGCTTGAAATCTTTCATTTAATCCTCAGAGGACGAGATATCTATTGCTAGTGATGTGTGATCACATCAGCCCAGCGTGGGATGTCCTGCAGTTCATTTGGGCCTGTATTTCATCATGTGTGAACACGTAGTGAAAGGGAGGTTGGTGTTACTATTTATATGAATTATATATGTTTGCCAATATCACTTTCTATTTTTCCAGGCATGTTGGTGCGTCTTGAGAATATGGATCTTTGATACAGGTTAATTCATTCAGAGTGGGCATGAAATCAATAAGAATGCATATTTCATGTATTATTGTGCATCATGTAGGCATAGATGGAGTGAAATAAAACGGCTCCTGCTCTCTGTTCTTAGTCTTTTTTCCCCATAAACTGAATGTGGAGATTGAGATTCTATATGCGTGCGAACTGTTTAAATGAGAAATGCATTTAGAAAAATATCAATTATGAAAGCATCATCTTGATGCTAAATGATTTTTGAAAATAAAAATTTGTTTTGACAGTTATACAGTCGTTTAAATAATAATAATTTTATATGTAATAATTTATAATAATTTATTTCTTCCCCACTCAAATGGAGTAAATTTGTTGTTGCAGGAATTAATTGAACTGCATTAATTGCAGGCTATTTAAGTAATTTTCAGTGTTTTCAGCGAATGTCATTGGAAAATATTTTTTTCGTTTTGTTTGCTCATTATTGTCAGTTTGCATCATCTTGATGAGAACAAGATATACATAACTTCTCAAAGACAGAAACGACTGCAGAAACTGCAAATGGACTCCTTCCTGGTGTTTAAAGGAAATCAAGTGTTTAGATATGCCAGCTGTGTCTTGCAACTCATTAATTCCTAATAAAAAAATGTTATGAATATTCATGAGAGACAGGTGGGCTCTATTAGAACTAAAATGAAGTTGTCTTTCAGAATGTCAAGTACTTTTTATGTTAATAACCTAAAAAGAGGGCAAAGTCGCAAGGTGATAACATCAAATAAACAACATATGCTGAACATTAGCTTTTCTCTTTTTGGCCTAATTAACAGATATTGAGATAAATAGATGGCAATGAATGGATTGGTGTGTAATAATACACCACGACTAAAGCAAGATATTATAATTTTAGTGCGTAACTATTGTTTGGAAACCTCAAATACTCAAACTGATGCCGAAATCATACTTTACCTGCAGGTTTAGTGGGAATGTGGCCATACCGTGGACTGTGCAAGACATTCAGTGGTTTCAGAACACAATAGTTCTTTTAAAATGCCTGTAAGTTTCCTATAGGCAGCTTTTTACATCATGACATGCACGCTTCTGGAAAGACCGTTTCTTGTAACTTCTTTTCTCCACTTTCTTAAGCAGTATTGCGTTTATCTTTCTAAAAAACATGTATAAACACCAGCATCTTCGCTGTTTGATTCTGTGCTCTGACATGATTGAAAATTGTTAATGTTTTTCAAAAATTCATCAATAATTAATTTGCCACATAGTTATTTCAAATAAGGCCATAATTGCTTGTAACTCTTGTCTACCCATCTCACTAAATGGTCAGAATGAATTTCTGAAGCGACAGGTCACTACAATAATAATTGTATAAACTCTGTTTCTTGTTTAATGGGGCTTATATGAAGAGTTCCAAGTGCCGTGTGAAATTTACTTCTAGCATTTTTATCAGGCTGCTATTTTTATGTTCAGTTATCTCACTTTAATGGCAATGAAAAGAACCTATTCACTGCCATTAAAGTGAAATTGCTGAACCTTCTTAAGCATATATAGTTCATAAAAATGAAGAATTTCATTCGGATATATTTTTATAACCCCAGTAAACAAGAAATGTAATTTATACAATTATATGGATTCAGAAATTTATATAAATGAATTTTGTTTATGAATTATATAAATTACGCAAGAAGTTAAATTTTAAAATTAAAGTTAAATTTAAAAACTGTATTGAAATGTAAAACTTATTAATTATAATTATAATACATTTATAAAACATCTATATTTTTATACATATCTATACATTTGTCTGTAAATAACTTTAATTTAACGTTTGAAAGTTAATGTGAAATGTAAATGTATATACAGTATATTTCGTATCTTTGCATTTATTTTATTTTATCATTGCTTCTAACTGATTTTAATATTAATTCTAATATGATAAATATAGTTTTTTGTAAAACTTTTATATAAGTAGTATAAATTACTAAGGCGACTGAATTATTAATGAATTATTGATAAACATCAACAATTTTCAATCATATATCAGAGCACAGAATCAAACAGTGAAGATGTTTATAAAACAGTCTATAAATGAAACAAGCAAAACTGTCTTTACAGAAGCATCTTCATTGTAACGAATTAAAAAATGTTTTGTTTTTTTAATATTTAACTTATCTTGAACATGAAAAGCATATTATTAATTCACTTGGTCTCTGAAAAAAATAAATGTTTAATGTAGTCTCAGACTTTTAGAACATATTAGAAATTAATTATTCTTTCTAATTAGAAAAGACAATTTCAGATGGGGGATTGGCTGATGTGAGGAAGTTTCTGTTTTTTTGTCATGTTAAATTCCCAGTGAGCTGGACTGAGCTGTGGGCAAATACTTAAGTCTGTTCTGTTCGGATGGTGCTATTTATCATTCTCCTGCATAAACAACAGAGAGAGAAGAATGGGAGATGAGAAAGTTTGGGCCCGTCTTTGTACATCTCGTTGGCAAAAGAGCCTCTTCATTCATTACTTGCTTTGTTGGGGAGGTTTTAGCATTGATGATTTTTATCCCCAGAGCCAGATGGTGCTATGAAGCATTGCTGTCACATCTCATCCAAAACTGTGAGAGGCAGATAGGACAATCTCATCATCATGCCCCCACCATCACAAACACTCATGCAGTGAACAGAAATGTGCGGATCATATAGTCTAAATCAAGCAGGAATAGTGATCAATGATTTACTAGATTGAATGATCTAAGGATTGTGAAATGTTTTAATATCAGAGAAGCTAATGCCTCAAACACGGAATAAATGCCAGTATCCCGGCTGGAGAAATGTAACTATTAACACACGGTGCACTGGGATGCCACTTGTGTAATACAATAAGTTTTAGTGAGACCTTGAAAGGTCAATATCATGCACTTCTTCAAGGTCCAGAGCAACGTTGCTCTAATCAAACTAATTGGTTTGTCTCTCAGAGGACAAGCAGCTGTGGTACTTGCATCTCCCTGTTATTGTTCATGTCTTGGAAACAATATACGCATTTGGTAATTACTTAAAGGAATAGGTCACCTGAAAATATAACATCCTAGAGAGTTTGAGAGAGAAATACAGCCACATCTGATTTGTAAGCGAGTCATTCTTTTAGATGACATACTTGAGTTGGTTCATTCAAGTGGTTCTAAAGCTTCTGAACGAGTTTAAATCATTTAACCGATGTGTTGAATATCAACACTTTTGTGTCTTTGTATTCTTCACAAGTTCTTATTCATTGTGATTTAGTGGATATGTGTAACCAGTTTGTTTTAGGAAATTAATGCTTTTGTATTCCATAAAAATATAATGAATTTTGAACCATGTATTTATTACATTTTTTGGTCTTTGGAGAGATTATATGCTTAAAAATCAAGGCCTTCAGCCACTTAAAATGAATTTGAACTACATAATTGCTTGACTGATTCTGTAGATGTTATACATCTTTTTTTAAACAATGCCACCCAAGGTTCACATTCCTATTATTTTTATGCAAGCTATCACACAGCTTAATGCAAACTCAGCGGACTGTCACTGGAGTTAATATTCATTCAGTGACAGCTGGAAGGAAGCCTTTCAAGATTTTGACTATATTTTGGGTGTTTGGACTGACAAATTGTGCTTTGCCCTGTAATACAAAGACAATTAAACTGACTGTTGATTGACAATTGATTTTTCCTTTTTTATTTCTTCCTCAGTCTTGAGAAAGGTCCAACTAACCAACCTTTGGTATCAGGATCTATTGTTCCCCTAGTTAAACATCTAAAATTTGTATTGCAGACACCATTTACTACAGAGAACATTAGGGAATGGCCTTCTTCAGCCTTATATTTTAATATTTCTTTAGCCTGTTCATGACAGTTTAATAGTTTTTCCATTTTTAAATTATTAGCTTTTTGTTATTTAACTAAAGCTATACCAAATAATCAAATATTATGCTGTCAAGTAATTAATCGCAAATAATCACATCCAAAATATGTTTTTGTTTATATAATGTATATGTGCACTGTTTATTATTTATAGGCTATAAACACAAACACACTGTATTTTTAAAAAATACTTACGTTTATGTATACATTTTTATATTTATATGATCATATTTTATATTATATATCATGCGTATTTATATGTACATAACAAATGAACACTGTAAACACTAATATATTTATAACGATCGGCGTCTGGGCTGCTGTGATGTGTAAGTCGTGATCCGGCTTCGCAGCGGACAAAGGCAAGGCAGGCTGAACTTGAATGCAATATATTTAATAATGACGAGGAAAACAAGCTGAACGAAAATGCAGGATCAGTGCAGACAAATAACATCCAGTGCAGACACACGCAAACGAAACATTAATCACGGATACAGAGAACTCAAAAGGACACGGTTAAATATACAAACTAATCACAAGAAAACTCATGGCACCTGGGGAAGCAATTACACACTAAGGACGGGGCGGGGTTACAAATGACAGGAGCACATGAGGGAGACTGAATGAAAATAGCCTAAACACAGAGCACATGGACATGACATGAAAACATAACCAAAGAACACATGGAGCGCCTGGGGGCGTGACAATATTATGTAAACAGAAACTTAGATTTTTTTTTATGCAATTAATTTTGATTAATAGATTGACAGCGCTAATTATTTGTAAATTATTTCAAGTATTTTTGTGATGAATATTTTGTGCCTTCATTTTGTTTTGTTTTTTTTAAACCAGTGTTATAAGAGATTTTTGCCTAAATTATGAAATTTAATTTTCTGTAAAACATTTAAAATTTACTTTGTACTACCAATAAAATGTTTTTCTATCCAGTAATGTAATAGAAAATATACTATGATTATCTCTTATTAATATAAAAATATAATTGTCTGGAAAATGTTTGATATTGATATATTTACTTGTTATATTAAAGTAGGAGATTGTATGTTTTCACAAACCTCCGTTGCGCCCCCTTTCTTCCTCCAGTTTGAAAATGCCGGTCAGTCTAATTCAGATGAGACTGGTCATTGAGACTGCATTAGTGTTAACCTGGTTACTGAAATATGGGTAACACTGCCATGAGCCTCCTCTGGGGGGCACTTTCTTTTGTTGTGAGCCAATCCGTGGCGGGTATGCTAATTAGCGCACTCTGGGTGTTTGGGTAATTATGGCTTTGTTGGAGTTATTTGTCTCCTAGCTGGAAGAGGACAGCGCATTACACTAATCTCTCACCCCTCCTGTAGTGAGGTTAGGACATGATCCATGATGTCAGTCTGGGCCATGCTACAGATGACACCATTAGGATCTGAAGTGTTTATTAATAACTTCATAAAAATAACCATTTAAAACTGTCCCAAAGAGCTGTTAGCAGAGTTTAACTACTCAAGTGGTTTGGAATATATTCTCTTGTGTTCAGTCGTCCTGTCAGAACAAATGGGTGCAATTCTGCACTGCAATTAAGCAATTTCCACTAATTTCCCAGGTTTGTACTTTGTATTTTAAATATTACAGAGAGTGTATGGTTTCTTGTTTTGTAAGTGTTACATAGTCCTGGTTTGTGCACTCAATTTTTTTAAGTAGCAGCATTTATTTGAAACGGAAGTCTTTATAAAAGTCTTCACTGAAATGTTTGAGGATATAAAGGACTAGTCGACCTCAAAATGACAATTCACTGAAACTTTACTCCAACTTAGGCCATCCAAGCTTTTGTTTGTTTATCAGAACAGATTTGGTGGGGTGGAGCTATCAAAAGTGTTCAAATATCAACATTACGTTCCAGAATTCTCTTACCCTGCCTTTAAGAAACAAACTCATTTATATATTGGTTGGCCTGAGGATGAGTACATTTCAGCAGATTTAAATTTTTTCACATTCTTTTAATGGGCCTTTGCTATATAAAAAAAACTAACATCCTTCTGACCTCAGAGAAATTCTTTTACTTTTGCTTGTCATCCAAAAATCATTTAGCTTGTGTTCAGTAGTCCCCTCAAAACAAATAGATGCAATTCTGCAGTGCAATTAAGCAATTGGTGGTAATTTCCCATGCTTGTATTTTGTGTATGTAATATTGAAAGGCTAGAGAGCGATTCAGTGATTTATTTGATAATTTTCTGATTGGATGTTCTTGCATCATTGGCATATGTTTCTGGATTGCACGCTTTCTCTCTCTCTCTTTCCACACTCTGTCTCTTGTCACCGTCTTTTCCTGTGTATTCATGAGATGATGGTGATTTTTCATGATCATTCGGACATTAAATCTTCGGCACCTCCGCTGAGGCAGTGCCGCTCCTTCTATTCCTCCTATTTTCTCTGGGGTAATTACTTTCTGTCACTCCGTCTCACCCTCCTCGTCTGCTCCCATTTCCGTTCTATCATTCCAATCAAATTTTTCTTTTTTTCCATCCTGCTATCAAGAATTGGCCACCTTCAAACACATATGAATGAATCTAGCCCTGCACATTTTTTTGGCTGTTTACCAAAGCGTATTGGTTGTCAGTCTGAAGGAATGAGAGAAGAGAAAGATGAGAGATCCATAGATGAGAAGGACGCACTCTAAACATCAGTCACTATTAGTTTGTCTTGCTCCGTCTGCTCTGGGCTTCAGTCTGGAGCTCAGCATCAGGTCAAGATATGAGTCTGCTTATGCTTATTATTTTGGTGAATATGCTTTTCTTTTTTCTTTCTGAAATCCATTGGTAGTTACTACCTTTACAAGTCTTTTGGTGATAGAGGATCATTTTCGACCATGTATTTTCTTTCACATTTAGTTGAAGACCAGTCATTTATGTCCTCATATGCACTTGTAAGGAAAAACTTTTCACTCGGTTGACTTTTAAGATGTTGTACTGAACAGTTAATTCCCAAGATGCCACAAACCTGAGACAAGATTCACAAGTAATTTTCAAGTGTTGCGTTTGATTAAATCACTCTGAAGAGCCAATGTACACCACAGAATAGAATAAGGCATTAATATTTGCTTAATTAGCACAAATAAATGGCTAAAATTCTAGTAATATGCATGCTAATAAGCAACTAATAGATGCTATCGTAAAATAAAGTGTAACCAGATTTATATTTTCTTTGGCATAGTTTCTTGACTTGTACATATTTTTTAAAATGGCAAACATTTTTTTTGCAACTCATATGGCTACTTATAAAATATTAAATAAATAACATATCCAGACAGATGCATGCATTTCATATCCAATTTTTTTAGTCAATGTTGTTTTCTCCATTTTCCTTTTGAATGCGTTTTTTCCCTACTCAGAATATATAGTTCTTTTTCCATTTAAAAATGTTACTTCAATAAATAAATAAATAGAATTCAATATATTTATAATATTTATTTATTTAATTTACAATACATTACCATTCAAATGTTATTTTTTTAAATATCCAGATATGTTTGAAAGAAGATTCTTATGCTTTCCAAGACTGTGATGTTATATAATATTACAGTTTAAAACTGCTCTAGCTTTATGTCTTCAGTGTCACGTGGTCCTTTAGAAATCATTCTGATATGTTGATTTGCTACTGAAGAAACATTTTTATTATTTTTAGTGTTGCAAACAGCTGTGCTGCTCAGTATTTTTGTAGAAACCATGACAATTTTTTTCAGGGTTCTTTGGTTTACTTTGAAATAATAATTTAATAATTTTAAATTGAACTTTTTATAATCTATTTAATGCATAATTGTTTAATAAAAGTGATAATTTCATTTAAATAAATAAAATGTTAATTCTATTTCATTTTCTTTCTTTTTTTTACCTGCCATTCAAAAGCCATTTTAGTCTCTTTTTCCAGTTCTCTCAGAGATTTCATGCGGAGCTGACAGTGATGAAGAGTTCAGGCAGTGATTAACTGAAACGCACTGGTTCTTTGTGTTTGTATGTGTAAGCTTGGTGTATCATGTCCTTCGGAAACATTTTGTCAGTCACAGAGTGAGAGCTTTAATGAAAGAGAAATTGTTTCAAGGACAAATGCATCTGTGTGTAGGTTATGTCTCTGCGGCGGTGTGAAGTGTTGGCTGCGGCGGCTCTGTGCAGACGGTGAGAGATGAGCAGGTATTCTGCTCAACGGCAAAGATCATTCCTCACAGCCAATTCTGCTATCTTCTGCACACAGGACCCACGCAGCTGATTGTTTCCGTAGCTCGGAGGATAGCTGAGGGAAGACGCATACACTCTATACTCGAATACTCCTCTTTGTCAAGAAACATAAAAAGTCCTGGAATAATAAGAATGGTGCACTCATGTGTGAAAAATGCAAACCAATGACTGACCTTCAAATCAAAGCAAGGTTCTGCGAAAAACCATGCCTCTCTCCATGGGATGGCTTCAGCAGGCCGATCTCTCAACGCCCGTAACTGTGAAGGACACTCATGATAGAGACGTGATGAAACGTGGGTCTAGAGATCTAGAAGCAATTCTCATTCGATTTGTTGGGCAGACGACTGGTAAATCTAAAAAGAGCATTTTGAATGTATGGAGGGAGGGAGGGGAAGCTCTTTTGTTCTCTGGTTGTTACGTGATGGTAAAGTTAGTCTGAAGTTTCTTTTCTTTTAGTTTTGATTTATAATTTTCATTATGGTATGTAACTGATGCAAAATAGTGTTGCAAAACAGTTGTTGTCAATCTAGGCCCTGCAACTTATTTAAATAAATACTTAGTCTTGTACATAAGTACAATTAATAAATTACGGCACAACATACTGTAAAATATGATAGAAAATTGGTCAGTATTTTTTTATTTTATTTTATTAATTTTTTTTACAAGTGTTTAACCAGTATTATGAATCTTACACGTCATTGCATTGAGTTTTAGAGTTTTAGGAAATGTCCCTAAAATTAATGGATAATCTTGTGTGCAGCGTCTGATTTACTTTTTTTTTTTGTTTTTTTTACAGATTTATTTTAGTGTAGAACAATTTTTATTTAGGAATTACTAATACATTTTACAGTTTTACAATTACAAATAAACTGCATATAATACATTTCATTAAACTATAAAATAAAAAATATATATAAAATTAAAAAAAGGTAATACAAATATCCAAAATAAAAGTTTTTTTTTTTGCATAATATATGTGCATACTATGTATATTTATTACAAACACATGCAGGTATATATTTAAGAATAATATGTTATGTTAATATATTAAATATATGTATATATAAATATATAATACAAAATATAAGAATATAGATTTGCATAAACATAAATATTTTCTAAATACTGTATATACTGTATGTGTGTCTATTTATATATGTATAATGCATATACACAGTACACAATAATAAAAATAAATATATTTTGGATGTGATTAATCATGATTAATCATTTGTGTCACTAAAATAACATGAAATTCTAAAGTAGAAAGACTGAATAGTGTTTTTTACAATTGCAAAATTTTTTTATCCATGCACAGAATATTAATAATTATTTTTAAAAACCTTGTAAAATTGAATTCAAATGGCCTAAACATTTTAAAGACATTGACTGGCAAATATGCATCAAAGTCTTTGTACTTCAAAATGTTTTGTTTAATTCAGTGTGCTACTTGCTGTTTAATAAATAAAACACATTTTTATTCACTCTAATGTTATACACACCCTCGTGTTAAGAAGCAAGTGTGAGAAACAAACTAGGGTTTCAGCTAAAAGTCTTTGCATCTTCCACTTTTGATCTTTAATGATGATTATTACTGAAAAGTAGCTTAAATGTAAGTTTGTTTCTCACCTATTGCAGCAGTGTTTTATGTAATGGCAAAAAAAATTGACAACACTTTTTACACTATTACAGGTGTTGTTCTGCACAATTTAAGATGGACACCTTTTGTCTTTTGTCTTTTTTTTTTTAATATTAAATTCCACTCAGAAATCTGTTTTATTACAGCATTAAAATAGGTTGCTAATTCCATTTGACATATGCAGTAGATGTCACTTTTTCCTGGAATATGGGAGTTGTTTTTTGTCCCCTCGTAGCAGTTTATTTATTTGCTATGTTTAGTACAACTGTTTAGTCTCCAGCGATGTGCCATGTGTTGATTGATTTTCTGAAGCGCAATCATAAAGCATTTCTGCCTTCATTGTTAGTGGTTTTGGAAGGAGGAGATTGGAAATTGGAGAAGGGGAATTAGGTACAGCCAGCAAAACACAACACAGAATAATAATCCAATCTTTTGATGGAGCAAATGAATAGTTTTGTTCTGAGGCTTTTGTCCTTGAGGAAAAATTATCATCTGTGCAGTCCAAAAGGAATTCATCATTGTATTCGCCGGATGTTTATAATTAGTCTCTCTCTCAGTCTCTTTCTCATTTTGTAGCATTTGCAGGGAGCTAAAGTTAAATACTCTAGAACTTCTTAAGTGCTTCTTAAATGCCTAATTAATGGGTAGATGGCAGGTTTAAGTGGATGAATGTTTCTTTTTTTAATGGCCACTCAATGCAGAACTAGTGTCAGAATGTCACTAGTGTCTCTTCAAATATTCATGTACATAAATATACTTTATTCAGACCTAAGATTTCAACACATTGTTTAAATATAGGCATGCAATATCACTAAAACACTCCTGTTTATTGATATGAATTATCAGAAATCATTTTGAGTTTAGAATAAATATTGCAATGTCTGATTGACTCATGTAAATATGAAATCTTTGTTTTGTAAGTACTATTTTAAAAATTAAAATGCTGGTAATGTCAGATTTTTTTTTTTTTATAAAGTCTCTTAAATTTGGTCTAACAATGACAAAGTGTTAAGCACAACCTGACAGTGGTTGCTAAAAACGGCTCTTGTAATAGATTAATTGTGTGTTTCAACCAAAGACACCTGACCTTGTTCAATTTAACAGTAGATTTATTTTTTCTTCTTCTGAATTTAAATGCTCTGCTTACCTCTGAAACATCTTTAGATAATTATTTGTGAATACAGTAATAGAAGTTTTGAGTGAAAAATCAAAGATCTTTAAAAAGATCTTTCTAAAGCGCCTCGGTGAAACCTTGTACTTATGACCGTTGTGTTCACACACACATAGCATGAAACTATATGGAACAGAAATCCTGCCTAAAGTATTTGAAATAAAAAGCTTGTTGAATTCCACAAATCGAAAAAATCACGGGGGCATGAAACAGAGCATGAAAACAAACACAAAACATACGTAGTCTGTAGAGCGCTGGAGTGCCATCCAGTGGCCTGCGCTGGCACCTCCAGCTGACCATGACATAGCCCCCCCTCTAAGGAGCGGCTTCCAGACGCTCCTGACTTAGGAGCCAGAGGGAACGCCTGCCAGGGCGGGGCCGATGGCGGAGAAGTCCACGTGGGCGGAACAGACGGGGGAAACGCCCTCCAAGGCGGCGCAGACTGAGGAGAAGCCCATCTGGGCCTACCAGGCAATGATGATGCTCTCCTGAGCCGACCAGACAGTTTGTTCGCTCTCCAAGGCGGATCCGATGGCGGAGAGAACCACTTTGGCGGAGCAGACAGTTGAGACGTCCGCCAAGGCGGCACAGGCAGCGGAAACGCCCACCAGGGCGGATCAGGCAAAGGAGACGTCCACCAGGGCGGATCAGGCGAAGGAGACGTCCACCAGGGCGGACCAGATGGCGGAGTAGCCCACCAGTGCGAACCAGACGGCAGAGACGTCCACCAGGGCGGACCAGACGGCGGAGACGTCCACCAGGGCGGACCAGACTGCGGAGACGTCCACCAGGGCGGACCAGACGGTGTAGAAGACCATTCGGGCGGAGCAGGCGGAGGTGACGCCCACTTGGATGGCTTAGACAGCAGAGAAGCCCCCCAGGGCGGAGCAGAGGGCTGAACTGCACAGAGGAGCGGAGATACGTTAGTGGATTGACCGGACCGACTCGGAGGCTGTGCAGCCATCAGCGGAGCCCCTGGGGATTCTATGACCGCAGTCAACCTCCCCAGGAGTCGTGCAGCCACCGATAGACCCTCCGTAGCCGGGACCGGACAGCGCAAAAGCCCTGAGGCTTGGGGAACTGGGTCTGAGGGTCGTGCAGCCACCAGCGGAACCTCTGGAGAGTCCATTGACCTCCCAGAAGGGTGTGCAGCCACTGGCGGGACCTCAGAGGTCGAGACCAACATCTCGGGTGGTTCTTTGAACCATGATTCGGGGCTAGGACCCGACAGATGCGGACTGGGAACCGCAAGGAATTCTGACAGCCCACTTGGCTGTAAAACTGGCACCGATAAGACATTACACGGCTCCTCGGACCGTGATTCGGGGCTAGGACCCGACAGATGCGGACTGGGAACCGCAAGGACTTCGGACAGCTCACCCGTTGGTGCGGGCGGATCTGGCCACCAGGGGTTCGGATCACAGACGGCGTCTGTCAGATCCAGCCACTCTGGTTGCGGATCACAGACGGGGTCTGGCGGATCCGGCCACTCGAAACCCAAATCGCTGTCCGACGGGACAATACACGGTCCCTCGTACCGTGCTACGGGGCTAGTACCCGTTAATGGATGGCTCGGGTTCATGAGGGCCTTCGAAAATTTGACAGGCTGGGCAACCGTAACCGGCAGTGACAGACATGGTCCCTCATACCATGCTACGGGGCTAATACCCATTACTGGTTGGCTCAAGGATGTGAGGGCCTCAGGCAGTTCAACAGGCTGTGAAACAGGAACAGATGAAGCGTCGCACAGCCCCTCTCGCTGTGTAGCACTGTCAGAACCCCTCACTAGCACTTCGGTGATCGCTGGTGCAGGTGTCAGCTCCTTGAGCTGAAAAACCTGGACCGACTGAGCCTGGAACAGCGCCCCTGGCTGTATAACAGGAATGGAGAGGACTGGAAACAGACATTTTGGCTGGGAAACCGGGACCAACAGTGCTTGATAAGGCTTAAATGGCTTGCCATACTGTAAAATGGGGCTTGGCAGAACGGGGTCTGGAGGAAGCATGATGGGCAGGTCGTCAAACAGATCTGTCAGAGTCTCGCGATCGGCTGCCATTTTGTGCCGCCTCTCGTGGTCGGCGTCCATCTAGTGCGAAGACACGGGGGTGGCAGCCCCTTTGAGCAGAGCCTCAGATGTAGCCGCCATCTCACGCAGTGACTTGAACATGGCAGCCATCCTACGCAGTGACGCGGGTATCGCGGCAATCTCAATCAGTGCTTCTGAAATGCTGGGGTGCAGAGAATGGAAATGGGGAATCCCCTCTTACCACTGGCTGATGCATAACGCTGCTGGATCCACGGTGGCTCGTCAATATATCATGATTGAGACAAGGGAAGGCGTTCGGATCCATTTGCAAACATTTATTAAGCACACACACATAGAGCAAAGTCACAGGCTGAGAAATAAAGGCAAACGGGGATATTAGGGTCAAAGGCA
>JAUCMS010000022.1:14558088-14568233 GCA_032357445.1 Enteromius radiatus | reverse complement strand
TGTGGGAAACAGAGCATGAAAACAAACACAAAACATACGTAGTCTGTAGAGCGCTGGAGTGCCATCCAGTGGCCTGCCTGGCACCTCCAGCTGACCATGACAGCAAGCGATGAAAATACAATGCATTAAAATGCAAGCACTGTTAATTGCAATGCTTTTTTTCCCGATTTGTGGAATTCAACAAGCTTTTTATTTCAAATTCTTTAGTCAGGATTTTTGTTCCATAACTATGACAATCTTGTGATCAACCCTCAAACACAGTCGTAAATGATCTGGATGGTGTGTGTATTTTACCATGGGCAGTTTGCAGTTTGCAACATGCTGTTGTTTTTACATGAGGACTGCTGGATTATTATAAAGTTTTATTGTGTTTTTTGCAGATGAAATGATATGGAATTGCTCTCCAGAGTCATCGCATCTGTCCAAGTGCTTTAAAATCTAGTTTACAGGTACCTGCACCAGTGGATGATCTTGGAAAGACTGCGTCTTGGGAAAACATAAAATTCCCCGTCCGTCTCTTATTTCACGTGGGTTTTCTCCCAGTTGTCCTCATTTGTCATTTCACATGGTCTATTCTTATAGGTTCTCTGAGGCGTTCCTCAAGCTATAACCAATTAACACAACTGCTGTTTAGTACAAACATTTGAATATGAAACAGACATGCTAATGTGTTTCCTTTAAACTCCACAAAACATTAAACTGGCAAACCCACCAAACGTTTATCTGCATGGAAGAAAAGAGAGAAACAACTGTTTCGCCTCCAGCTCTGAATAAATGAATGTTAATAGTTTTGTGAAAGTGTTGAAAATAGGAACTTTTAACCTCAAAAAGGTGTCTTTCTGACTATTTCAGTAAATAAAAATAAAAAAAACTGAGACAGAATAATAAGAAAAAAACGAAATATTTAAGAGAACTCAACTCGCAGGAAAGAAAAATCACACAAGATCTTATAAATCTGAAATATTTATAAAAGAAACTCTCACAGAGCTTCAGAAGTGATCTCAGTGTAGTGTCTAAAACTGTGCTCAGACTTCTGCAAACATCTACATTAAAGAGACAGATTTCAATACGATCCTCAGATTCTTCTGAAACAAACTGTAATCTAACCTTAACTAATTATTGATGAAGATTCTTAACATAGCTTTTGTTTCACAAGTTCACGCTTTCTCAATGATAATAAACATGTTTGGCGTGCTGTCGGGGGTGAGCCGGGAGTTTGGTGAACCCCGAGCCCTAGTAGCTCAAACCCTAACGAGGGCGTAGCTCAGAGTCCAGCTCAAACCCTGCGTGCCCCCTTGGAAGGAGCGAACGGCGAAGAGGGGGAGGTGGAGGGAATGCAAAAACTAGATGCGCAAGGGAAGGGAACTGGATTATTATAGTGGAGAGTTATCGACTGGATTGGTTTACGATGAAGGCGGTACTGATTGATAGATTGGAAATAGCTGAATTTTGTTTTGTACGCACTTCCTCCCGAAATTGGTTTGCAACTACATTAGGTTGAAGGTAATATTGCTGCTTTCAATAACAATATCAATTCAAAAATATATATATATATATATATACAGTATATTCTCTCTCTCTCTCTATCTATACATATATGAAGAGTTCAGATGCAAAAGCCTCTAAAAGTCATCTTGGTCAAAAATTAGATTATGATACTGAGTGAATGCTCTCCACACATTTATCAAGTACTTTCTCTTCAAATGAGCTAAATCCCAGCCTGATGTCCCCCCAAAAAATGTTATTTTAAATTTAAATAATATTTCACAATATTACAGTTATTTCTGGATTTTTAATCTAATAAATGCAGCCTTGATGAGCCATTAAATATCTGACTGACCCCAAATGTTTTAATGGTAGTGTTTGTAAGAATTTAAATGCTTGCAATTTGCAGTTCTTTTAAAAATTACAATAGTAAGATATAAAATTGCAACTGTGAGAGTCCAGTTCTGACAGAAAATACTTTCTTACGATTGGAAGTTTTTTTTTTCAAAAGACTTTATCACTTGCAAATTTATATATGTTTATATCACAATTATGAGACAAAGTCAGAACTTCTAGTTTATAACAATTATGTGACAAATAAAGTAAAAACTGCAAGTTTATATAACAATTATGAGACAAAAAAGAGAGAATTGCTAGTTTATATTACAATTATGAAGAAAAAAAGAGTCAGAATTGGAATATGTAAAGTGTCAGAATTGTGAGATAAAGTCAACATACCTTTTTATATATTGTTTTATATTGAGTAGCAGAAACAAGCTACCATATCAGCCTATATAGGCCTACACTGGAAAAATATTTTTACAATGTGTTTGACCACCTGCTGAAGCTTTTGCATCTTGTAAAATTTTATGTATGTTTTCTAAGGATATCTTAGTCAAAATTGAGACTTCCGTGACTTAAATATCTAAACTTATTGTTGTCCATTTTGGTTAAGGTGGATGTGTTTACTAGTTTTCCGTAATTGCTTTGTATTCACACACATGCTGTAATAGCTTTGCAAGAGCTATTGTTGTTTTCTTATGCACGTTAATTGTTTTCCAGGATACGTGAAATGTTGGAGTTTATGTGGGGTGAAATTATCTTTATATGAGGATTGGCTCTATTAAAAACCAAGTAAGTGTGTTTGTTATTTTGGTTTGAGAAGATTTCATGCTTCATTAGCCTCTGGGTAGGCAGGACCTTTATCTCTGTCTCTGTGTGAGTTTAATTCAGTGCTTTGCTCCACAGTGTTTATGACCCCGTCTGAGGCTTTATTTGGTCATCAAACCTGCCCCGGCTACTTGTTAATCAAATCTGTAAGTAAACCTTAAGGACAAAGGCCAAGGTTGTTAAATGCTAGATATTGTGGTAGCTCTGTTTGCTTTTCTTTTAGGTTAACTGAAAAGTCGATTCTATCCATAAGGAATTGATTGGATTGTGTAAATCTGGTGTTATATACCAGAATGGAACCATGCTGTTTAGTGATTAGATTTAGCAGTTAAGTGTGTGTGTATTTTTGGCCCTCGGTTGCTATAGAGTTGCTATGCAATTGCTAGTGTGTGACTATGAAGGTCATTCAGGGTGGTGGCTAGGGTGTTGCTATTCGTTTGCTAGGGTACTCGGGGTGGTTCCTAGGGTACCCAGGGTGGTTGCTAGGGTGTTGCTATGCAGTTGTTATGGTAATTGGAGTGGTTGCTAGGGCAATTGCTAGGATACCCATGGTGGTTGCTAGGGTGTTGCTATGCAGTTGCTAGGGTAACCAGAGTGGTTGCTAAGGTGTTGCTATGCGGTTGCTATGGTATTTAGGGTGCTTGTTAGGCAGTTACTACTTGTCACAGATCATTACTATGGAGTCTTATAGAGTTTGCACATTCTTATCCTGAATTAGCACTTAGCTAATCACTATTAGCATGTAGCTATTCACTGCTAGCAAGACGAGCATCTTAAAGATAGCTATTTACTAGCATGGGTCAAAAGAACCAAGTCCCATGTCTCTACAATGTTCTGATGTAGAGATATAGGTTTTGCTAGATGGTTGCTAGGGTACTCTGTTTGGTTGCTAGGGATTGACTTGGCAGCTACCAATGATAACACTCTAATGGCTGATTGCATATGAATGATACAAATCAACCTCCATATGTCTGTCATGTTCAAATTTGATGATATGCCTGTTGGGTTTTGGTTGCTAGGGTGCTTGGCAGGTATTTGCTAAGGCTTGGCTAGGAAGTGTCTATGGTGATTCATGATTGGCCATTTGCTGCCCTGAATCAAATGAACCCACCCCCATGTCTCTATGACACTGTGATCCAAAGATATCCATCTGGGTCTTGTAGAATGGTGGTCTATGGGATCAGTTGCTAGGGTGCTCTAAATGGTTGCTAAGGCGTGGCTTGACAGCTTCACAGTGATCACAGTGATGGTCTGATTGGTTGGCTGAGTTAAATGAGCCCTCCTCCATGTCTCTATGACAGTTTAAACCAGAGTTATGTTCAGTGCAAAATTCCTATGTAAATTACCATAGTAGGAAAAAAATCATGCTTCTTAATGGGCCGTCCCTCCCCATAGTATGTCAATGGGGCAACTTTGGGGGGCTCTTGCGCCCCAGGGATATAACTTATACCTCATTACGGTGGGGTATGTTCTCGCACAGCTTGTGGTGAATTCTATGTTTCTACGAAATTCTCGCTTGGCACTACGACCCGTCGAATTTGGCCGCAATGCATTGCCTGTGGGATTTTTCGGCTGATATATCGCCCTGTGTGCGATCATCGTACCACCAATCGCTTATAAAAGTCATAGCACACCGAATAGGCTGCACAATTTGACACCCGTTTCATGGGTCTAGGACAAACAATGCGGGACGAGTTACGCATCAAAATTTGTATGGAATAATAATAATAATAAGTATGTGAGATATGTGAGTTTGCAAGCACCACTAAATGTGACACTGAAGACTGGGTTAAAGATGTTGAGAATGCATTCTAAAATAAGAATTTAAATTATATTATTATAATTATTATTTAATTTGATCCAGTAAATTCTGCCTTGGTGAGCAAAAGAGCCTTTTAAAACATTACAAATCTTAAGGCTAATCTTAATGGTGGTGTGTAATCTCAAAACCTCATTATGTTAAGTTGCTTGACCCTTTTTTGACCCTTTCTTCATATGTGGAGCAAGATTTAAGTTTTGATATAAGATTGCGAACATGCACTGTGGTCAACTGGGCACAATGAGGCCAGGAACATGCGCTAAGAAAGTAAATGGGTCAAATTTGATTCCATGTCGACTTGAACCTTCTGGAAAGCAGAATGTTGTTCAGTTGAAGATCAGACATGTGGATCATTCTCGCTCTCTCTGCTATCATTCTCTTTGTCCACTGACTCTGGCTGTGGGCAGAGATTCTGGTTTGAGTTCACGTACAGGCTCTGATAAGTGTGGCTGTATAATTGGGACAAGATTGCAGTTCTCTCTGTGTGAGAGTTGATAACACACTGCTTCAGACTCATGCATTTGTATTCTGGCTCTTCCAGTGCTGAAGGTTGCTCCTATGTCTGTAGCTTCTGGATATTTTATGGTCACATGAAATCTTATGCTCATCTTATTAGGGACCATACAAGATTTTTTTTTGTTAGTAAATGTCGATTTTAGTAAACCAAACTGGTCATAATTCCCCTTCCTTTTAAGTCTTAAGACTTATATGTAATCACCCTCTTCTGTACATAAATATCCATAGAAATTACTGCAAATGTATAATTTGAAAATATGGGTTTGATTTAACATGCAGCATAATTTATTTTTCTTATGGGTGATATTGTTTATGGCTGATACATTTATAGGTTCCTTTTGACTTATTTTAATATTTATTAAACTAGTTATTTTGTTACTGTGTTATTTTAGTATTATTTATATGATATATTATTATTATATTCATCCTATTTTTATTTTATATTAGCAGCACATTAAAAAAAGCAGTAAACTGAGATCTTACTGTACTTCTTTTTTGTTTTTAATTATGATTTGAAAAAATTAAAAAGCACCTGGGTACAATCTAATATAGCATCTAATTTTAAAATGTATATGTACGATTGCGGTAATTATGTCGTCTGACAGCTAAATTGGTATATTCACTGCTTGTGGCAGCAAGCTTTCCAACACTGCTTGACTGTAAATTTTTAAGAGTACAAAATATCCCCTGAGTATTTCAGCACAGCGCAGGCTTGATTTAGCATGCTAATTAAGCGCTGATGAAATGTTGCTCATACAACAGTGATTAGATGTACTGTCTGACCTGATGAGTCACTGCAGTGACATATTTTATGAACTAATAAATTCACCTGCTTATGACTAACCAAGACATACAGTATGTGATTATCTGACACTGAGTTACAGTACACAGATAACCCCGGCAATCCTCAGAAAGTGACTTTGTGTTAGTTAAGGATGTGACTTTTTTGCGGCATTACTTGGACATTTAAATGTTTATCTAGTGCCTTAGACACTAAAAACACCAGAATGTCTTTTAGGAACCGTTTCTCTCACTCTGCAATGAAACCGAAGGTCCTTCAATGATTTAGCTTTGGCACAAAACCTGTGTTTGTTGTCATTTTCAGGAAAAGTTGTTTTATTCTCACCTCTCTCGACATCGTCTGTACTCTCTCCTGCACAACTTCAGATGCTCTCGACTCACTTCACCATGAAGTCCTGAGATTTATCACTGCTCGTAAACATCTTCACACACATTCATCAATAAACTCAATATTAGCAGCCCACAAGAACATCTCTCCCTGCACAACAAAAACACAGGTTCATTCATAAACAATGAGCCTAACGTCCATACAGTTTTTCTGCTCCAAACGAAAGCTTCATTAGCTTTTATTGTGTTTGATTATTTCTAATTCCTTGTAATTATATTGTCTTTTTGTTAGCAGGGCATAACCTTCTTGATTGTTTGCTGTAGTGTTGGCAAAAAAAAAGGTTAGATTAAAAAGTGTTAGATTAAAATAAAGTGACAAATTAATGCAGTTAATAAAGAATATACAGTATTTTGCAGTATACCTGTTTTTTAAATGATGTTTTTGCCAATCTAAAGTCAGCAAAACTTCTGTCTGCCACAGTAAGTCTTGAATCTATATTTAAGATTTTTCTAAGCATATGTTGATGTTAGTAATTGGGATGTAATCTGATTAATTATTATGCATCACATAAAATGTAATTAGCATTACTGGTGTGCTGCATGTCTGTACTGCATCTTCTGAATGTTGACTCTTGTTTTTGCCGCAATATGTTAGTATATCTTTCAAATCAAAGGGATAAATTCTGTGAAAATATTTTGTTCTTATTAATTTATTTGTATATTTATATTTACTATGTTATTTTTCATTTATTTTATTTTTTATGGCATTTTTATTATTTTATTACATTAATGTTTAGGTTTGGCACTATATGAATATTAAAGGGATATCTTTAGTCAGAATAGATTATATGTTTATTTAATTTTTTCATTTTAATTTTATTTTTAATAGTTTGGCTGCAGTCCATATGTCTATTGAGCAGGTTCATCCATCCATCCATCCATTCATCCCCAATAAATTCATTAAATAGTTGAAAAATTAATTGAAACATTCAGAAAATAATAAAATTAATTCATTTTATATTTTATTTCTTTTCAATTTATGACTATTTTGGAGTGAGCGCATCTTAAATCTCAAGTGGAGTAAGAATAGTGTGTATGTTTGTATTTGCTGAATTTTGTAGGAAATAATGTGGCAGTTTAACATGAATAAAGGTGCTGTCAGGAACCTGCGGTTCACGCTGAGTTGAGTTCCTGTCCGTTGTGAGGCCTTCAGACCGATCACACAGAAATCTCTCCCAGGCATCTCCATTACGCGCTCATGAGAGTGAGGTAACAATGATGAAATGCTCGTAACTTTCCTACTACATTACCTTTTGCTCAGGATCTGATGGGAGAATGCCATCTGCTCCTTTATCCCATTTGGTTTCTAATCACTGTCGTCTGAAAACATAAAAAACGATCAGCTTCTGTTATAGTTGAGATAAAAAAATATGCAACATTGATGGGATTTATATGTGGAGGGTTGTGTAATGAACAGGACAAAAGAGATCCCAGGCCTTGCGTGCACATTCTCCTGCTGTCACAAGATGATGAGCTTTTAAATTGAGAGCAGAGCTTCCCAGAATCCCCCAGTGTGGCATCATTTATTGATAAAACATGTCTATTCAGTGCACTTTCCCTGCTCCCTAACTGCAGCTCTCCATGCCACATGGAGATTACGCAGCGGTTAATATTGCAAATGGAATGAATGGTGTCCAAAACCTGTGGGCTTTTGTTTTACTCGACCGCTCTTTGCTCCTTGGCGGGGTTAATGATATATGGAGCCATTCATCTCTATTCAAACTGGGCTGCATGCTTCGACAGACCACTGTCTCTGCCTCAGTGTGCTTAGAAGATATTCCTGTTCATTAGTGCTGTAGTCTCTGATTACTCTTGGCCTTTTGTCCAGCTCTTTTCTTGCTAATAATAAGCTACTATAAAAAGCTGAACAATTCAGTTTGCATGCATGCTTCTTGCTGTGTTCTGCGCGAGTTTCTCTGGAGAACGTTGATAGCTGTGACTCATGTTTTGAGAGTGAGCAGTGCTTTATTTATTTACAACAGCTGCTGTTTTAATCCATGATTTAAATTGATTCTTAGATTTTATTTGAATTAATCATTTTTGGTTTCATTTACTTAATAAAAAATTTTCTTACTTGATTTTATTTATCATTCCAATGGTTCACATTTTTATAAACAAGATTTAATTTGATTTATGTAAGGCATTTATTTATGTACTTATTTATATTCAATACCTTGACATGTTTAGGGCTGCTGACAATTTGATTTCATGAAAAGTTTCTTTCATATGATTTCATAATATTTAGAGCTTTCAGAAAATGTTAACATTTAACTTCTATTTTATTTTATTATTTAATACGCACACACACACACACACATTGGATAAAATCAATTTAACTGAGGGCAGGGTTTCCATCCAATAAATATGTGCAGCCCCAACTCATAAAAAACTAATTAATGTGATTAAGTTTAATTGAGTTGGGTCAACTTTTAATGAAATGTATAAATTTTATGCTTTTTGAACTCAAACTAAAACATTTACCTGGAAAATAAATTAATATGAAGACATGCTTCTACACTGAAAAAACGAAGAAAAAAAAAAAGATATATTTGATTTATTTATATTTAGGCATTAGCCAACTTGTTATGCATAACGTAAGATGATTCTGACACATCCATGGCATTCCCAAAGTATTTTTATTATTAAAACAACTTTGATTCATGTTAGCAGGTCTCCAAGCACATGCTCTGTAGTCAAGACGACGATAATCACTATAAATCAGGTGTCCCCAACTAAGCAAGCCAGAGGCGTCAGTGGCAAAGAACCAAAACCCCATCCATGAGAGAATGGGGAAAAAACCTTTTGAGAACCAGGCTTAGTCGGGGCCATTTCTCCTCTGGCCAGACACCCAGCACCTAATTACCAGTTCTTTTTTAAACACATGTCAGATTGTGTAAAGGACTTATAGTGTGTGTGTGTGTGTGTGTTTGTGTGCATCTGGTTCCGGTGATCTAGTTACACAAGTATAATCATATTTGTTTAGAACTGTTTCAAGTCAGTTTAACAAAATGCAGTTGTTTAAATAGGGAACCAAACATAATGGTGTTAAATTAATTTTTATTTTTTTTTAAATAAACTGAACAGTTGTAACGGGTGCTGGTAGGAATGACACGGAGAGTCACGTAGTTCGTTTCGCAAACAATCATTCTTTTATCAAATAGAGGTATTCAAACAAATGATACAAAGACACGTTAGCATTTACGATGACTGAATAACAGAGGGCAACTTATAAAGGGAAGACAATCACAGATAACAAACTCAACACACCTGAAAGGAATCCTTTATCAAACAAAACTAGGTCACAGAGAGCACGTGGGGAGATACAGGTAAACATAGAACACAAACATAGGAACGTGGCAAAACATATAAACGTTACATTACCCCCCCCCCTTCTGACTAGGCGTGAAAATGCCGTAACAAAAACAACAATGGAGGTGGGACGGCGGGGGCTTTGGAGGAGGGCGCAGAACAGAAACAAAGAAAAACAAGGAAAAGATGAGCACCAAACAAAGTCTTATAGTCCATGGTGGCCCCTCAGGAGGAAAGAGCCAGTCCAGTGTCAGCAGCATGACCAAGCAGGCCACCGTCCAGAGGCCAACCAGGCCGAAACCCCAGGAGCCGACAGACGGAGACATCCCCAGAGTGTAGAGAGCCCAGGGCGGAGCCGAGCAGACGGGGCGCAGAGGCGACACCGATGGGCTGGAGGTCCAAGGCGCAGCGGAGGACTCAGGTGACTGAGGCAGAGGCGGGGACTCGGAGGACCGCTGCGACGCCGGAGCGACTGAGGACGAAGGAGAGGCCGTAGGGAAGGAGGAGCCTGACAGAGACGGCAGAACGGCGGGACGAGGCGCAGCCAGAGGACCAGAGTTCAGAGGCGGCGGATGGACGACTCCAGACCAAGGCCGATCTGGAGGAACGAGGGAGCCCGGTGGAGCTGGTGGGCAGACGAGCCCCAACGAGGCCGAAG
>JAUCMS010000022.1:14518623-14528630 GCA_032357445.1 Enteromius radiatus | reverse complement strand
GAAATAAAAATATTATAAGAATTCTGAGCTTTACTCACGTTTTAAAAAGCACTGCTATTATTTTGAACATAACTGTATATATATCAAGCTGCTTTTTAAATGATAATACAGTGAAAGAAGAGAAAGGATGCAGTGAGGCCATATGCCAGGACATGACCCCAGGTCGCCCGAGGTGCTACTGGACCATATGTCAGAGCACTGCCCACAAGGCTATGGCTCTGAGAGTACAATATGTTTTTACAATAGATCAGGTTTTTTAAAGACAAGTTCTTAGTAATTTAGACATTTTGTTATATGAATTTTTATATGGAAACTGTTAAATAATCAAACCCAATTTTAAGTAATAAAACAATTAAAATGATACTGAAATATAATAAAAACTTCCATATTCCACTATGTTCTTCCCTCAGCTTAGACGAGCTGATACATATCTGCAGCGCCACTGTGTTAGTGTTTAGCTTAGCTCCATTCATCCCTTAGTATCCAAACAGGAATGAGTTTATAAACCACCAAACACATCCACGTATTCCCTATTTAAAGACAGTTATGGTGACACAAAATAAAATGTGACGATTTTTAAAGCGGATAAAAAAGATAACTATAATGTTTGGCGGAAAAGCACTTCACAGCACTTCCACTTCGGTGCAATGATATCATCACTCCTGAAAACTCCCCCTCTTCCTCTCAAGACTTCCATCAATACAAGCGAGCAGTGATGATGTTACTGTGCTGAGGCTGAAGTGCTGCAAAGTGCTCTTACATTACATTACATCCACCATACATTATAGTTATTTTTTATCCACTTAAAAAAATCACCACATTTAATTTTGTGTCGCCATACTTACTCGTGTTACTAGTCATGTAACTAGTAACATACTGAGAGGAGAGAGGTATGTATCAACTTGTCTAAGTTGAGGGAGGAACATATTGGAATGTGGAAAAAACAGTGGCATTTTCCTTTAACCATTAGGAAAAGATAAAATTGAAGTTATGAAAAGAGAGTCAGTTGACCACCTGTAAAACCATCAGTGCCGTTCACAATGGGTCATATAAATAATACTAAACAGAGTTTCTCTCTGTTTGCACGATACTTGCATTGGCGAGGGTCCGATGTAGTCTCGAAGTCCTGATGGTTTCAAGATTTTGGATCGGTAATCATGTTCTTCCTGGTTTGAAAAGCGATGACTTCCAAAGATGTCCTGACTCTGATGATTGGTAGATGAAAGAAGAGCTCAGATCTGTCACGAGCCGTGGATCTTGAGTTACATGAAAAGTCAAGGCTTTGGCCTGGTGTAAACTTAGGTGTTTTCGTGGAGTTAAATCCTCATCTCAGTGTCTCACAGAATCAGAATCTTTATTGTCATTGTAGCAATGAGATATTGTACAACAAAATTAAAGTGCAATTTTTCCAGTGCAGATTTAAACACAATCACTAAATAAAAATATAAAAACAATTGAACAAGACAAGAACCTAAACACTGTATTGTCATTCAATCATACATGCATACAACATATTGCACTTGTCCCTTTGCCGGTGTTGGCATGAAGCTTAAAGCTTTAAACATAAGACTAAGTTTTACTGTAGACATAAATGGCGCACTTGCTCAGATTAACCACTTAGCAGTGTTCAGCATGGTGATGACTGAAGGATAAAAACTGTTCCTTAGTCTATTTGTATTTTGCATTCCTAAGACAACAGGAGCTGTGAAGTTCTTCTAGTGAGGGGAGAGGACAGCCGACTATTCTCTGAACAACCTTAATGACCCCGTGGAGCTCTTTTCTCTGTGCTACTGTGTAGCTGGGGAACCATGCACAGAGACAGTAGACCACGATGCTCTCTACCGTGCGGTGTAGAAGGACACCAGCAGTTTCTCTGGGATGTTGTTCTTCCTGAGAACCGTCAGGAAGTAGAGTCTCTTTTGGGCCTTCTTCACTACCTCTGCAGTGTGGGTCCCCCAGATCAGGTCCTCACTGATGGTGACTCCCAGGAAGCAGAAGTCTGAGACCCCATTGACGATGTTGTCTGCCTTCTTCCTGAAGTCCACGATGAGCTCCTTGGTCTTTTTTCTATATATTCTATATCCCTTATCCTCCAACTAAACCTATCAGCTACCTAAACTATTAATAAGCAGCAAATTAGGAGGTTCGTAAGGGAAAATCATAATTAATAGTGAATAAATGCTAAATTCTAAAGTGTTACTCTATTTTCTGTTTTATTGTTTGTTTGTTTGTTTGTTGATTGTAGTAAAATAAACGTTTAAATCATCACTTTGCGCAAGAATAATACATTGCAACTGTGAAATGTTTACATTAATCTAATATTTTATTATTATTATTTACATTTTTGCAGATGCTTAATTAATGAGATAGGTAATTCATTTTTAAAATGCCTTTCATGTAGGTCAAATCTCGAAGCTTTAAAGGGCACTAAAAGGATTTCAATTTTCCCGTTACTTGTGAGTCATCTTTACATATTGGCATATGAGTAAATGAGAATTCTGGCTGGCACAATTGGCAGGCCACAATGTGTTGCCTCTCACCATCGGCATGCTGGGATTAACCACCACCTGTTAATAACCAGAGGATTTTCCCAAATGTAAATCTAATCCTGAAATATGCCAGCCCACTTCCAAGTGCATTTACATAGTTGCTTCTGCCAGAGCTTTATATGTCGGAAAGTCTTTTCCTTTGGCAACGAAGAATGCATGGAATTCAGAAATGCATGAAATTTTTGTTTCCCTGACCTCTCCCTGACCCATTTGTAGCCTTAAACCAAATGGGTTCTCACAGTTGATTAAAAATTCTACGTGCAGTTATTTGAACAAACTCAGGCTTTGTCCCAAAACTGAGCTCACCCTTTTCTTGATTGCGTTTTGCGCCTTGAAAATCCAGTGACAGCCAGCAACATCTGTGGAGATAAGAGCATGTGTCAATCAACCGAAACAACTGATGCCTTTGTACAGTTTCTGTGTGGAAAATTCTGCTCTGGAGGCTTTTCCTCCAGGGGAATGGGAGAAAATAAAGGAGGTCATAATCCGGTGGAATGGGATCTCCAGCGGCCTCATCCCACCTGTGAGCCAGAATGCCGTAGGTCAAATTCCCTACTTAATTTTCACGCTCGGCTTGAATTGTTTTTCTCGCAAACCCTCACAGAAGCTGTACAGTTCACTCAGAAGTTGACATTGCATTTTTTTTTTTTTTTTTCCTTTTTTGCTCCGATCATGAACCACCCATCTTTTCTCCCACAGGGAGTGTTTCTGTTTCAGAAAATGGATGGAACTTGGGCTTTTCTATCTCTCCTAATGTTATAACTCACATCCTTCATCCGTCCATTCATCCGTCCATCCATCACCTGTCGGCTCTTTTCATTACCCGCCTCGCTCTTGCGGAATAGAAGGCTGTTTCCACCACGCTTTCCCGTAGATAAGGGGGTGCGAGCCAGTTGACACGGAAACTGTTATCAGAAGTCTTGCTTTTATATCGTGACCACCAGGGATTCTGTAGCTTGGACTTGCCCTGGGTAACATAACCAGCTATTTTCCCTCGCTGAGGTCTTTTTTTACCTACTGTTTTGGGTTGCTCTCAGTTATCGTCTAGTCAAACAGTTACTACATCATTGGAATATCTGATTAAAGCCTTCTGTGCACTCTGAGGTTGATCAGATCAATTTAAAACTCATTACTGATTTTAATGCAGGGGTGAGTGCTGAATTACTAATAACAATATGCTTTTAAAGTCTCTCAGTGTGAATATCTATTGTAGATTGTTGCCAAGGGTTACAGACTTCAAATCGTAGAGAGAGAGAGAGAGAGAGAGAGAGAGAGAGAGAGAGTGGGAAAAAGTAAAACATGATTGTGCTGTGAAAGCCATGTAGTGAGAGCCACATATGATAATATAGTTTAGTGGAAATTAAAGAGACGGAAGCGTTCCTTGTAAAGATAATAGCTTTAATATGTCAACACAGCCATTTCAGTGCATTCCATGTCAGTTACAAATATAAAAAGATTTTTATTTAAAGCCAGATAAGTTGAATTCAAGTTAGCCGTACTGCATATAATGCAGCTTTAATTCTTCAGTACATTAGAATGTGTCTTACACCCAGACCATTCAGTATAACAATAATTCATATATCAAAAATTGTTGTCAGGCATATTTAGAACAAGAATTGTTAAAAGATCTATTTAAGGATATATATTTTATAATCTGTTTGTGAGTTTTTCTCACTGTCCTTCATCTACCTATTTGTCAGCAAGACATTTTTAATCATTTCAAATATAATACAATTTAGTATGATAGCTTTTTGTATTATATATTTTAATAAAAACAGGTAGGAATAAGTGTTTAAATATATTTAATTATATTTTATATTTAGTTTTTTTGTTAGGTATAAATATTTTATATTTAGGTATTGTAAATATATATTTTATCTATAGCTGATTTATGATGTAACATTATTTTACCCATTAAAGTAGATGCTTTACTTGCTTTCTGTGTAGATTAAATCTCTTTTTAAAATGTAATTTAATCTTTTCCCCTAAATGGGATGTCTTTGACCCAACCGTCACCATGGCTTAGGTTCATTAAGAGATTTCCTATAACTTGCAAATCCAAAACTACACAACTAATATTTGCTTGTCTGATGGCTTGTGAGCCAACTAACTAACTTTAAAATTAAATTGGTGCATGAGGGTTTACTTAAATGGATATGCGCCTGCTAATATACAATAGCTTTGTTGGAAAACATTGTTATCCTGTATGTTCAAAAATAAATGAGTGCCGTTCAGAATATAGGTTCATTTCATGCTTCAATATCACAAGCTATATAAAATAATGGATTTGTGAAAGAGCAGTGTGGTTTAGTATGTAATTTTATTTTTCTACCATCCTGCCACTGATGAAACAGCAGGAGGTCAGATGCATGTGATTTCAGACATGTCGGCACCTGGAAATCTAAAAGCTTTTCTGCACCTACGTACTTTGTGACATGAAACAGCGATCCACAAGCTCCCAGAGTTTTGTCTGCTGTACCGCTAGCAATTGTAGATTATTTGTCTGATGGAAATATCACGTGCAATTTGTGCATGGCGGGATGAAGTATTACTTACAAAGAAATGATTAGTAAAATATTGATAAGTGACGTGTGCTCACATCAGATGAATACTGCATGTCAGTATCAGTTGTGGCTGGACAACACAGGCCTTGGAATAATATATTGTGAACACCTGGGAAATAGGCAACGTTTCTTTATTATGGTGTTTTAACACCATTTTGAGATTGGCTATGTGTTATCAACATGTATTCAATTTTTTTATTTGATTGTGCGAATGTTTTAAATTCACACACTTTTTAAATGACCATATTTATCTAATTTGCATCGTCAGTGACTATACATTTCTGTTGTATGTATCCTGACATTTACCTAACTTTCTATCCCTCCACTCCAACCAAGGATGCCTGTTTTTAAATTCCCTAGCCTGGCTTTCAGACCACAAGGCTGGCCAGGAGCCCTCATCTGTGTCATCATCTGAAACAACTATTGAAATTCAAAAATGAGGCAAACTGAGAATTAGAGTGTGTTAGAGTGTGTTCAGTGCATTCACAGAGGACTATTTCCTGAACGTGAGAGCAGTCTATGCTAGCTGTGCACACAGAGACTATGGGGCAATTCTAACAGTCTGGCACTTCTGACTTCTTATTAAAAGAACCTGATACTTACTATTTAAACTCGAGTTTTGAGCAGTGAAGGGTAGTGCATGTTGTTTGTCGTCTCTCCCATCACGAATGCAGACATGGTGTTATAAACTGCTTACTACAATGCTTTATGAATGATGAATGCACTCTATTGGTTGATACCATGCAGTTATTATAAAGTGTTGCCAATGAATCACTTGTTTATCAGGAGGAGGTCTGCATGAAATTATTTATTTGTAGCATTTGTTTCTTGCCAATTCAGTTAAATCAGACCCCTGCAGTCATGGCTTGTGTGATTTCTGAACAGCCAGAAACGTTTAAAAACAATATCATCATTACTTCAATTTATTCATGTTAACTTCTGATTATTTTTACCTTTTTGTTTTCTGTAATTAAAGCTGAACAAGCTCTTAGTATTCTATACAAGAGCCGATTGGAATCTGCAGATTTTTTTTTCATATTACTCTTTACTCGTATTAATAAAGTCTGCCGAAGGGCTTGCAGGCCCATCAGGCGTTATGCTGGAGGGAGAGGTGTATAATCTTGCGCCTCGGGGACATTCAGTCTTTATATTTCATTTCCTTAAAGGTAAAAAGTGCTGTTTTAGCTGTCTCACACTAACCAACACCCACCCTCCACAGACCTGTCACCAAACCTGAAGGATTATAATGAGTGACAGGAAGTGAGTGCCTCAGAGACTCCTGATTGGCTAAACAAGAGCATCCTGTGGTCATATTCTTTGTTTGCTGTTTACAGAGCCTAGGGCTGTCGCAGACAGGTGGGATTTCTCAGGACAGCTATTTCAGTGATATCTGTCAGGTTTGTAGGGACCATGTCTGCATGCTACTCTATAAAACATCACTCATAGCACCTTTGAAAGACTATAGTGTTGGAGAAGCGTTCAGGTGGTATTTAAGCAGGGATTCTAGGTGGTAAGATGACGATGACGATTATTATAATTATTATAATTTAAAAGACAGATATTTAATTGTAAATGCAATGTAGATTGTCTAAAAGTCCACCTTCCCTTTGGATAAGAGTGTCTAAATGTGTAAATGCACTGTAAATGTGAACATTGTTGCTGAGCATATGTGACCCTGGAACACAAAACCAGGAATCTCAGGTATATTTGTAACAACAGGCCAGAAATACGGTATATTGTATGGAAAAAAAATTAGGATATTAATTAAAGATCATGTTCTATGAAGATATTTTGTACATTTCCTACCACAAATATTATCAAAACTTTTTTATTAGTAATATGCATTGCTAAGGACTTCATTTGGACAACATTAAAGGCAGTTTTCTTTTTATATTCAAATTCTTAAAAAGAATGAGATCAGATTAAGAAACTGAATATAGTGTTGGTTACTTACTGATTACTTTATCAAAGAATATTTATTTTCAACATTACTTTAAAGATGCATTTAAAAGCAGACACTTCAAGCTTTCTATAGATATGTGTCTCATGTCTGTGTGTAGTGTTTTCACAGAGTTCCAGTTCATTTTAGTGACGGCAGAGAGAACAAAGAAAAATCTCCACACTTTTTATTTTACTTATTTTTACAGAAGCACACACTTTTGTTTGTTTTTGCACTGATAAGATAAAAAAGACCCCGATCATGCCGGCGTGACCGTCGACCTCACAGACTATATTTTTTTTTCCTAAAAAATGCAAACATCTACATCCATCCTCTTCATTCGGTAACTGACCGTAACTGAATGAAGAGGATCATCAGCCCCGAGGAGAGAGATTCTTCACCGGCTTCTGCATGGGCTCACTCCTCTTCCCTCACCACATGAGCAATGGTCAGGAGGCCGCCCTTCACTGCCCAGCTCACGCCTTGCCATTTGGCGAAATCCACCTCCTCAAGTGGCACAAGATGGAGATAAATCGATACCAGAACCTCCAAGGCGGCCCAAGATATCCTTCTAATGACTGAGAGCTGCCATGGCCTGAGCCGTTTGAACCTTCTAATGACTGTGAGTTGCCATGGCCAGAATCTGCTGTGCTGCAAGAGCGCCCTCCAGAGTCTGCCGTGCTGCCAGAACCAGAACCCGAGCCCGAATTCACGATGCCAGAGTGCGAGGTCACAGTGCACAAATCACCGCAGCCAGAGACCACAACAAAGAAGGGGGCTTGGGGAGACCCACCCTCCCACCCACTGAAACCAACATGGCCGGGGCATCCCTCGGCCTTACCTCCAGCCGCCGAAGCCAGATCTCCGCCTCTCCTGCGGTGCCCGTCGGTCCTTCAACTCCGCTGGGCTCGATCGTCCCCCCCCCCGGCTCCGCCTTGGTCGGTCGTCGGCCGTCCGTCGCCGTGGGACTCCATCCCTCCGGCAGTGCCTCTGTCTTCCGTCCTGCTGGCTTGGTCAGGCTCCTCCCTCTCTCCAGCTCCACCTTGGTCCTCTCTCGCTCCTGCTCCGCCGTGGTCCTCCAGATCCCCTTATCCGTGTCGGTCACCGGCACCATTCGTCCCGCCTTGGCCCTCTGGATCCTCGCCGTTGGCCTGGTTGTTCGGCCGTCCACCAGATCCCTCAGCTCCGCCCTATGAACAGGTCGCCACCCTCCCTCGCACTGTTGATGTTATTAGGTGCGAGGATGCACCTTCCGGGAGGGGGAGATAATGTAACGTGTCTTGTTGGTCTGGTCCTGTTTTTCCCCCTGTCTTTTGTATTTTTTGGTTTAGTCCTGTTTTGCCCATATTTGGTAGTTCCTGTCCTTGTTTAGTTAATTAGTTCAACCTGTCCCACCTGTGCTCCTCACCTGTCCTTAGTTATCCCTTGTGTTTAAAAGCCAGTTCAGTTTGTCATGTCTTTTGTCAGTTATCAAGGTTGCTTTGCTTGTGTGTAGTTCTGTGTAATCTGTTCCTGAAAATATAGTAAAGTTCATGTTCTCACTCGGTGCTTTGTCTTCGCCTCGTGCCTGCTACAATATGCACTGTGACACTTGGTCACATATTATTGTAGCACAGTTTCTGCTGAATGCAAAACAATTTTATGTTGGTCAATAGTATGTTATAAGTAGCTGAAATAACCACAAATATCAGAGCATATCAAAACATCTCAGGGACCCCAAAACAATCTTTCTAACTCCAAAACTTTGAATTTCCCTAATTTAGTTTTTATTTTGGATACATACAAAACTATGCAGCTTCACACATGTGCTCTAAAGTCACAGAGGACATTTATGGACATTTTTCTGAATGTTAAAGCTTTTTAAGGATTGTGCCTTTCCAGAAAATGTGTCTTTTAAGGGTAATTGGTTTCATGTCTCACAAGCCGAAATGACCTGATGGTGCTGGAGTTCTGAGAATCATCTGATTCAGAGTCCAGTCATCTGAAAAACTCCTTTGGGTTTAGTGTGGCGTCAGCGAGGAGCCCAATGAGCATATAAATCACATTACAGTCACTATATGAGTTAGAGTCGTCTGGAGGATCTGATAGTCTTTGGGGAGATGTGTCACGACTGTAAGGTAAACAATTCAGTTCAAATGAGTTACAGGAATAGTTCACCCAAATAATTAAAGTTCTGTCATTATTTACCCATCACGTTGTTCCAAATCTGTTACTTTCTTTCGTCTGTTGAGCAAAATGTAAAGTATTTTCTGCCTGTGCTCACTTTCATTTAAATTAATGAGGACTAAGGCTGGCATGCTCCAAAAAAGGTTAAAAGGCCCATAAAAGTATCATAAAGTAGTTCACACCACTTATATTCTATATTACAAGTTATCCAAAATCACATGACAGCTATACGTAAGAAATGGATAGAAAATATATGTGACTTAGTATTATATCTTGCCCTGAAAATCTTGATGACACACAGGGAGAGCATTAAGGAAACCTGATTGAAAAAGGAACATTGGTTATGTCTGTGGAACATAAATTACAGACTTGACCTTTAACCGTGTATTAAGAATATTGATATTCTAACCTCTGTCATGTGACAGATGTGGAAGCAGCTGGTCATGGTTCACTCATGGGAAGAATAGCTTATGTAAACAGTGTTTTGCCTGTGTATTCATGTGTGTCCTTGCTCTCTATCTCACACACATAGAACAGGACTTGTGAGACTGAGCGCTGATCTGTCAGGTTGATGGTCAATAAACAGAATGGTGAAGGGCCAGTGGGAGCAGTGGGGTGTTCTTAGATTCATTCTCAGGTAACTGCTGTTATCGACCTCAATTGCTTTAAATTTGGTCTCATTATTTGTCTCATCTGTAGTTCTCTATGAGATCCATTTTTATCCAAAATTCAGATTTTTTTATTTATTCTTTCTGGATTCCTATAAAAATCCATTAAAAAAAAAAAAAA
>JAUCMS010000022.1:14448547-14483522 GCA_032357445.1 Enteromius radiatus | reverse complement strand
GATATATTTAATATATAAATGTAACTTTTTATTAAACATTTAATGGGTGTGTATTTCTATATTAATGTATTAATGTATGTATTTATATATTAGTGTATTTATATCTTAATTATTTATTTATATACTCTTTGTATTTGATCAGATTTTGGATTCCCTGCCATCCATAAGCTTGGTGTTGTTATGCCATGCTCCTGAGATGCTACAATAAAGGAACAAACAGCGCGAATTGGTTTGACTGGTTAGGTTCTGCATAACAATATTGCTGAGAGATAAATCATGCACAATGAGTCCCTATCAGAAAAGCAAGTTCACACTACCATCCTTCCCCCCGCTGGGGTTTGACCCCATTATGTTGGACTACGCAGCTGGCAGAGCAGTCAGAGATGCCTTAATAACACAATATTTGCGTTAAATTTGAATAAAAGTGTATTTAATACCTGTTTGGAATACCAGTGAATTTTTATTGATTTTCTACGCTGATGAAAGAAAAAAGGCCTTAAGCGTTACCCTTCAAACTAAAACACTGCTTGATTTAATAAGCATATGACCTCTGATGTTCCATCCGCTCAGTTTCTAATTTCAGTTTTTTAATTTGAAGCTCCTTAATCTCATAGTCCAGCTCCAGGGTCCTTTTAAACAGAGTCCCCCTACAGAGTCTGTTTCCACCTGAATAAATAACAGACTGGTAAAAGTACATTGCAGGCTGGGGAATCACACAGACTGACATGGCCTTGTACAAAGACAGAACTGAACTGTAAGTTCTGTGCAGGGATACACGCACTACCGCTTTTCCCTTTCTTGGGCACCTTCAGGAGGAAGTAACTTTAGGCTGAGGGGGAGCTAGAGTGTAATCACATAATACAGGGGTTGTCAACCTTATCCGACCCAGAGACCATCTACTTACCTGAGCCAAACAGGACCTCCTAATGTCAAATACTACCTGTGACTAACAGGGAACATTCCTACAACTTTTACTGAAGTTATGGAAATGTTAGGACAAAACTTTATTAAAATAATTTTTGTGAAATATATGAATGTTCTCATAACGTTCTCAGAACGGCCCTATGATGTTATTTGCAACGTCATCATAAAACATTCATGGAATGTCCTTTTGATGTCATTTGTATTGAACACTCTGATGTAAAGTGTTGTTTTTTTTTATGAATATTTAATGAATATTCTTAGAACAATATCTTTCTAATGCTTTTTCTTCTTCTTCTTCTTAGAACAAATTAGAGCAACATTCTCGGAACGTTCTTTAATCAGATTACTTTTTTGTCAAGTAACTCAGAAAGGAACAACGGAATATGGCACAAACCTGTAATAATTAAATATCCTTTATGTATTTAATCCCATTTTATTAGCCATTGTCTTTCGATGATCCAATTCAACCATAGCCAGAAAGACTTTAGATAAACATACCATTTGGTTCTTTTTTTAATAGCTGAAGATTGTTGAACTCTCTTAATTCTCTTGTATCTTGTTCTTCATGCAATCCAGAATGGCAGCACATTTTAAAGGTTGTTTGAGCTGCGAATTTTACTGTACAGTCATGCATTTACATTTCCTTCAGCCTGAGGCTTATTCATTTCACTTGGTGTTAAAGGACTTTTACATTTGCCAAAATAGAACCTTTTATAACAAAAACAAGCAAGTAAGCTCAAAAAGAGAGAGAAAGCAATGCAAAAGTAAAGCAGTAAAGAGTTACTTTTTTTAAAAGAGTAATGCAATATTGTAATGCAAGTAACTTTCACCAGCACTGCTTATATCTGTCATGCCCTGGACTGTTTTTGTGTTTGTTTTCATTACCCATGTTTTGCAACATCCTTATGATGTTATTAATATTTGCTGAATTTTTTCAGAAGGTTATCCTAAAACATTTTGAAAACAATGTTTATGGGACATCCTTTTTATACTTATGTTTACTTATGTTATTTTTAAACATAAAACATTATGAGAAACGATATTTGTGGATCTATATGTTATTCGTATTGATGAAGGTTCTTATATGTCTAAAGAAAACATTAATTCTCATGATGCTATTAATTGCAGATTTAAAAAAAATTGTTTAAAAGAAATTGTGAGAACAGCATTTATGTTTTTAGAATGTTTTTCACATTTGAATGTTATTAAAGTTTGTTTTCATCTACTGCATGATAACTTTTTTTATTTATTTTTTTACTTTTTTATCTGTACCTATTTTGCTGTGGCCTAGATTCATTGCGCCTACTGAATTTCCCTCAACTATTCATGACACATACACTCAAGCCATATGGACTTGCATCACAGTTAATAAATATGAACTCACGTACACATACCCTAAATCAAAGAGCTGTGTTTGGAGGAGGCAGCACCCTGGACGCCATCCATCATGACTCGGCCCTGATTGCTGGCAAGTGCCAGCTCCTCTGCCAGGGTGTTTTCCCTCCCTCTGTCTTCCTCATTTCACACTTTTTCTCCCACAGGCTCTTTGCTGCAGATGATATGTGTTTGTGAGAATGTACATGCAAGAAGAATAAAGAGGTCACGGTAAACATTCACCACTTTGAATTGCTTTAGTACTTTATTTGCTGCCAAGGTCTTGTGGAACTAAAGTTTGATCTAATTAGTTTACACTACAAACCCTTTTATAGAGCCAATGCATTATACGTGCGAAACTATGAAACTTTAAAAGAAATTATAAATATTGCTGTAGATACACTCAGATTTTATTGAATTTTTTCATCTGTAACATACTGCTTATTCTTACCAAATTAAATTAAATTAAATTAAATTAAATTAAATTAAATTAAATTATTGCTAGCCCTATATGGCAAAAAAAAATCTTAAATCAATCTCATTTTCTAGTATAAAAATATAATAAATTACATATGATATTAGGTTTTATTTTCAGAAATCTCTACCAAAATTTAGTGAGGTTTATTCTTAACACAGAAAAGAAATTGCCAGTGTGGTAAGACTTTTTTTTTTTTTTATATTTCCCCATTGACAAATATTCTTGTTCTTGAACCTGCCTTAACTTTTTGTTTCAACACAAAGAACATCATAACAAGAAAGAAAACTTCCCAAAGCTCTGGGGTGCATCTATATATACAATATATAATCTTGTGCTCAGGTGCGAGACTCTTCTCTGGGATGGCGGTGGATGCTTAAGGCTTCAGTTCCTCTTCATAGTCATTCTAAGTACTGACAGGTAATTAAAAGCGGATGGGTATGAGCATGGGTATAAAGCGCCTCATAATTCCTCATTATCTTCTCAAAGCAGATATTTACCCTCTGGAAACATCTCCCTGTACAAACAGCACTCGTCCCTTACCGGCCCTAGAGTTGGAAGACACTTCACTGGCTGAATACTGACTGACATTAATGAGAAAATACATTTTGTGTATAAAAATGCATTTTGTCGAACAGAGTAATGGAATTTGCAGGCGTTATTGGGACGATGGAGGGAGAAATGTAAATTATAACATTGTGTCACTTAATGTCAGCACTGAGATATTGTTCGAGTTTTAATAGTAAAACTGTACTGTAGCATGTGACACAGATTACATTAGAAATGACTTTATATGATGAATGGTTTAATATTTAGCAGACTTATTCCTAATCATTTTCTGAGCCATTTTTGCATTTTTAAAACCAAACTTATGGTAAAATGATTTTTTTATTCACACAGGTTGAAAATGTGCTCACCCTCAGGCCATCCAAGATGTAGATGAGTTGGAACAGATTTGAAGAAATTTAGCATTACATCATTTGCTCATTTAAGTGAATGGGTGCCGTGAGAATGAGAGTCAGAACAGCTGATAAAAACATCACTATAATCCATATGTAATTCACATGTCATCTTGTGTTTTCAGCACATGATCTGAGCATATTTCTCTCTTGTGATTCAGACTTCAGCTTCTTTATTGGAGAAAGCAATGAATAGAGAACTCGCGTATTAGTCGGGTGAAACAATTTGTAATTAAAAATGTCGAAACATTTTAAACATGCAGCTTTTCACTTCACAAGATGTTAATTGATGTATTGGAGTTATGTGGCTTACTGTGATGTTTTTATCAGCTGTTTGGACTCTAAATCTGACGGCACCCATTCACTGCAGAGGATAATTGGTAAGCAAGTGATGTAATGCAAAATTTCTCCAAATCTGCTCTGATAAACGAACAAATTCATTGGCCTGAGGGTGAGTATTTCTTCAGCAAATGTACATTTTTGATTAAACTCTTCCGGTAAGTCTGCCTGAAGTTTCCAAATACGTTTCAGTGGCAATGCATTTTGTGTGATTTAGTGGACTCAAAATTGCCAGCGATACAATTCTGCTGTGAGTGCACTGATCAATTTGTGGCTCCTCGGTGTACTGGAGTAGAGAACACCAAACAGTGCATGTGTTTCTTTCAGTCTGTGTCATGTTTCATTTTGATAATGGCCATTGTTTGCGAGTGGATGCAGTAAGCAGGAGATGTGTAGTGTCAGTACAGCAGGTTGATTCGCTCTAGCCCCGTGTACGTTGTGATGCAGTGCTCATCTGTTTGCGTTAGCCTCCTCTAGAGAGTCCATGTTTCTGAGTTTGATGTCAGTCTCTAAGGTAGATCCCACAATACCTAAATGGGTTACGAGCCTGAAAACCCTGTTTCTTATACGTGGGGAAGAAAGAGAGAACGCAGAATGAAAGTAGTGCACCATATGGTCTCATAATCCATCTAAACATGCGCAGTCATCACTCTCTGATTTTGAACGTGCTTGAATTTGATTACAATACGATAGAAATATCCAGTTGAGTGTTTAGTGGCCTGAAATCTCTATAGACGAGAGTGTTTGCAAATTAATTATTGTGTTTACATGCACAATCATACTGATTATGCATTATAACCATAAATATGTAAAGTCATGTAAATGCGGTGTCATTTTATTAGGTAATGGCCATAAGCAATTTAAATAAAACCCAGTGGACACTTTAAGTGGCTTTTTGATAGTTACCAATATCTTTTGGCACAGTTGTGTATTACAGAAATACTGCTGTTAAAAAAATGTAGAAATAATGCTGTTAAATGAAAATAGTATAATATGTTCTATACATATGTATTGTATATGTATAGAACATATGTATCCTTTTAATGGTAGGTTTATTTTACCAGTGACAGATAGCACATCAAAAGGAAAATAGAAAAAAAAATATTTAATTTGCATTTCACTGAATGGTTCGCCAACCATTAAGACTTGACAGAGTGGTTAGACACTCCTACTCAATTAGTCACCCTCATTAAAGACACCTGTCTAACTAGTCACCTGTATAAAAGACACCTGTCCACAGAATTGATCAATCAAGCAGACTCCAAACTCTCCTGCATGGGAAAGACCAAAGAGCTGTCCAAGGATGTCAGAGACAAAATTGTAGACCTGCACAAGGCTGGAATGGGCTACAAAACCATTAGCAAGAAGCTGGGAGAGGAGGTGACAACTGTTGATGCAATTGGTTGAAAATGGAAGGAGCACAAAATGACCATCAATCGACCTCAGTCTGGGGCTCAAGATCTCACCTCGTGTGGTGTCAATGAGTATGAGAGAGGTGAGAAATCATCCTAAAACTACACGAGAGGAGTTCGTTAATGATCTCAAAGTAGCTGGGACCACAGTCACCAAGAAAACCACTGGAAACACATTACACCGCAATGGATTCAATCCTGCAGTGCTCGCAAGGTCCCCCTGCTCAAGAAGGCACAGGCGCAGGCCCGTCTGAAGTTTGCCAATCAACACCTGAATGATTCAGAGAGTGACTGGGAGAAGGTACTGTGGTCAGATGAGACCAAAATTGAGCTCTTTGGCATTAACTCAACCCACTGTGTTTGAGGAAGAAAAATGCTGCCAATGACCCCCAAAAACACTGTCCCCACCATCAAGCATGAGTGGAAACATTTTGCTTTGAGGGTGTTTTTCTGCTGAGGGTACAGGACAACTTCACCACATCAACTGGAAAATGGACGAAGCCATTTATCGTAAAATGTTGAGCGACAACCTCCTTCCATCTGCTAGGAAGCTGAAAATGGGTTGTGGATGGGTGTTCCAGCATGACAATGACCCAAAACATACAGCAAAGGCAAGAAAGGAGTGGCTCAAGATGAAGCACATTAAGTTTAGTCAAATTAGTCAGTCTCCGGACCTTAATCCAATGGAAAACCTATGGGGGGAGCTGAAGCTCAAAGTTGCACAGAGACAGCCTCGAAACCTTAGTGATTTAGAGATGATCTGCAAAGAGGAGTGGACCAAAATTCCTCCTAAAATGTGCGCTAACTTGGTCATCAATTACAAGAAACATTTGACCTCTGTGCTTGCAAACAAGGGTTTTGCCACTATTAAGTCTTTTTTTGTTGGAGGGTTCAAATACTTATTTCACTCAATGAAATGCAAATCAGTTTCTTTTATTTAAAGTTATTTTTTTTTTCCTTTTGATGTGCTATCTGTCACTGTTAAAATAAACCTACTATTAAAATGATACTGTTCTGAGACTTTTCATTTCTTTGACATTAGACAAGTGTACAAAATCAGCAAAGGGTCAAATAATTATTCCTTCCACTTATATATACTGTATATATATATATAAAGAGAGAGATACAGTGTGTGTGTGTGTGTGTGTGTGTATATATACATTAATATATACATTTTGGAACAGAGTCACTCACTGTCTGATTAAAATGGATCACACATGAAAAGTTTGTACTTGGTAATGGTGAAAATCTCTTATTTGCGGAGAACTTCAAGCAATGATTGTGTGACGGAGGAGACGCGGACGTGTGGATCCATATGAAAGGCTTTATTAATTGGCATGGTCAAAACAAAGCAGACAGGTGTAGAGAAGGCTAAACGTACAAGAAGAGTCCAAAGGGTAGCAAGGGTCAATCGGTCAGTAAACAGACTCCAAATGGGCAAAAAACAGAGCAAAAGTCCAATAAACAGGTCGGTAGCAGACACAGCAAAAACACACAGAAAACTAGACAAAACAAGAACTAGGAAAAAACTCTTTGCAGGAGGTAAACTCGATGCTCTACAAATGGCTTGACAAAAACAAAGAGCTTTTAAAAGACAAGGCAATGAGTTAAGGAGTTAACAAGGGGGAGGAGCAGATGAATAACAATAGTGACAAACAAGGGGGCGGAGCAGACGGCACAAGGGGAGCAGAAGGCAGAGACGCCCAGTCCGATTCCAGGGCGGCCTCTGTAGCTGTGACTGGGCAGGGCAAGGCATTATCAGCCTCCATGGCCTTGATTAAGCATGACAAGGACCTCAATGGCCTCCTTATCCTTGACAGAGCAGGACGAGAGGTCAATGGCGGCCCTTATGGCTGAAACAGGGCAGTGATGAGGACTCAGAAATGGCTGCCATGGCCGGGACTAGGCATGACGAGAGTTCAATGGCGGCCTGGCCGTGGCAGGGTAAGTCAAGAGTTCAATGGCCTCCGTTGCTGGAACAAGAAGTGACAAGGGCTCCGAAGCAGCCCCCGTAGCCGTGGCAGGAAAATTTGAGGGCTCAGTGGTGCGAACTGATAGTGCTGGTGGTTGTGCAGTCACCTCCAGAGGGTCTACAGCTTTAGCCAAAACCTCTGGGGGTTGTGCAGCCACTGGCGGAACCTCCAGAGGATCTACGGCCTGAGCCGACACCACTAGTGATTCTTGGGTGGACTTGGGAACACACTCATGGGTAGCTTATGGGTAGATGGGGCCTATGGAGCACAGTGGACACCAGCCTCAAAGGCCCTGGGAAAGCCCTGGTGTCTTTATGTGCGATGCTGGTGTGACATCCATGGTGGCTGAAAACTGTGGCTTGATTTTCGTTTTGGCTGAAGGCTCAGGGTCAGAAGCCATCTTGTGCAGCAGCTCAGAAGTGGCGGCCATCTTGTGGATCGGCTCAGGGGCGGTGGCCATCTTCTGCAGTGGCTCTGGACGATCTGACGAGATGTGGCGTGGTTTTGGCAGAGCAGCAGTGATGCGATCGCCGCTGACTTGACCTGACAGGTGAGGATTAGCATTAGCTTGACTTGGTATATCTGTAACAGCTTGACTTAAAGATTGAGAATTGGTGAAAAGTTGACTTAAGTTGTGAAGATCAGCAGTGAATTGTCTTGATTCCTGATGGGTGACTTTGGCTGGGCTTGGCTTGTGTAGGTCAGCGAGGACTTCACTAGACTCGTGAGGATCTTTAATGGCTTGACTGGGCTCTTCGTAGGCAGTTGTGATGTGCCGAAGTGCCGTGGTGTCTGCCATTTTGTGATTGCGCTCCAACGTAACAGATAGCCAAGTCTCATGGTCTTAACTGGAGGTTTAAATCGGGCGAGTGCATCAGAGACATTATTGTTTCTCAGTGCACCATAAATAACTAGGACTTTGGCGCAGATCTCTGAAGGGCTGTGCGGATGGGGACATACTCGAGTCACTGCTGCAGTTTACATGCTGTATAAGCAGAAACATGTGCATTCAAAGCATGTCTCCTTTCTTCTCACCTCTCCTCTCTCTTTCTCTCCTCCCTCTTTCAGTTCCTTTCCTCTTTGCCTTTGATGTGCTAAACAATAAATTATTTTATTCCCTGCTCGCTTGTGCAGCTTATTCCTGAGACTCAGGAGGGACAGACGTTTGCCAGATCTGTGGCTGTAAGCAAACTTGGAGGGACTTGGGTAAAACTTTTGGTTGCGAAGTTTGGAAAGTTATTTGAGGTTTTGACATTCTGGTTTTGATCAAAAGCGGATGTCCAAAGACTTTTGTTCTTGCTTCAAAGCCTCGTGAAACCTCATGGATGGACCAGACTAGACTTTTCATGACACACGTATTTCCAGGCACACCTACTCTGATTCTCTGCTTTAGTTTTTATTGATAATAAGAGACATTTCCATCATTGCTCTCTTTTGAAATAAATTGGGTCTCTGAAATGGAAAAATCTGTCTTAATAATGAACAGTATACTGATATAACAAGACACAGAGTGTGAGTGGGTGCAGCTAAACCAATAATCATGATAAATGCATATAATTCTGTGATAAGGTGTGTGATATGTTCAGTTGAATGGGCTGAAAGAGAAGTGTGTTTTGGGTTGATTATCTCCATTATATTGTATGCCTAAACCAAAGCAATCATGCAGAAATAGGAAGAATGCTTTTGATTAATTAGGCATAATTGCTGTTGTATAATGTGTTGCTGTAAATCACCTGATACTGGAGAATAAAAACCACATACATATATATATATATATACTTATTCATACGTGTTGGCTAATTCATGATAATTTGTACGAATTAATACGATGCTGTAAAAAAAATTTGGAATATAAATAAATAGGCTTTCAAAAATAAATCTACCCAGTTCTCTGAAGTAAAACGTTTGGCTATTAGTTATTAGTTTAGTGTTTCCCTTTTGTTAAAATGATCTAAGACTCACTGAGTGATATTTATTGTGGAGCATAATGCTATATACAATTATATTGGACTTCACTTTATAATATTGTCTAGACGCCTTTCTTTATTCAAGCACATGGAGGACATCTGAAATACCCCCTCAGTGGTTTCACAAACCATTTCTCTCTTGGAATGTGGAATTATCGACATGTTAATTCTTCCGGACAGATTAGTACAGGCCCATAGTTCTAAGTCCAATTGCATTACTAATAGAAGAGGATAATGTGCATTTTCTCTAAAGAGACATGTCTGCCTAATGGTTGTATAATTTGCCTGATATCGAGACATATTAGTTATTAGTCTGGTTTCCCGTCATGCTTGCTGTGTCTTGCCTCATTGCACTGTATTAGATGGTAGATTGCTAATAGTTGAGAAGAGTCCTGAGAGAGGAGACGGCAATGCTACCTACAAACTAGGGTCGATAATCAGCCTCTTTGTCTACTGACTGGTTAAATTGATTTTCTGAGGGAAAACAACTTGTGCGTGAAATACTCTTGTGTGTGCATACACACACACACAGAGCTCCAGGATGCGTCTAGCAGAGCCGCATATGGGGCTAAAATTGTTACAAGAATGCTTTTGACTTCTTTGTTAAACTTTTTTTCAGATGTAGTGACTGAAGAGATGCTTGTTTTATGGTTTAGACCGCTTATTTAACAAAGAGCCTTTCATGTGATAATCAGCAAGGGATGGTTTTCGATCAGAGCGCCTAATGGATAGGGAGTTGGACTTGTAACACAAAGGGTGCAGGTTCGAGTCCCAGGCCTTTGTCTCTAAAGATCTTTTGATTGCTCATAATATGACCCCTTGAATGTCATTGAAATAAAATTGTACCATGCATGTGTGACACAGAAAGAGAAGTGTAAAGACGGCTGTCTCTCTGCGGATCATGCTGTGGTCACATCTGTCCATGCAGTGGAGCAGCAGACGGTCAGAACCCTGCAGAGAAGCCTAAACCTCAAACAGCTGGGTCGGATTGAACTCTCAACTCATCAAATTAACACAGATTTGATGGACTGTGCATCTAATATTTTTGCTGCTTAACCACTTGGTTATTTGCATGATTTTGCAGATATTTTCTGAGTCTAATAATATTCAGGTGTTTACTGGTGTGGGATCTTTTGTGTGTTAGTATTAGTCACTGCTGATTTATGTATGTGTGCATACATTTAAATACAGACGCTGTTGATCTGACAAGGCTTTGCGGTGGAATTATTTCATAAAATCCTACCTTTTGCCATGGGATTATGCTCTTAAGAGCTTGCTGATTTAGGATCAGTTTCTACAGTACAACCCAAACTTGATTTTAACAATCAATGCGATGGGAAAAGAATTAGATTAGATTAGATTAGATTAGAGATGGCATGTCATTTTACATTGTATGGTATATGTGCAAAGAAATAAAATGTGTTCATTTCAGAAATGTTTAAAATCAATTTGTTAAAAAACAAGAACTGTTTTTGAGATTATTAATTAGATCGATGGATTAAAGATATAAAACAGTTTAAAAAGCCTTTTATAGATAGATAGATAGATAGATAGATAGATAGATATATAGATAGATAGATTTAAAAAGGCCAGATAGATTGATAGATGGATGAAAGATAGAAAAAGTAAATCAAATCTTAACCAATTATCCAAAACAAAACAGCTCTGTCTCTGCACAAATTATTTTATTGAATTGTGCCTGCTTAGTTCATTCAAACTCTGTGGAAGTCAAATTGCTTTAATGAACTAAATTCTTGTGCAAATAGGGGAAGAAAACCAAGCTCTAGCTGAAAAGCCAGGTGAAAAATTTCTGAATCACTGGGGGGGGGAACTAATAAACTTAAGCATTTGCATTTCATGCTGTGTTCAAATATGAGCTTATGTAATGACTGTGAGTACTAAAGGTGTCCCATCCAGCTCATACAGCCGAAGTGTGTACATATACATATATATAACTATCGATATAAAATAAAATGACATTGTAGAAGTTGTCATCTTTGCATATCCACCAATAAAACAAATGATTCATCACTGACTGCCTTGTACAAACTAAATTTATGTGCCATCTTGAAACTAATACATATCTGTAAATCATTTATGGAGGGTGATTTGTTTGATGAATCTGCCAGACTAGAAAGTAATGAATCAATAAAGCTTTATTAAGACAGCATAATGACTGAAATCAATCAAGTATTTGAAATAACCTAAAACAATACAAGAACAGTCATTCGATAAATTCTTCAAAGCTAAGCTGGAAAGGCACTTGAGTGAAGAGGAAGCTACTGTTTGGTTACACTCAGACTGAGCAGACATGCTGAAAATTACCTATCAAGCAGTCAAATGATCTCAACACATGATTACACACAAACACATATGTTCTCAGTGTCTCAGAGCCTCTTTTCTACTCTGATCTCTCTTTCTGTCTGTCATTTCTTCAAGTATAATCTTTTCACTCCAATAGTTCTCTGTTATCAGCCTTGCCCTCAATTTAAAGTCACCCCTTCTGTAGCAGTCTCTCATCATTTCAAAGTCAAACTCGTTCATCATTACATTGATCTTGATGTGTGTGTCTGTGTGTGTGCATCACTCAACGCCAGCATTTTTGGTGGTCACCGTTATGTCATCATCAATAATTATTTATCTTTCTATCTATCTATATATAGTTCTATCTATCATTATATCATTCTATCTTTCCTTCTCTTATTTTCTTTATCATTATATCATTTTGTTATTCTAACAGTATCTATTGTAAACCAGTTACAAAAACGTTAATATGTCTGTAGATTGGATATTATCTTTGGAATTAAATAGATATTTTATTTGTAAGTATAATATTTTTTCAATTATTCCTATTAATGCAAAAACTAGTGAGCTAAGACAATAGTAGTACTGACAGTGCCGTGTAAACATGGCTACAGATGTGAAAAGAAGAAGATCAGACAAGCCAAATCAGTCCAAATCAGAGTCATTTACACTGGAACTGTTCCTATTCATGACTTTGACTTTGATAAGTTCAAATAATTAATAATTAAAGAAAAAAAAAAAAAACTAAAAAAAGAGCATTTTGCGCTCTGAACTACATAGTGTGGATCACAAATGATTTGATTTAGATCAGAACTTCAGAGCAGGTTCATAAATCGTTTGATTCAAATCGGGACTTCGGAGTTTGTCAATTCATATTGTTCTATCCATCTTTATTCTATCCATCGTTCTATTTATTGTTTATTCAATTGTTCTTTCCTTCCATCCAGCTACAGTATGTGTCATTCTATAGTTCTATCTTTCCATCTATCTTTCTGATTTCTGTCTTTGTTGAATCCTATTCTGTCTATATTATTTGTTTTTTTGTGCCTGCCATCCCTCTGTCTATCCATGTCTATCCATCTATCTATCTGTTATTCTATTATTCTGTCATTCTATCTATTGTTACAAATTTAGATACCAGTACAGTCACAGGAACTGGAACTGTGAGCAGTGGCACATATGATTAGAAACGATCAGTCAAGCTCAGATTGAGGTTCAGATGTCTGGCTGGCTGTGGTGGACAGCACAGTGTGTTGGCAGACACTCATTCCACACACACATCCACAAAACAACAGGACAAACGGAGGATAGAAACTAGTGAAAAAGCAGATGGATTCAGATAGGGAACTCAGGAACTCAGCATCCCACCAGTTCATCAATCACCCCTTATGGGGTTTAAATAAGTGACCTTTGAGTTACCAGACCAGAGCTGCTTCTACCTCCCAACACGTTGGTCGCTACTGTATAAGCTCATTTAAATACTGTACTAGGTCAGTAGCACTTGTCTTATATACTGGCATTCATATTGCCTTTCTTCTCCTTTGCTGCATCTTCTTGGCTTATTGCCTTACTCTTATCTGCCTGTATCTCATGGATTTTAGCTTGCAGTCTTAGATAAGAACAGAGAAGCGTTAATCCACAAAAAGATAGGAGAGTGAGCGGGTGGAGAGGAAGATAACCTCAGGCCTAGAGCTCTAATTCTTTAGTAATTGGAGGACTACTCTGCTCTTAGCTCTTCTAATGCTAGGCGAAGCAAAGCCCGTCTATGATCTCCACACGCACCTCTAAGAACTAAGAACTGGATTTTTCACATAACAGATGCTGCAATAGAATGATGAAAAGATGCAATGATCTATGAACTAATGAAAAGATGCTTCTGTGGTCTGGTAAAGAGGTGCTGTCCGTTTTTTTGCCTTTAAAGTTCCAAATCAGTTTCAGAATCAGAACTGAGAAAAAACTACATTGCAGTTCATGTTTAAATCTCAGTAAGTTAATTAAAAAGCAACTTTAAAAGCCTTTTTAAAGCCTTGAAGTTTGAGGATAGATGGATGGATGGATGGATGGACAGATTGTTTCTCAGTCTTAAATATATCCTAAATCCTAATATTTTCTGTTCATTTCCGAGTTTAAATAAGATTTTCGGCATGGTATCAGTCAGACCCTGCTTTCTTGGATACCATAATTTTATTTTTAGACAAATTTTGCTGAATTAGCTTTTCAGTTCATCAAAAATAGAAACAAGGAGTCCTTCAAATGAATGTGTGCAGCAAAGTAACGTGATTGGGAGCTTACAGCGCACTGTGCTTTAGTTTGGATGCGTTTCAAAGAAAAGTCCCAGTTACCTCCATTTCTGTCAGCATCAACGTGAGGGTCCTAATGGAGTCTCAGGAGCTTTTGTGCCACTGGTTGGAATAGTGATCATTCACAGCAGGCTGCGGAAGAGCGCCTGTGTGAAGGGCTGAATGTAGGTGTGAGATTAGGCCCATATGTTTGATTGCGTGTATACAGAAGAGTCTAATTCTAGACCTATTATACTGTATGCATGTACGATAGTTGGTGGAAGACACTGTTTTCAGATAGCTTTATGTAACAAGTTTTGTGTGACAGACATTTTGTTCCATCTGTGCTCCAATCATCAAAAACTAACCTCTTTCTTTAAGCCTGTAGGTCCATGTCCTAACTGACAGAACAGTCTATTATAGGACTACACCGCGATGCAGAGCACAATATAGATCTGAGGACCAGCACTTGGCATAAAACTGTAACAGCAGTTTGTCATATCTGTAACAGCATATCTGCAGTGTGCTAATATTGCCTTCCCAGTTTAATAATTGGAAAAGTGTGATATTACACTATTTAAAGTCACACTGGGCCAGCTAGAATCTAGAAATAATCATTGATCTTAAAAAATATATTAAAATATATTTTCATGTTTATATGAGATTTCCGCATGGTCTAACCCCATGTTTTTAGATAAGAGTAGAGAGAGAGAGAGAGAGATTTGATCTAAACAAGCTACATTTATGGTAGCCTATACAATCTTGACAATGTTTTTTACCAGTTGCATTTTTATAGTCAAAAGTTATCAAGCAGAACTAACCCATGCCCAGCAAAAGCAGTGAGAAGGGTCTGGCTGCAGACCCGCACCTGCACTCTCAGACGTGCACTCTCAGACGTGCACTCTCAGTCACCCAAACTTCCTCTGTGCTAGTGTCGTCACTTGCAGTCGACACCCGCTACGTCACTTGCAGGCGACACACCTGCACTCCCAGGCACCTGCTACGTCACTTGCAATCGACACAGATAGACCGGAAGCAAGTTTCCAGTCGTTTGTTCGCGTTGCTAAAGACGCTTCATTGAAGCTGATAAATGGTTTAAAGTACCCACTGCCAATAAAGACTCAGCAATGATGCTCTTACACGGTTTAAAGTAACTTAGTAGTATAATCAGAGTTACTTTTTTGCTGCTCGTTTGTCATTGGAGTATAATGTTGTACTTTATAGTTCAAGTAGGCAACTATGTAACATTAACAAATAAAGCAGATGCAATTTATTTTATTGTAAGCTTGTTAAAAGGAAACAGACCATTTACACCTATTAACAATTTATATTATATACTTTAATAAAATACTTTAATATAAAAATTAGTAAAAGCTTAAAGCAGTGACTTTAACAACAAATATATTGTTCTGTTACAAACATGTAGAAGATTTAATTCAATCATTCGGTTCATACATGAACTTTCCAGATTGTTTTTGTGACAAGTGTGATGCAAAACCACTTAAAGTCAGTTTTTAAAAATATTTTTATAAGCAGTTTAATCTGGCCACAAAAGATGATTGAAGAAAATTGGCAATTTGAAACGCTTCTGTAACTTGGTATACTGACAGCTGACATCTACCAGCAGAATTTAATGAGGCTGTTGAGAACAACTTGCCAGTTATTACATAAAAGAGGTCAAAGCTGTTGAATATCCAAATGAATAATCATTTCATCATGTTCAATCCAAATACAGACATTTCTGTTGTTAAGATTGTTAGCAACTATTTAAAGGCAGACTCCCAAGCCTTTATTAAAATTGATTTTAAATATTTAGAAGGGAGCATATTCTTATCATATTTGGTATGATAAGATGTTGGTACATGTTGGTAAACTTAAGCTGCAATAATGTATTTGGTAGACCCTTTTATAATTTCATGTATATTTTACATATATTAGAGGTGTAATGGTACACAAACATGATATATAAACACAATATTCGATATATTGTTTCAGTAGCTTTTTTTTTTTTTATTAAACAGTAGTTTACTTTTTACATTAGCAATAGTCCAAACTTAAAAAGCATTTATGAAGCACCTGATTATTTATTTTTAAATATAATAACCTATAGTCAAAAACTCACCAACACAAAAAATGTATGCAAATATGTAAATTGCAGATAACAAAGTTTTAAAATTGACTTTTAAATTACAAAATACACAGTGGCTGTTGTAACCACTGATCTATTGTAACCTGTTTCATACATATCTATTTAAATATACATTAAATAAGACATAACTAACAGGTAAAGTAAAATATAATATAGTCTAATATTTAGCTAACAAGCTATGGGCACTGACGGCTTGCCTGAGGAAAATGAAATTCTACATGACATTTTGTTTACAAGCCATTTTATTGACATTTTTCCACATTTGAAACACTAATTGAGCGATTACACGAGTCACAAAGATGTATACGTGTGTACTGAATCGAACTGAAGGACTACGAACAACAAACAAAGGAGCAAATGAGCAAACAACAGAATATAGCGTAGGAAGCCAATACAAAGTTCTGTCATGAAACTCTAGATGGCGCAGGTTCTAACTCAGTCTCAAATATGCACCTTATTAACAGCATGGTGCAGCTCATTGGTTCCTTTTTTTTTTTTACATCAGCAGCCAATGAGCTTGCAGTTCAACCTACTTGGAACCTTTAAATACTTGACCAGTGCTTGCTATACTTCAGAAACCCTCCTCCTTCTCCAGCTCCACCTGTATAGATATGCTATATGGTAATTTCATGTATATGGGTTCATATTTGTTATATGTTCAATGGCAGTATTTCTTATATGCTCACAGCAAAATAGATTAAACACTTTTAACACTGTATTAACATTACAGTGCTACAGTTTTCAGTGAGTTGTCATGACAGTACAATTAGTGACCAGTTAATTTCAGTAGCATATCATTTAGTACTAAACGAAACAGAGCAATATAATTGCATATCTCAGGATTCTATTTGTTGTCTTGGATTAGCGCAGCACAATTCATTCTGGGATTAATTTATTATAGAGACATGTATTAGAAGCTTTAGAATTTGGCCAAAATTAGATATCTTAAACAGTAAAGTTAGATATTTTTTCTGCCTTCTATTAGGAATAGCCTTTGCATTGAAAGCAGTGCTGTCTTAAAATTAGTCTATATTCACTAGATGTTGGAACAGAGCTGGAGAGTATAAAGACAGAGATGTTACGTATTTGAGACAGATATCAAACTTTACTCCCGCAGCCGCTGCAGTCATTGTGGAAATGAACTCTGTTATGTTTGCATATAGTGTGAGAATAGAATTTAAATCCATTTCACCAGACGTTTATGCAGCCAACTGCAAATTGAATGTGCGTACTCAATCGAATAGCAGTTTGATTGATCAAGACGCATGAAGTGACTGAGTCTAAATACCCACATAAGAGCAGAAATAACCAGGGATAGGACAGAGATTGTTGCTTTATTCTTTGGCTCTCTGCAGTGCGGTGGGTTTGTGATGAAGAGCTGTGATCAGTGGAAGCTGATTGAGCTGTGCTGGGTTTCTGAAATAGATTTCCCCTCACAGATCTACTTTTACCTGATCCTTTCAGCACGTCCCCCTTGTAATAAAAGGGGCTTGGGTTCATTTTAAACTGCTTTATCTGGTTTCTTCTATAAATGTCTGAAATGTTTGCTTGTTTTATTCAGTATAGCTGTATATGTGGTGTAATATTTGGATATGTGGTTATGTGCCAAATCAGTAATTCAGATCTCAGTGCTTCGATTGATGGTTTTTACGGTCCTCTTTAAGACTTGAGAGAATATATGCACAGATGATGTGAAGACACCTGTGTGGTTTTTACAGTAGCACTCAATAATGAGAAGAAAAAGCTTGTCTAGTTTCATTTTAGAAACCCGCTTATCAACATTCATCAAAAGAGTTTTACTTTTTAATATTCTGTGTTGTCGTTTTCACCCTTTCCTATTCCTGTCAGCATGAGTCACTCTCACAGACATGCTGTTTTCCTGAACCTCGATGTATTGTGCTCTTACACAAGTGAGCTCTTGCTCGTACACACAAACCGAGGTGCATATTTTTTTCCATTTAGGATGTTAAACCATGCATCTTCTCAGCGGTGGCTGCACCGTTTGAACTCCACGCAAAATCTGAGCTTTGCAGTCGTATTTGGGATCTCCTCTGTGTGTAATGGCTTAACGTGACAGCTTGACTTCACTGAGGCTCAGAAAAACCACAGCATGCCTCCAGTATCTCGAGCATTAAAAATGCATTACGTCCTGCGATTTCACGTTTCGCTCGTAACAACAGTATGGCCGTTTTTATTGCTAAATAAAAGCTGCAGACTAATGCATTGTTTCGTTGCTGTTCCAAAGGGTAGGCTATATGAATTTTGCAAAAGATGCTGTCAGTGCCATTTCTCAGTCTACAGAAGAAATAAAAGACAGATGAACTGGTTGTGTGTGTGTGAGTACATACAGTATATATATATATATATATATATATATATATATATGTGTGTGTGTGTGAACATGATAAAAAACACATTTATATATATATATATATATATATATATATATATAAACTATACTATACTATATACTACTATGTAGAAAATATATATATATATATATATATATATATACTGTATAAAAAGACAAATAAACTATATAGACATATATATTTTTTAAAAACAATGTTAAAAAGTAGAATGCTAACCTGATTTTACCAAGTGCAACATGCCCCTGGGTCAAGACTTTTGTTGACTCTGGAGCAACATTGTGATCAACCAATCAGATTTGAAGAAACAGTTTACAGTTTTTGTGAAGTTTAGGCTTACAATCAATGTTTGGTGCTTGTACATCAGTGTCAGTCATCTATCATTTCCTCTGATTTCAGGCATTACTTAAGGTTCGTTTTAGGTGTAGAGATATGTTCAAAAACATGTTCAATCAATGTTTGCATTAAAATGTTGTTCCAGGATCAGCAAAATATGTCGACCTAGGGACACATTGCATTTGGGGAAATCAGGACATTCAACAGAATTAGTCAGTCATTAGTTCAGAATCAAATGAAACTATAAATCATGATACTATATACAAAATCATAGAAAAAATATTTGTACGTTGAGAGTATGTTTTGTTCTGTTCTTTTAAAGTTAGATCTACTGTATATGCCTTCAAAATAAACAAATGAATGTGTGTAGTTTGTGAGCAAGTTTGTGCTTAGCTGTATTTTTATTTCACTTGCTGCAGTTCTTTTTGATGTCTAATTAATTTTTGAGGCTCATTTGACCTGAGAATGGATCAGAAACACAATCGACAGGCTTGAGCGATAAAGGTTAAATTGTTTGCAGCAGGACTAGACTACATTTTTTAAGTGTGGATCTGCTCTCCCCTGGCTCAATGAATAGGTTACACCTTATTGGGTCCCTTCATTACCCCATTTGTCCGTAAAGATAACATTTCTTGGCTTCCACATGCAGAATTTGTTTTGGAGATGCCGCTTCCTTGGCTGTTTGTGGAAGCTAAACCTGAGAACATAATTCTTTGTTTTAAGCAGCTGAATTCCTCATGCAAATGATTGTGTATTTCAGCACTTTGGAAATCCCTGATGGGTCGACAGCGTGTGAAATTAGCATTTCACGGAACATGGATGGCTCCCGTGTGCTTACGGGTACACAACGGCACCGTATTCACTTTAATTGTGATATTACATGCCGCTCTATTCTCCGTTGGGTTTATACACTCTCTTTAGTCATCCACGATGTCTCGAAGAGCATATTCTTGGCTGGTGTATCTGGAACAGGAGTGTGGTCTCAGAGTTGATTAAAATGGCAGAATGGTTCTCTTGAGGAAAGCGGAGACAGGTGCCTTTATTCTGCACCATCCTGACCCCTCCTCTTAGCTCTGCTCCTGCATATGTGCATATTCATGCTCCTTTATTGCTTCATTCAGAGAACTGTAAAGTTCCAGTGCTGTGGGATTCCCATACAGCTGTGCACTAAATGACCCACAAGGCTTTGCTCTTGTTACTCTCTGAAATATCCAATTCATTACAACTGACACAACACTTTACCCAGCGCCTGGGAAGAAGAAACTGCTCACGAGGAACATTGAAATTCACATACAATTTCTTTTCCAAATCCCAGTGAGTTACTTAGACAAGGGATTCAAAAGAGGGCTGCTTCAGCAAAAATAAATAAAATAAAATAAACATTTAAGCTAATGTGTATATTTTAACTAAATTGTATTTAATATGATTAGTTTTACACTTGTAAAATAGAAATTTCTGTGCTTAAAAAAAATATATACATAATAAAAAAAAATAAATAATTACTATTTCGTTAGATTTACAGTACTAGCAATGGTTTCTACAAAAAAAAAACATTTAAGTGTAGAATTACGCATACTATTATATGCATACTGTTATATGTTTGGCCAAAATATGAGGCTGCATCTTATGTAGCGCTCCAGCTGATATCAATCCTGGTATATGAACTGCATATTGCTTTGTATATTTATACGCAGATTATTGCATCACTGACTCAAACTGTATGGAAGTCCTTTATGTTACACTCTTAAAAATAAAGGTGCTAAATGTTAAAGGATCTAAATGGTTCCATAAAAATCCTTTAACATCTGAAGAAGCTTTCCATTTCACAAAAGGTTCTTTGTGGTGAAAGAAGGTTCTTCCGATTATAAAATATTAAGAAAGAGGTCTGAATAGAAATGGTTCTTTTATGGCATTGATGTGAAGAACCTTTCAAGCACTTTTATTTTTAAAAATGTAAGCGCTAGATGTGTTGCTATGAAATATGAACATTTCAGATCACTTAAGATATCAGGTTCTATTTTGTTAGTTGCAACCTATGTAGGCAGTATATGGCAAGGCAAGTTAGTAGGTGTAGAAACAGCTGCAATGTTATCTGATAGACTTTGGGATCCTTGTGAGTGATGATATTCCCAATGTTCAATGTTCAATCCAATGTTACTGTTTTTACTATTTTAGGAGTTTGGATTAATTGCCATGGTTGCCTTTGGCTTCTTTAATTGGAGTTTAAAAGAAATGCAGGTAAAGCCTTACCTAAAGCCTTTATGTATAATGTATTAAAGGCTATAATGTATTATAATTAATACTAATGTGCATTGTAATACATTATGTCTTGTTGTAAATGCATAGTGTAACAATGAATTTAATCATTTTTAATTTAACTGAGATACACGTAGAACATTTAATAAAACAAAAACAGACACAAGGCAGGCTGACAAAAGCACAGAGACAAACGCATAACAATACATATAACAACTGACTCAATACGCAAGACATGGTTTAAATGCTAGACCTAATCAAGACATGATACAAGACACCTGGGATGCACGGCTGGCAGAGAGTGAAACAATAATGAACAGGGCAGGGTTATCAATGAGGGAGAACACGAGGGAAACATAATGAATACAAAAATACATGAAGCATGTGGAACAGAATCAAAACGTAAACACATGACAGCGTGACAGATCCCACCCCTTAGGAGCCGCTTCCAGACACTCCAAGATAGTCAATGGGAGGGTGTTGGAGTGGAGGCGGAACAGTACATGCAGGGGGAGGGATGGCTGGGTGTCCAGGAGGTTTACAGGGCAGAGTCTCAGGAGGCCTCCCGGACAACATACAGTACATAATGGCCCTGGGCGGATCAGGACCCTGGGCAGGCCATGGAGGATCAGGGCCCTGGACGGGCCACAGCAGATCAGGCCCCTCGGCGGGCTCTGGTGGATCAGGCCACGGCAGATCAGGATCTTCGGCGGACCATGGCGGATCAGGCCGAGCTAGATTATGACACCATTTTTTTTAGAGCTGCTTTATAGCTGAATCAAATCTGCTTCATAATTCATTCATTTTTCAACTCTAAAACTGTTGAACTAAATAAAATGAACATTTAACTGACTTAGCCTTTGGTTGAGCTGCTTATAGCTAAATTGAACTTGTTTCGTAATTGATGAACTCTACACAGATTTAGAGTTGCTTTACAGCAGAATTCTTGTCAATCATTGATTCTGTTATTTCCCTGTTTTAAAGCTGCTTTTGAAACTCTGTATTTTATAATGTGCTCTATAAATAAAGGTGATGATATTTGATAAAATCACTCAATCATGCTCTTTTTGGCTTCTATTAAATAAAGAATACATCAGTCCACCTACTGCCGGTCTGCTAAAGAACATCTTGCTTTCATGTTGGAGACAAGGTCAGATGAGTGTTTTAGATCATTTTGGATACATTGCACCTTTGTGCCTCAAGTACTTTTTGCTGCATCTAATCTCATTGAATATATTGAGTGCCTTTTCTCCTCTGCAAGCACACCCTCCCATCTTGTGTGAATGTGATCAATCAAAGCTCTAAACCGACTAGGAGTTTCACTTGTGTCTTCACCCATCCCTAAGACAATTTCTTTTCATTTCAGAAAGAAACACCTTGCTAAGTGGCTGAGATGTGCACACTTCCCCTCATGACCCCAGGCTAATTTCATAGGCTGGCAAGTCGCGACAAAACACGTGTGCTAGTTTCCGCACCTCCACAGATGTGTCGTTTACAAACAGTAATGTGATGCTCAATGACAGCCATGGCGGGACGAAGCATCTGCGCTGCTCACGAGCTCCACGGGGCTTGAAGGAGATGTCTGTCACACTCACTATTAATGAGACTTTGTTTGCAAATGCTTCGTTCCTGCTAATTATTAGTACACACTTAGTGTGGCTTCTCTCTGGAGCGCTGCTGAACTAGATAATGACTCTGTTTTGCTTTATGGCTTCCCAAAGCTACTTGTTGGATTAATAAGAATTCCAATTCCACAGCAACCTCTGAGAGCTCTAGCAGAGGTCATGGGCAATGCGAGGAGGATCCTGAAAAGGAAAACCATATTCCACAGCTGATTGCAGAATTTGAATTAGCTTGTTTAACAAATAGCATCTGAATGCGCTCATTAGAGAATTCGTACAGTGAGTGAGCGAGATCTGCAGTGGAGCTGTGCTGATACAACAGTTCTGAGCAGAGCACAGATTTATTTTTCACAATGATTCATTTATACTCCGTGTATTGCTATGCACATGACAGAACAGCTAGTTCATTGATGACAGTAAGAAATGCCCGCTGCCATGTTTATCGTTGTACTTTTCCAGCAGAGCTCTGTCAGTAGCTCTTTCCAAAACTTAGTGAGCTGCCGCTCTGCCTTCTGTCTACATAGGCGAATTCATTCACTAACAGCGATTCGGAGTAACAAAACCACCAAACGTCATTTATTTTCAATTATTGCTGACGATTTGAAGTAACATGAACAGCAGCGACTGTTGGCAGAGTTCAACTTTATGCAAATGTGCAGTATGTGGCGACTTGTAAAAGGAATGCGGTTATGATTACGTGATTTAGATTATGTGGGTGCAATAGTCTTTTCATTTATAGTAAATGAAACAAATTGTATTTGTTCTTTTGTTGAATGACTTTAAAATATATTTATGATCTGCATTCACTACATTTGCTATGTTGCCAGATTAATGTTGTCTAGTCCAAACGGGCAAAAAGCATCTTTCTCCATTCATGCCATTTAAAAGTTATCCATGAGTTCTGACTTGATTTTATAATTTTTTAAAAGCACAAAACCATAAGTCATAAGTAGCACAGGTATATTTGTAGCAATAGCTAACAATATATCGTATGGGTCGGAATTATCGATTTTTCACTTATGTCAAAAATCAATAGGATATTGATTGAACAATTCAAAAGACAATATGATTGATTTCAGATCACATACATCCAAAGTGTCCTGTTGATAGGCTGCCATTGAGATGAATGGGAACATTCCACTGTGCTACTTTTCCATTGTTTTTCTACTTAAACACATGCTAGACAGACATATTTGACCATTGTGCTCACATCTCATGCTTGACATGGCATTCTAAAAACAGGTTGCTACAGTTAAAAGAAGTTTTTGAAAAAATGCATCTCGAGGCCACTGCTTGTGTTTATATTTTTAAAAGAAAAAATGTGATCTTTGTGAATGGTCCCAAACAGATTATATCGCATTATTTAAGAGTTATAGACCACCTTGAAGAAGGCAGGCACCTCACTAGGTTTTTGGATCAATGCTAGTGTGTTTATGGCTGAATCATATTGCACAATGTTACTGACCATGATGAACTGCTAGGCCTTATACCTGACTTTTATTCACACAGAATGTGATTCTAGTGAGTTACTCATTCATGCCCAGAAGACTTCTGCGCTCTGTTCTGACCTCTTATGTGATGCCTTACGGCTTAAGAAAGAAGAATTATGCAGCTTTCTTTTTCTATTCTAACCCAGTTGTATATCTAAATTTGCCCCCTAGGGGGATGTAGCAGCGTGATTAAACTTGGCTCAGCCAAAGCAAAGCACAGAGCAAGAACTCTCCATAACACTATCATTAGTAATGTTGATGCGTGTTAACAGGAGACAGAGAAGAAAAATACTAGAGCTTATAATGATAATCTCTTATGGCTCCATGTGAAAATACAGGTCACATGAGATAAAGTGTGTTTTTTTTTTTATTTCAAATTTAATCTAGACTCAAAAAAGGTCTTAATTATTTATGACCTAAAGGGAAAGAGGAACATTTTTATGAGTTGATTCAAGCCTTCAGAGTCCATATGTTGCAAAGCAATGTTGCAGCAGGAGTTTTTGAGTTATATATAAAGATGATATAAAAAATAGAATTTGCTAAGCTATAAATACATTGCTTATACAATATATTAATAACACAGTAAAAACAACTTTTCTATGTGAATATATTTTTGTATATTAATGTCATTTTTTTTCAGCATCATTACAGAAATCACTCTAATGAAACATATCTTCTTATTATTAATATTCACATTACATAAACTTTTGTAAAAAAAAAGCCAATTTTGTAATGTCTTTACTGCCATTTTTGAAAATTTATAGAATAATTCTGAATATATATATATATATTCAATTTTGATTAAAAGTGAAAATTTTAATTAATTTTTATTGTCTTTGCAGTTGTTGAGAGTAGTTTCTATTCCATTTGTATGTACAGGCAGATATACAAACTAATATGTACAGTATATATCATAAAATCTATATGAATGTTAATTTTTCAGTAGTTTGTAGTGATTCCTACCTTGTATGTTTTTAACACCCACCACTGTGAAATTGTGGTATACTCTTGTGCATGCCATAAATATCAGATGATCTTTATGTGATTGTACTTGTACATATGAGGTTCGGACTTGGATTGATATGAAGTGTCCTGGATGTCTCTGCTGGTAGCATCAGGGTTTTAAAAATGTGTAGATGTACCGCATGCTAGCACAGATTTTGTTCTGCTTCTATATTGAGAACATTAGATCCTGAGCTTGCTGAGGCATGAGTGAGCAGCTGCAGTGTGTTTCCTGCGTGTGCGGGGGGGTGGGTATTTTTGAGAGCAGGGCATCACTTTGCTTCAGCTTACATTTCCCAAATAATTTAACTAAGGGAGGTGCGTCGTTGAAGCCGAACGGCTCTTTAACTCAGAACAAGATTTTTATTTTTACGTTGTCTGGGCTGACTTCAAGACATATGTAGTTTAGCGCTGCTAGTTTTGATCTATTTCCTGCATCTGTTTCCAGGCTACCTGCTTATTTTGAAGGGGGTCTGACTGTGTAGGTGCCGACGTGGGGTTTCATTAAATCTGCAGCTTGCAGACTGATAGTGTAGTCTGCATTAGTTTGGTTACAGTGAGTATACAAAGACACTTTATTTGAGTGAGTGTGTCTCTGTCTCAGACCTGAAAACCGCTCCAACATCTAACTCATCTAATTGGTCTGCCATGACTACAAATGACTATGTTGACCTTGAAGTGGTTTCTATCTCATACACACGCACACACCGCTATCGCTTCCCTTTCTCACACACGCACACATACTTTCTATTTTCAGGCCTCTGCTCAGTTCATTTTGTGATTGCCACATGGATCTCCTGGGGCTGCCGGCTGATCTACTGTGCACAAGGTGTGGATGTGCACTGTGAATCGTAGATGGTGGTAGAGAGCCTCGTGGTAGAAATACGCATCAAACAGTTACAGTATGGCAGATATACAGTATGGTTTAAAATAGATCAAAATCATCTCCATCTGATCCAGAGTACACAGAAAAACACTTTCTGATTCTAAAGGAATATTCTGGGGTTATTTCTGTTACCACAGAAATGATCATTTTTTATCATTCACTTTTGCTTATCATTTTCTTAAATAATAATTTAAGAAGCCATTAGCTTACAGTGAAAATTAGTAAAGTTTTTAATCTTGAGACTTGTATATTGGAAACTGCATATAGATGTATGTATATAACATTAATAAATGTATGTATTTGAATTGCATATAAATGCATATAAAAAAAAATCACTCTGCATCATTTACTTAAAAAAAACAAAAGCGTTACTGCAGCTACAATGGAAATAAATAGTGCAGTTTTTAGAGTGATTTAAAACAGAAATGTAAATAAAAATATGAAAAATTAAAATATAAAATGTGTATTTAACAATAATGTTTATATAATCATTTGTATATAATCATCAATCACCAGTTAGTATAAACACATTTTTAAAAGTTTAAATAAAATTGAATAAAAATATGATATAATAATAATGATTGTGCAAAAATTGTGTTTCGTTTACAGTAAAGACTGACTTACAGTATGTGCTTCTCATTAATCTTTTTGTGTTACAGCTGGTATTGCTGGGCGGTATACCGGTTCATACCGGTGTTTATTTTTCTCATGATATGAATTTTCAAAATACTGCAATACGGTCTTATGTCATTTAAACTACGTTTCTAAGCACCTGTCGCTTACTTAAAGTCTGAAATTATGGACACTTGAGCGTGGTTCATCTGTTAATATTATGCACGTTTGCTTTCCTTGCTTTAGACGCAGGCCGTGCACTGCATGAGACAAAAAGTATGGTTATAGCCAAAACCACTGCATTATTAGATGATGTTGCGATTATAAATGATAGTGACTCCTGATTAACATGTGTTTAGTCACTATTTAGTGTGAAATGTTTCTACAATATTCAGTCATCGTGACAGTAAAATATGACATTCTAAGTCAATCTACAGTATTTCCTCTCACCCGGTCATGCATGAAAAAAGAAATACCGTTGTATACCATAAAACGGGCATAATTTTGAAAAATACTGTGATATAAATTTTTGGTCATACCACTAACAGCTGTGTTAAATCTAAATGTATGCAAATTTATAATTTATTAATGTTAAATGTAGGCCTAAATGACAGGTGACTGTAACGACAGTCGTACATAATTTCATGATGACAGACACAATGTGACACTGTTGTTATTTTTACACTCACTAGAGGAGAGTGAGTGTAAAAATATTTTACCTTTAAAACAGAAATACAGGTTTTAATAAGGTACTTGCACAAACTACCTATAGAGTAATTTTTTTGTTGGAGGACATGCTTCATTTTACAGTTGCTTGAGGGTTTATACCATTGCATTGTCATGATGAATATGTACAAAAATATACAAAATATCAGTAAGCACTTTTTTCACCCTAAATTCATTGCATGCATATTGTTCATATCTATATTGGAACACTGAGCATTTTAACGTTTATAGACCAGCTCTGTTCGCTTTCATTATGCTGTAAGCACTTTGCTGTAACCCTAATTTGGTTTTGCTTAATTTTGAACAAAATAAGGGACCAGTGCAGATTTTTTGGTGGGTTATATACAACAAACGCTGTCCTTATGGGATGTAGATCCTCTGTGTAAGTACATTTCTGCAGTGGTGGACTGCATTCAGGTGGTGTGTTGTTACAGGGGTTTTGTACATGAGCACTGGACTGCAGTCTCTCAGGTTACACTGAGCTGCGTTTAAGATGTTAACTGGTTACGTTACCAGAGAAGAGCACAGCCAGCCAGTGTTTGCACGTGTCTCTGTCTCTCCCTGTCACCACCCACATTAATTTATAAAGAGGTGAAAGAAAAGACTCTTTCAGGCTGTTCAATTGCAGTGTCACAACCTGAGGCTGCATCATGTTTATGAGAAACATTACATTACAACATTACTCACTGCATTCACACAGCATGCATTGTGTTCTTATTTTGCATTTGTGAAACTGCCTATTTGTACTTTTTATTTGGCAGAATGGGGATGAATCTAAATCTGGGGCATATGTTAACAATAAAGAAAATATTAAGAAATTGGATTTTAATATTAGAAACTGAAGTGTATTTTAATGGACTATTTATTTATTTATTTATTTACTTGCATGATCATTTAGACCCACCTCTCTCCAAATGTAAAATATCATTATTGTGAATGATTATTTCTTTTATTGATTTATTTATTTGTAACATACGTACCTGTTTTTTTTACTAAAATTGTTAGCCTATGTAATTATGAAAATTCATTTATTTTATTTTTATTTTTATAAAAAACGTCACTACTAAAATAAACTAAACTAAAATGATGTATTGTTAATATATATATATATATATATATATATATATATATACTGTGTATCTATCTATCTATCTATCTATCTATCTATCTCTATATATATACTTTTAAATTAAACAAACAAACAAATGGCTACCATTATTTTCTTGATATTATTCACCATTACATGAACCTGCTGGACACACAGCAAGATTTACCTGCTCTCACCTTTACAGACCAGGCAAATGAGATTATTGCCTCATGAGCGAGGGAGGAGAGAGAGAGAGAAGGAGTGAGGGAGCGAGAGAGAGAGAGAGAGAGAGAGAGAGAGAGAGAGAGAGAGGAGTCAGAAGGAAGGAGGCAGAGAGGGTTGAATGAGGTTTGTGTAAGGTGGGCAGCACTTTCATTGGAGCTGTCATGGTACTTTTTTTTACCGTTACTTGAGGACTAACGAACACCGTCCTGCATCAGACCTACTCTTGGACTTCACGCGCTGAAGGAGAATCAGAAAGAAGTAAAACCACCGGGGCTCTTGCGGTCCGTTCTCGTCAGGGGAAAAGAAACACATACAGAGACTGATGCGGGGTTCGCTACGTGGGTCTGTCCGGTGAGACTCTGCTTGGATTTTAAACCGACATGGTGGGTTAACGTTGAGTGATACGGAGACCGTCCGGTAAATTCCTGACAGGAGCAATGAATGATTTTCACGCGCGTTGCGCGTGAGCGAAAACGCTCCCGTAACTGTTGCTGAGAACGGCCGTCTATAGGAACATGAGGAGAGGAAATAACTGAAACTAACTGCGTGAGTAAGCAGTATTATGTTGATTTGAAAAATTAATAATATGCTATTATGGTCTAAGAACGTATTTGAGGGTCGTTAGTTGATCTTTCTCTTGAGCATCAAAGTCATTTTGAAACGGATTAGATTAGATATCTCTCTGTTACATTAAGCAATTAAAGAATAAAAAACATTCAACTATTTTATTCATTTATCACGAGATCCGCATCTGTAGCCCCTTAAATCCATCTGGGAGGGGGAAAAACGTGATCGATTAATTTCTCTGTGAAGTTTTCATTCAAGTCATGTCTGGTAAAATGAAGTCAAAAGCGACTCGACGTGATATTAATTTTAAGCATATTTGAGAGATTTACTAGGCTGTCGGATGGGTTAAACTTCACGTTTCATTCAGTCCCATCAACCACATCATTTAACCCATTTGTTTCCATTTTCTAATTGCAAAGACAGCACAGAACCTACATCTGTAGTGGTTCATCTATGCCAGTGTCGTGTTTAAGTGTTTTAAGATTTAAGGATAGGCTACTAACATTACCGTGTAATTGGCCTAACCTAACCGTGTAAGGTTTATAGTAGGCTATATTTGCTAAATTAGTATAATAACATTTTACATAAATGTGCTCTGTATATATCCTCTGTCACCATTGCACCTCTTGCTACCCAAAAAACTTGCTTAATTTTTAAATTTCCATAATTTTTTAATGCATACAGGTTTATTTTTTTTGGACCTGTTATGGACAGGCAATTTCCTGTTAACTACATGAGCAGCCAGTCACAGTGATATAAGGCATTGCCTCCTCTCACTCATTCTTCACTTGTATTTCACCATTAGCACCTTACGTTCATTTGTGTTTTTGGTTGCTACTGGGTTTTTCCACTTTATTGACTTTATTATTACGTGCATGTTTTCCAGAATTTGTCTGCTAAAAGGCTTGAATAATGAGTCAGTGATGTGCTGTTGGTGTAATGAATAGATCAGTGAGACAGGCGCTCAGTTGGCGTCTGTGTTCAGCTGACACCATTGATATGGAGAGAAAGAGTGAATGTATCTCTCTCTCTCTCTCTCTGTGTGTGTGTACATGTGTGTGTGTGTGTTAAGAGGAGGGCTGAAGTGATCTCATGAGTTACCGTGCATGTTTCAGTCTAAAGTTTCGGGTTTACAGAAGCTTCATTAGTTAGAGATGGTACGGTCACCCTGTGCTTTATTAAGGAGATCAAGATAATTAACAAGCTTAGAGATCTGTCAAAACTTTAACGCGCTGTGATTATGTTTGTATCTTGTAATGACGAAATGCTGTAACATGGTGTTTCCTTTCAGGCTTGTTATAGGAAATGTATCTCTCATTCACATTTGCAGTTGTCTCCGGTAGATGAGACGATTTATGCAGGATTTAACTTTTTAACACTAATTTTGTATAATGGGTTGATTATATTTGAATCAAGTCATCCAAATACTCGATTAGGCTAAGAGTCACACAGTCCTTCAAATCATTTAAATATGCCAATTTGGTGCTGCTCAGTTTCAATCATATTTGGTGCTTAATTACTAATAACCTTATTATTATTATTATTATGCTGAAAACTGTTGTGCTGTTTGTGTATTGTTTTGTGTATAAACTGAGTAAAAATCATTTTGTGTAAACTGATTTTTTACATTTGCTTTTAGAATGCCATTATTATTATTTTTTTTAATTAGGTATATATAAATATTGAATATGTGTCTTTATTTGCTACTTAGTAAAAAGGTTGATGTAAGTCGCACAAGCCTGAAGTACATGTATATGGTCCCGGTTAATTTAGAAACTGACCAAAAACTGACTCGCCTTATGATTCAGTTCACTTACTTCAATAAAGTATTGAAGAATAAACTTGTATACTTGTTAGAAAACCTACTTTTTCTCAAGGTGTTGCTTTAACTTAGTTGTTCATTGCTGGGATTACCAATGAGGTTATGCCTCTCAGTGGGATGCTTTGTCTAGCGTGACATACAAGAACGTGGTAAAGTTTGGAGGAATCTCTGTTTTCCTCTTAACCAGTTTTCTCAAAGTTTTCTGAACGTCTGTGGTTTGTCAAAATGTCTCAAGAGGTGGTCTGTTGCTCAGCGCACTGGAAGTATTATGAGCATCAAACTGCTGTAAGCACTTCTGACCAGTGAAGCGCAGCAAATGGGAGCCGTACTATGACATGGTTTAAAGGGTCCTAAGGCAATTACACGGAGGTCAACGTCTTAGACATGCACCTGACCCTCGTTCGCCTTGTGTCTGACTTGACCTTTGAACTTTTAATGCCTGTAATCCCGTTTCAGGCGTCTTAGAACTGACCAGAGGTCTTATGACTTACTAAGTGGGGAGAAGAGGATGATGAAGGTTGTGTTGTGAGTGAAATAGCAAGGACTTCATTTGTGCCTCGAGGTTGTTTGAACGTATCAGCCTGTGTGGTATCTGGGTTTAGGCATGACTGTATTCATATGCACTGTGGACACCTTAGAGAACACATTTCGGCATTAGCTGTGGGTAGTGATGCCTGAAATGATTTCCATTCACACAGCCACGCAAACGGAGATGGAAGGAGAGAAAAGCTGTGAGGCAGAGAGAAGCAGAGACAGACAGAGAGAGAGAGAGAGAGAAAACAGCTGGAGAGAGACCAAGATGGACAGACGCACTGGAAGTAAGGTAGCGTCTTGGGACAGAGAGAAAGATTTTAAGGAATACTTGAGCCAAAAATGAAACTTCTGTCTTCATTTATTCAGGCTTATGTTGTTACAGAACTATGACTTTATTTCTTCCTGGGAACACAAAGGAGGATTGTACTGGTTGCTCTTTTCCATTCCATTAGTGCCCGTGGGGACTGAGGCTTTCAAGCTTCAAAAAGGCTGAAAATGCACCAAAGGAGTATCATAAAAGTGGTCCATAATAAGTAAATTGGTGGTGTAATGATTGCATACCACTTTTATTTTAAACCATCTTTTCCATGAAAAAGCAATGCGATTCTACTGAGCCCAGAACATGAAATGAATGGAAGAACAAATAGGATGTGGTCATTAATTAATTAAGTTTTAAAAGAGAGGTCTGTTATATATATCAGTATATTTGCTGTTTCTGGAGGGTAGCTTTTTTCTAGAGATTAATTTTTTGGCATCAGATTCAATTCAAATATACAATATAAAAAAAATACAATACAACATAACATTACATCTCTCAGAAACACGGGAGGTAAAAGAAGCCTTCTGAAGACATAACAGCTTTTGGAAAAAAAAAAAATTTGAGGCATTGAACTTGAGAATTAGAGTCTGATTTGTGACTGAATCAGACTGTTTTTGATTTAGTTAAAATTCAGTTGCACAGAGAGCAGAACTTAGACAATTGTAGGTTTCAGAGCCATAGAGAAACACTGGAAGACCTGAACCTTGCATCGTTTTTAATGAGGTGTATGCTTCAAAAAATGATGTGTCTGGGGTACTTGAAGCAATGATTACAGGTATCCTGAGATGATAGACAATATAATTTATTTTATTTAATTTCCTGAACCCGAACAAAACAGCAAAATGTCCCTCAGCACTGGACCTCAATCCAAATGAAGACAAAATCGTTCATTTTCTGGTTGACATACACTCATTAAGTTACAATTTTCATCTGCTCAAGCAAAACGTTAATGTCATCTTGGGCTTCAGCAACATATCTCTGGATAAAACTAGAGACGTTTGTTTGTTTGCGAGTCCATGCTAAAGACGCGTGCGTCTTGTACAGTGTAGGTCAAAAACACAAATGAAGGACTGCATTACAAGTGTTACAGACACACCAGGCTCCACCATCACCCAATCACAACGTTCACTCTCCCCTGAATACTGATCATCAACACCTGTCTCACATTAAGAAGCCAGTCGCCAACCACATAAAACCACACACCACACAGCATTCACTGTCTGAGCTTGTTCCTGACAAGTGGACTCATCTTCGGGCAAGACCGTTCTAAGCTATGTTTACCTTTGAAACTTACCTTGTGATATTTCCTGCGATCTCTGTGCTCTCCCCAGGCTCCTTGGATTCCCTCTCTGTTTCTCCAGCGTCTCAAGATCTGTGTTTGTGGTTCCTCGTATCTGTGTCTCCATGTTCTCCAGCGATCCCGTAAAGATAGACATTCAAGATTACCATTCTGTTTTAATTCTACAATCTGTCATCAACCGTTCGACTCCCCTTATTATCTGCTACAATTCTCTGTCACACCTCAGCTGCTAAATTAAAAAGACTTTTTGTACTTTTTGTTTTGTACTTTATTGTACTTACCACCTGTGTGCAGTTCGCTTCTTAACAACAAGGTCTCTTCATATTAAACTGGCTAAATGTATGTTAATTTAATTGTATCATGTGATACATGAACAGTGTTGATCCAGGATGTTGTCATCCATGGTCATGACAAAGCGATTTGTCTTTTACTACACAAATTTCCTTTTCAGTATAGTGCCATGATCGACCATTTGAGCTACGAGAAGGCAGCTGTGGTTTCAAGAGTCTTGGAATGTAGCACATGAGTCATACAGACCATTTTCATAATGCTTTTATGCCCTTTTTAAAGCTTGAAAGCCTCTGTCTCCCTTCCTTTGTGTTCCTCTGAAGAAAAGACTTTCATATAGGTTTGCAACAGTACAAGGGTGATTAAACTATTTCAGAATTGTAATTTTTTGGATGAGCTATTTCATTAAAAGAAGCTGATCTGTAGGTGTTAAACATTCAGAGCTGTTGTACAGTGAATTGGCTGCAGTGCCAACTGTACGACTATAACTTCAATGATGTTCTCCTCTCTTCCGTGTACATGGTCTCTGATGTGTGAAGGCCAGGCTGGATTTCTCCTGCATGCATCTTTACCTCAGTCAGCCTCTCTCAGCTGTCTGATTCATCTCTAATCAGCTTCTGCCCACTGGGAGTCCCCCGGGATGACAGCAGCAGGGGAGACTGCGAAAGCCAGAGGTTTAGAGCTCAGACAGAAAGGGAGCATCCGGAGAGGTCATGAAACTAGGCTTCTGGGCATGAAAGAGTGCTAATGTACCTGGTTGAGATGCTATAGTTTCCAGAGGCAGACAGGGGTTCAAAGAGCTATTAAGATGAGAACTGAAGAGTTTGGAGGAACAAGATGAGCGTATAATGATGTAGACACTAGTTCTGCTGCAGAGAATGGTTTAGAGCAGACATGAGGTCTGAGGAGGTGAGTGCACGATTCAGACTGCTGATGTTTGGGCAGATGGGATCATCTCAGGTACAGATGTTGTTTGGAGAGCTTCAGTAGAGCAGTACGCAAAAAATCAGATGGTCTGTGAATGCCACACATCATGTTAAACTGTAGAAATTACCTCAGATTTTGTTTTTAGATGGTAATTACTAGCATGAGGAAAGTGTGTGTAACTTTTTGTTGAAAACCAATAGTCTAAATTATATTAGCAGCGTTTTTGAGTGAAAGTTACATTGCATTGAACAATTTGTGACCCTCTCTGTGAAATTCAGGCTATATTCTCAAGCGAATTATGAGATAACAAGCATCAAAGTTTGATTTCACCATTAATTTCACTATGATTTTAATCTTTGACATGGCCTTGCTCAGTGTAACATTCTGTACCTGTCTTGTCTTGTCTCCCCCCGCTGTCTGTGTCCTTTTGGTTTCTCCCTCATCAGTTTATT
>JAUCMS010000022.1:14414756-14431326 GCA_032357445.1 Enteromius radiatus | reverse complement strand
TCTCCCCAGCTCTGATGAAGGTAATGGACTGTTTGGGAGTGTGCTGGTACTTGCTGTTGGTTATCGCTGTGCTAACTATGTCTGCCAGGACCCTAAGAACCTGGTCATGATGCCAGTGATACCGCCCGTCTCCCAAAATATAAATGATTGAGCTGCAAATTGCTATTGATGCAAAACCATAATCAATTTTGTTCAGGATTCTTTCAGGAATAAAAAGTCTAAAATTGTAGCATTTATTTATATATTCACATATATAACGTACTGCGCATATCATTTCGTTGCTCCCAAACTTTCGAATGGTCATGTGTGCAATTCTTTTTTTAAATTTGGCCAACATGAGTGTGATAAAGTATGATAGACAGTATGATAGAGGCAAACAGCAAGTTTACAGTGCGCTCCACTAATATTGGCATCCTTGGTAATCCTGAGCAAAGGTGGCTGTGAAAATAGCTATCTTTCACAATGAGATGTTCTACTCATTTCAATTGTTTTACTTCAATGATAGGTTAGACTTTTGTGAATTTTTTGAATGAAAGATATAAAGGATAAACAATACAGATTTTTTTTCACAGCCACCTTTGCTCAGATTTACTAAAGGTGCCAATATTAGTGGAGGGCACTGTATGTGACGGATTTATATTCATTCAAGTTCAACAGAAAGAAATTAATGGATTCTTAGTCTGTTTGAAATCTTCAGTGGCTAGAGCTTTCTAATATCGTGTGTCAATACAAAACTTTTTTAAAGACAATCCTAATTCAAACACTATTGTGCTGTAAAATAAGCAGAGTAATTGTTTTCTGGTGGTGTTGAAGGTGAAATTAGTTTGGTCACGTTCACGCTCACTAACAAAACCTTTCTTATCCTCTCATCACCGCAGTGACCAGAGAGCGTATTCCGGGCCCAATCTCCCATCATCTGTGCAGAGAGTGTATCAAATCAGTTTGTCTGTTTGTCTCTTGTTCTGCCCATCTCTTCCTCTCTTTTATACTTGGTGTTATATTGGTGTGGTTTTATTAGTCGCTCTTATCTGTTTATCACCTACGTCTACACTTTTGTCATTCTGCTGTACCTGTCTGTCTTTGATGCCGTGTCTCTTTGCACGCTGGGAGCTGGTGTGGCGTCGAGCTTTGTGATCTCCGGCTCTCTTCATTTTTACTTTGTTTGTTGATCTATTTATTTTTATTTCTCTGTAACATGCTCTCTGTTCCTTCAGAAAATTTAGATTTTGTCTCCTTGCTGGAGAGTATGGATAGTGTTATAACCAAAATTATATATATATATATATATATATTTAAAACAGTCCAGTGTGAGTAGTTTTTTAAACAGTATGTTTATTTTTTTACTGGAAATTCAACATTATTTTGTATTTCATAAAGTATCATTGATGCTTTTATAGTTATTAAAATTATATTAATATTTTATACAATATTTTTGTTTTGTGTTTTTGTCTTTTTTTATGTCTGTATAGTTTAATTGTAGTGATTTTAGAACTTGAAGATGAAAATATGCCTGATATAGAGATCAGCTGAAAATAGCTGAAATACAACAAGTTTAAGATTTGTAATATTTTGTCTGTTAACATTTATTTTAGTAAAAAAAAAAAAAGTTTTCTAATTTTAAATGTAGTTAACAATAATAACCCTGATTTATATATTAATTTATATGTTAAATAACCGTAAAATAATGGCTATTTTGGGATAATACAGTAAATAAAATAATTAATTTTTTTCTTTTTTTTTTTTCTTTTTGAAAAGTCATTGAATTCCATAGTAAGGAGTAATAATGCTATGAAAGTCAGTGGCTATCGTCAATATTTTTCCATAATTTTTTGTGTTCACCAAACCTATACAGGTTTGTAACAACTTAAGTAAATGATGACCAAATTTTATGCTATACAAATTTTAACACTATAAAAGTTATCTGTGTTTCATTCAACTTATTTAAGAAACATTTGAAGCAGGTATTTTCTTAATGTCACTTCAAGGAATAGTTTTGGGAAGGAATCATGACATTGCATGACATTTATTTTTCTCCCAGCTCAGGGCTGGCCTTTTCATCTTCTAAGTCACTGAAAAGCATTGATCTGTTAGATGTATACTTACAGTACAGCGGCAGGAATATTCTCTTGATCTGATTATGGGAAGTGTTGGCTGACTGTAGAAGAGTTTGCAGTCTGTGCACATCTCGGGTGATGTTTCGCTCAAAGGTGTTAGAGGAGCTGCAGGTCACGCCTCTTATGCCAATGGATGTTCTGAAAGCAAAAGCACTTGATAACTGTTTCAGTGAAATGTTCCAATTTCCTGAGTCAGTGATAAAAGGCTTCAGCTATAAAGATTTTTAGAGATGGGCTCTCAGCAGATTAGGTAGGAAGGCGTATTGAAGGACACTGGGATTCCCTGGAAAAATGACCCAAGGAAAAGGTAGCTGGATACTTTCCATTATATATCTTGTGACTATTGGACTCTGGGTGCTTTTGACCACGTCAGAAAAATAAACTTCCATAGTAAGCAGATTAGGTGTGTGTGTTTGTGCTTTTTAGGCTGTTTTGTAATGTTATGAACCATAAACGATTTAAGCATATACTGTGTATATATATATATATATATATATATATATATGTGTTTGTGTGTGTGTGTGTGTGTGTGTGTATGTATGTGTGTATGTTTATGTAATGTTATAATATTATATAATATTGTATTATAAAAGGTTTCCAAGAAAGTTTTAATGTGACCATGCAGCAAAACCAGAACAAATCAGTTTTTTTTTGTTTTTTTTTTTAAATCAATAGCTGAGACATAAAAAAATATCTTATTTACAGAAATACCAGTGTTTGCTACAGACAGATCTTACTTGAACGTATGTCGGATTGCTGTACATTTCTTCTGTAGAGCAGCCAAATTGGATATTTAGTGCACAAGAGAAAAAGAGTGGAGAGGAAAGAGGCTTTTAAGAATCAGTATGCCTCACTTTTTTCTTTGCTTTCTCTGCTGTTTTCTCTCTCTGTCCTATTGTCCTATTGGGTGGTCTGTCTTTGTGGACTGACTTTTGAGAGCATGTTCTTCAGTATGTGGTTGTCAGTCTGCTGTATGTGTTTTGTTTTGTTTACGGAATGTCCCTGAAATGTCACAAATTTATTATGAGCATGAAGTCATTACTCATCATGATGGCTCGTCCTGAACTCTGTTCTAGGTGTTGTTTGTTTATCAAGTTGTTGTGTTGGAAACATGACATTGCATTATACACACTATACACACTTCAGAATTACATGCCATTTTTGCTGAAAGTCCTTCTTAATAAATCATTTTAAAATGAAGTTAATATTAAAAGATAAAACATTTTTCTTAAAATCAGTTTTAAAACAGACCATGATTTGTAGTAATTAATATTTAATTACTATTAAAACAAAAATTGCTTTGTTTTTTGTTTTGATTTGGACAGATATAAGGGTAGTTTGCAAAGGTTTGGCTTTAGACAAGATAGAGAAACATTTAATATAGACCATGTAAAAAATTTGGCTGAGAGTAAATTTTTTTTGTATATTGGGCTGAACAATTAAAACGCGAGGAACTTTTTTATCTGTGTGTGGTGCCGCCAGTGTCAAGTGTCACCTGTATTTGAAACAATACAAATATAAACACAATGAAGGTCATTGGAAAGAAAGGTTAGACATCATGCAATCAGTGGCAGCAAAAATAATTTCTTTTTTTACTCATTGTTTACAGTTGCCGTAATTAAATTATTAGTCGTCTGTCTGTGATTTTGAAAGAGCCCAATCAAGGCTTCACGTTGTTCATATAAAATGTTCTTTGTGTTCAAAGCGCAGTTAATTAGTTAGTCTTTGTGAAAAGTGCAGGCAGATACAGAAAATTCTGTTCCTCCTTCCGCAGTGGATCCTGCTGTCTGTCGACTCAAGACGTTTGTGATTTTTGGTAGTTTAATGAATGTTAGGTTGCTTCAGGACAGACACGCTTTGATTAGAGTGCTGGATTTTTTGCTCAAAGGATGCTCACAGAAATATTCAAATCAGCATTTGAATGAAACTTTTATTAGACACCACCTTTAAGTCATTTCTGAGCCTCAATCAACCTTTAAAATCCACACGACTTTGACAGATTTTGTGACTATTTTTAAGGTGAATTTTCCCTTAAAAGGAGTAAAATATGCATGACTTGCTTGCTTCTGTTCAACACAAAAGAAGATATTTTGAAGAACACATTCATACTCCTCTTGCCAAACATACTGTGTAAGTTAAAGACTGTATTGCAAGGCCAGCTGCCACAAGTGCTACCTTATTTCTCACACATGCTAGTGGTCTTCTGTAAACATAAAGTGAACCGCTTGTATTTTTGTCAGCTGCTCTGATAACACTGCACATGCTGCTCAGACTCAGCACTGGATTGGCCTTGTCCAGAAGTCTCCTTCATCTGCAGAAGAGCTGCTGGCAGAGTATTTAAGCACCACATGAGGGCTCTAGATATTGACACGGAGCATCAGAAAGATGCCAAAGATGACCAAACCAGATGGAGATGTTTTCTGAGACAACAGGGGAGGGAAAAACTCATCAGCCACCAAAGAAAAACCCACACTGACAGAAATCATTGCTTCTGGACAAGACAGGAGTTCGATTGGGGAGTTTGTTCGGCTGTGGACAGAATTGTGTTTTATTTAAGTATAAACTTTACATTTACCTTTAAAATTCTTCCCTGTAGAGGGAATTTTTAATGTGCATTTTGCTGTCTACTAGTTTCTGGGCAATAAGAGATTAACAGTAAGGATGCCTTTATTTTAATTTAAGTGAGAGTTATTACTTTTAAAATATTTTTAAATAAAAAAGTATATTTTTATGTTTGATTTTTTTAATTGTTTAACTGTGTTAAATTAATAAATGTTACTTAATTACCCAATCATCTTATAAGAGTAATTCCTGAAATTATCATGTGACACTGAAGGCTAGAGTAATGATGCTGAATATTAAACATTACATCACAAAAATCAATTACATTTTAAAATATATTCAAATACAAAGAATTATTTTTAACAGTAAATAACCAGTTTATATATATATATATATATATATATAAATTTAGACTTTTGTTTAAATCTCACCTAAACTTTTGAATAGCAGTTTACACTAAAATGATTACAGTACAAAAATTATAGACATGGACGTAAAGCCAACAAATTTCGAATTCCTCTTATGTGAGATTTTTATTTCTTATAGGAAGGGCGTACGATGTCTTCCCACAAGCCTGTAAGAGAAAGAGTAACCAAAAAACAGAAAGACCTTAAGACTGGTGGCGAAAAGGCAATGTCACTCTCAAACACAAGACAGAAGAGGCTAGACAGACAACAAAAAGGAAAAAGCTTTCAAAAGCACTTCAACAGCAATACTATTTTTGCACAGGAAACACTGTAGTCATGAGATGTCGCACTGACTATGTGGTGGTTTAAATAAAGCCAGTGAGTTTTATTAGTGTTTGTGCTCTCTAAAGCTGTTTATTATTAGGGAGGAAAGCTGAATTTGGCATTTCTTGTAGCCACTTGTTTTATTCATTGGAAATATTTTGCCCACTCAGACACAACCAATGAACAGAAATCTCAGACCCATTGTGTTAAGCAGCCAAGAGTTTATCAGGATCAAAGTGAAAATTCTTGACTGGGTAAGACAGTCACACAATCTAAATCCAACTGTGCTACTTTTCACATTCACAAACTGCTAAAGCTTCTGTGAAACAGCAGGACTGTGGCAGTGCAGAGAAAATAGCCAGTATATGCTTCATTTCTTCACATACTTGAGGGAAATTATATTTAGGCAAAACATGCTAAACATCTCAGTCTAAAAGCATATTGCAAAACATGTAAAGTACAATGCACAGAGAAAATATATTTACTTAATGTATTTGTAATATAAATTTATATATTCATTTTCTTTGAAAAATGTGTAGTACACTACATTGTTTATATTGCTGTTGTATGTTTTCTTCTCAGTCAGATGTGTGTTGTTTTGCTCTTTAGAAGTGTCTGCATACTGTTATTATGGCCACAGGGCTAAGCTCTCGGCTGTAGATTTCTCTTTCTTTAATGTGGCAGTTTTCTAATCGCCTAGAGAAATGTTTGAGGGCATGCTGGGAAACAGCATGATTGTCTGGTCAGTGAACAAATGGGAAGGTTGAAATCTTCTGCTCTGCTGTTTTGTGTGTAAATGAAGATTGAGAGATAGATCCACTCTCTGACTCCCTCTCTTTCTACAGTGGTTATCAGGTTATCAGGAATAGTGTTGTTTCTAACCATCTCATATGCCAACAGGTGTTGTCAGTGCCCAGAAAAATGTTCAAACCTTAAATTATTAGAAACATAATGTGCATGACACAAAGCATTATATTTCTATTAATTAAATGACCTGGAGTCAGTTATTCTGTTTATACTACTGTTTAGCTACCGCACTTGAAGACATTGTTCAAATGATGCATTTCAAGACATTTGTCAGGATTTTGTCCTTAAATCTTCTGTGTAGGACTAATTTCTTACACATCTCATCTTAGCCGTTGATTGGTAATTCCAAAAATGTAGAACTGTGTGGTTTGAGCCATTGATAATGCAGTTACTAATGGAGTTATTAGAGAGATTGACTGTAGCTGTGTTTGAATTATGGCAGTATTCTGCAGCAGGGTGTAATAAGCAAAAGTGTAAGTTTAGCCGCTTCAAGAACAACAATTTTATAATCTTTAGGCTGAGAAATGTTGCTTTTCAGCTGCAAAATTAATGTATTTTGTATTTTACTTAATTATATTTGTATATAATGCATGTATGTTTCTGTGCGTGCCTGTACTGTTTGCATGGGAGAGAGAGAAACGTCTCGGTTACGTATTGTAACCCTCGTTCCCTGAAGAAGGGAACGGAGACGTCACCTCATCACCGTCGTGACGTCAGAGTGACCGACTGAAAGGGAACGTCTCGGTTATTGTAACCCTCGTTCCCTGTGTTTTTTATGGAAAAAGCATCAAAAAAGTTTGACATTTATGCTCTAATGCTTGTTTTTGTATTGGCTTGGTCAGTGTATTTGCGGGTTTTGGTTCTGTTGGTGTTGTGTACTGTAAGGAGATATAATGCAATCAAGATTGGAGCTACTTTAGCCATACGTTTACCTGAAAAGGCACACCTTAGAACATCCGTCAACCAATCAGTGACGACCTATTTAACATACTGTAAATAAAAATAAAGTATTTCTCATTTCTTTGTAACATTTCTTTATACAATTTTAAATATATTTAAATGTGCTTTTGCATTTGGCACTAAATAGAGCTATGAAAGCTGTGAAATCATGCGACTAAGTCTCTGCTGATGTTAAGTAGTAAGTCATGGTTACACAAATGGGACACAAATTACACCGTGTCCTGAGAATGACCCACCTTTGCCTCTCTCACACGCTGTTCATCCCACTGTCCCATATTTTAATAGACTTTCATTTCAACTGATTGCCTTGGCTGAGTTTAAATAATCTGACTGTAATCCCAAGCAATGAGAGTGCTTTCTGTTGTTTTCTGGTTTCACGATTGATCATGCTCTTTCTAGCCATGTTCACTCCAAACCTCAACCTATAGCTTTTGATTTTAGCTTTTCAGGATTTGCTCTGGCCTCTCAGATAAGTGGATCAAGCCGTAAGCTGCTTTGCTGTGTATGTGTTTGTGTGCGCGTGTGTGTGTTGTTTACACACTCAGCAGTTTGTCCAAATTTTGAAACCGAAATCATGTGACATCAGTAAATAGAATGAAATGTGCACACAGTGGAAATTCAATGCTGCAAGGTGGTCTTTGTGTGTATGTAGAGGTAAAATGTTCTGTGAGTTTGTTGCGAATTATCGTTTAGCACATAGTATCCTAATTTGCTGTAATTGTCCTTTTCTGTTCATGTTTCATTTTGTTTCAGACAGCAAATGGGGCTAAGCACACACTGGGGACGTAACAGCGAGTGTATGTATTGTAAATGAGCCGTTCTCACCTGGTTTTGCTTCAGGACCCAGATTTTAAACTGGATTTTACACCACAGTTACACTGAAATGTAAAAAAAAACAAGTCCTTTAAAACAAACATTGAAAACTGACATATGATGGAATTAATTCTTTAATGGATCATTGAACTAAAAAAAAAGTTTTTGTTGCACATTGTATTTAATAAATCATGGCTCATGATAGTGAGAATATGGAGCTCATACTTGAGAAAGAAAAACACCTTGATTTTATTTAGTAGCCCACACAATTTGGTGCAGCTGCTGAAATAGATGTAGCGAAAAGTAAGATGAAATATGTAAATCAATGAAATTTTTGAAAGAGTACTTACATATACTTATCATTTATTACTGTAGAGATCCCCAATAAAATGTCTTAGTAAAATGCCATTAAAATGCTTAGTTCAATGATCTGAGGTTTTTTTATTTTAGAGGACAGGCATAAAATGCAGTGGAATACAATTATGATTGAGAGATAATTATTAAAATCATTAAAAGCCTGATTTGTCACATTGGATACTCACATTATTCTAAGAAAACAAACAAGCAGTATTTGAATAATCAATTAAACCTAAGTGGTTCATCTTGAAATATTAGTAATAATATTAAAGTTATACTTAATTTTACTGTAGAAAAAGCAGTAAAGATTTCATAGTAAAATACACATGATGAACCACAACTTTTTTGTTTGTGTGGGGTTTTTTTTTTCTTTTTTTAGAATTATACAAAAAAAAATAGTTCTGCTTGCTAAAAAATCAACCAAAAAATAGTCTATAACAGTTTTTTTTTTTATCAAATAATATATTATTTAAATGCCTTAGAAATTTGTTGATCAAATATCACATAGGAGTTTTGGTTAGCCTCTTCACATGCACAGATAGCCTCAGATTACTTATTATTGTTTCACTTTAAATCCTCAAACTCTAACTTGAAATGGACAAACTGTGCATCATTAGAAAGATTAAAGGTGCTAGCTTCAATATTTGACCACTGTTTTGATAAAACTGTTGCAGTGACAGACATTTATTCATTTACAGTAAGTCAAGAGTGCAAAAGTGTGTGTGTGAGATGTTTCAAATAGAAAATCACCACACATTCATATTCAGTCACATCTGCAGTTGTAGTAAAAGTTATGTTATAAAAACTAGTATAGTTCTATTAGAATGTCTATTTAGATGACATAGAAATTAAGTTAACAGAAGTGTCTCATATTTCTGAACTATTCTTTTAAAAAACATCATAAGAGTCATTTGTTTTGGGAATCGAGCTACACTTGTTGCATATATGATAGATTTTTGATTCACTAAAAAATATTGTCTGAAAGAGTTATTTTTTTATGTGCTGGAAAATGAAAACAGCCATAGAGAAGGAGATCGATCATGTGATTGTAAAAAGCGAAATTGGTTTCTTAATGCTTCTGGAAATTTCTCATGGTCTTGGAAGCCATTCATAAACCTTTTCATTGTAAGTAACCTTTAATATAATCTGGGTCATATTTACTTTTATCTTTACTTTGGTCATGTCCATGCCAGTTGCATGTTATTATTAGCATTTGACCTTTTTATTTCCCCCACTGATTCTATTGGAACAAGCCTGCGACCCCTTTTTGGGTCATGACTGACCCTTTGAATCCTACATTCTAAGCTGTCATCATTGCTTGTTTGTGTATGTGAACGAAAGACAGATCAAGTCTTGCTCACTGTCTGTCTCTCAACTCACAGAGCCCTGATGTGATGCTTCCTGTCCTCCCCTTTAATTAAAAGTCTCTCCTTGCTTTTGACATCACAAAAGTCATCTTTAATAAACCTCTGCTCTGCCCTGAGACTCCAAAAGGCAGGGCGGCGGAGAATATTCTTCTTTGAGAGGGTAACTAAAAGGGTGTAGAAAGCTACTAGAGTAAACAGAGCTTACAGAAGATTAGCTTCTGTTTGATGCTGGTGGAAGTGCGTCTGTGCCCTAGTTGCTCTGTTGAGTTTGTGTCTATCAAAAGAGCCACGGAGCCTCTTTTCTCCTCAGCAGATGGAGACACGTGCTCTAATTGCAGCAGAAGTGGGCTAGATCTTTCAGAGTGAACTCCGAAAGGAGTGAATAGGTCCTGCAGAGAACTTCTATGTGATCTTTTTAAACAAAAGAGCAAAATGAGCGCTCGAGTGGGATGAGGTTACATTAAAGTTATTTCATGTGTTATGTAGATATTTTGTGCCTTGATTCTGTAACCCACAGGCATTTAGAGTAAAAATAAAGGTTCTTGATTGGCATCTGGTTCTGTGAAAAACCTTGAAGTTTCATGGGACCCTCCATTACACAAAAGGTTCTTTATAGTGGAAAAGCTTCTATAGATTTTTAAAATGTTCTTCGCATTAAGAACAAAAAAGGTTATTTTAAAAGCTGTTTGTTTATAGGTTCTTCAAGGTACCAAAAAATGGTTCTTCTACAGCACCACTGTCAAACCCCCTTTTGTAAATGTTATTTTTAAGTGTGTCACGTGACGTCACACCCTTAAAGGAGTGCCCTCTTGGTGGGCAAAACAAAGCTTTGCTGCACTAAGTATTGCATTAAGTAGTAATGTAGTAAAATGCAGAAAATAAATGGTGAAATTCAGTAAACACCTTATTGATAATGTATATATTTGTACAGGCCAGGAGATAAAGCCAGAATATAAACACAATGTGCAAGTTTCACTTTAACTGGTTTCTCATAGAAAACTGTTATAAGGATTGGATATATAATTGGATTGCATTCATATTCAGGCTTTCCTATGCTTTCCTGCTTTCCTATTTAAACTATGCATCGTTACTACAGAGATTACGGAATTTTATATTGAAATATTACTTTAAATATAATAAGTATTTTACGGCACTTTAAGTGTTTCTACAATGTTTTGTTGTGCTGTTTAATGATTGAAATATTTAATATAACAGCTTAATATAGTTTGGAAATGGCCAAAAATTATATTAACATGTTTTTGTTTTATTGTTTTGAGAGGTGATCTAAATATTTGCGGCTGTTTTCAAACTGGTCAAAACACTAAAAAACCATGGATTCCTTTAGTAGTTTTATGTTACGCCATATTTATTATTACTGTAGATATATTTTTCAATTATTTTGAAAAATCGAAGTTCACTTATAATTTTACTGAATGTTTCTTACTAGTTTAAACTAGTTTAATAATTTTTTAGGACCATTTTTCAGCCTTTCGATGACCTTTAGAATTAAACAGACGGACAGATTTTTTCTGCTGTGCTTTTAAGACTTTTGTGTAAATGCCTTAATTTGCATGTGAAATGAGTCACAGAGTTTACAGCTTACCCAGCTATTTTTCTACTCTTTGACCATCTTGTTCAAATGAGGAAGAGTTTTTGACTTATTTATTTACTGTATGTAGTTATTTACTTGTTTAAATGATTTTTAAATGAGAAAAGATTTCCTTTTCTTACATTCTGCACCATTCCTTAAGGTCAACTTTTAATTTTTACATTCATTACAATTTAGAAATAATTTTTATTTACATATTACATTTGGGTGGGCGGGGCTAACCAGGCAGTGATGTAGAAGCAGACGTTGATCTTCTGCAGAATGTTCAAAGTACAAGGGCAGTTTGTCTTTGCATGATAAGATCACTTTAATGTTGTGTGCACTGCTGTAACAAATCCTATAGCTCCACACAAGTGTGGACATTTTACATATTTTTGTTTCCTTGAAGCTATTTTCCAAAGCAACTTACAGTGCATTCTAGATATATAGTTTGTCAGTATATGTGCTTCCTCCAAGCAGGCAGTGCAGTGAAGCTTTATGAACCATGCGGTTCACTGAAATAGACTAGCAGGATACACTATTTCACTGTGTCTGCCCAAATGGCTGTAATGGATTCTGCAACTTCTCTGCTTTTTCATTAATTTTGATGACATTTGCCTTTACTTGGAAAATACTGTAGATAGCAAGATTGTAACCTGTTGGCTTTTTTATCGTGGTAGATTACCATATGCAGTTCCATTCAGAGCTCAAAAAAGTTCTTTACTTAACCTCACTATAATTTTAGGCCAGTGTATTAGTGAGTTGAGCTGTTCTAAGTTGAAATCAAAGTAATTCTGACTGACTTTACAAAAATTGCTTTTGTGTTGAATTGGAAGCCAGTGAATTGAAACCGATTCACTGTTGTCTCAAATATTCACACCCGTAGTTGATCAGGATAAAAGCCTGAGGTGATCAATATTAAATGGGAAGAAAATCTCCTGCTTCTCACGTGCCAACTGGTGCTAGTTGCGTAAGAGGAGTTAGGCAACATATGGTAAAGCGGGAACCTTATCTTCTGTGTGTGTATCCTCTGGCATCTCTTGCCCCCGTGACTCTGTGTGTAAGGTGATTCGCTTCAGACACTTACAGCTAATTGATGTGTGGGTGACATCTGTATATGTGTGTGTGTGTGTGTGAGGCTGCTGTGTCATGGTCTCAGTGAAAGATGGCTGCTACTGTACCAAGGTTGGGTAACATTGAGAATTGTGAGAAGTGTGGATGCAAATTTAGCTGACACCCACACAGGATGCTGAACCGGAATAACAGGAAGAGGAATTTACTGAATTGCTTTTAGAGGAAATTAAATGTAGTCACAAAGATTCCCTTAGTTCTTTGGAAGTTATATTTATGCATATTGTTTTTCTGATATTTAGAATGAGGTGTCTGTACTGTACTTTTAGTACTGTGAAAGAAATGTACAGTGCTGTTGCAGTACAATGTCTCTGTGCATATGTTTACAGTACTGTATTTACTTATTAATAACTATAACATATCTACAGAACTATGGAATTTTCTAATTTACTTACAGTAAAAAGACTCACTTTTTATTCATTCATTCCAAGAATTCTGAATCTAATCACATACAAATATGAATGTAGAATTTCTATTTATGTGTATTTATATTTAGTCATGTAGCACAGGTTTTTACCTAAATGAGGAAATGCTTTATTAAATGTCTTTGAATTTCATTTCATTTTAATTCTGTGTCTTATTTCTGCATTCTTTTTGCTCAGATTCAGGAACTGGATTGGAATTCAAAAGTGTTTTCAGTTCAGTTCTGAATGGCACACAATCCTGTACTGTGTCCCTCTTTGAGGCTGTCTTTCTTCTCATATGTGTCTTTCCTTTTCTTTTCTTTTCTCTCTGCTGCTGACACTAACGTCCCTCAGACTGGCACTATGAGGGTAAGACTGCCTTCTTTCCTCTTGCACATCATGAGAGGCTTCTCACTTCTCTTTCTATTTCTGCACTTATTCACCCGGTAAAATCATTTAACACTGCTGTATTCATCATGTAGAGGTAATCTCACGTGAATAAGATACTGTATGAATGATGTGCTGTGATGAAGGTGATGGCAGATCTGAGTCTAACTGTATTTCTCTATTTCTGTTTTTGACACAGAGTGTAAGTTGTCACGGTCGGGTCCACCTGCCACAATCGTCACCATTGATGAGGAAAGTCCAAATGGTAAGTATCTCTGGCCTTCTGTACTCATGATAAATCATGAAGAATACTCCTTCCTGTGAGCAGTCTGCTCTGCTATTGATCGAAGTTCGGCAGGTGGCTTGTTAAAACGTTCATTTCATTTTTCATGGTGTAATTTAGGATTTCTCAGATGGGGTTCACAAAGCTCTTGGGGTTCGTTGAGACAGAGATAGAAATGTCAAAGCCACATGAAATTAAATTAAAATTTAGACTACCGTTCAGAATTTTGGGGTTTGTATGATTGGGTATCTTGGTGACTAATGCTGAATTTATTTGATAAAAAAATCTAATACGTATTTATTTTATATATTTATTTATTTTTTTACAGTTTTGATCATTTTAATGCATCCTTGCTATATATATATATATATATATATATATATATATATACTGTATTACTTTAAAAATGTAAATACATTTTTAATAAATATGTGAAAAATTAACAGTGAGATCGGGCTGGACTGCTATATTCATTATTACATCCAAAAATAAAACACCACAATCACTCAATCTGAGACATCTTGTCTTCCACTGCACCAAGTCGACATAATGACAGACTGATGACAGCTCACTCTAAGGTAAGACGGTCTTGTCAATCAACTATCATGGGAGGGGCCTCATAGGTGGGGCCTGTTTTGACAAGAGGATTTTAAAATAGGGATGCCAAGACAATTGTATGTTCAGACAACTTTTAAAGTGAATTTTGTATCCGATGACCTGATGTAAAATCATATATGTTACATACAAAAAAATTAGTTGTAATGGTGCTTGCTGTCATTCCAGATGTGAATAATACACCAAATCCTTCAGCATACGGAGGAGAGATGTGCTATTATTTTTCAATGGATTTTCGCATAAGAAATCATAAATCGTCAGAAAAAAAAAGAAAATAACTAGTGATTATCCTGAGCTGTGACGTCAAACGGAGCAGACAGGTACCATTATAAGCCCATTTCACGCTTTTAAGAGCTCTCCAAAAAAGAAATGGTTACTGGCTAAACATCTGCTATGAATTATTTGCAATGTAAATGTTGCTTGCAAAAAGAAAAAAATATTGTCAGAATACACAGCTACTTTTGAATGGCCCTCAGTAGATAAATACCAGCAGTGGCTACCTATGCTAACATGCTCAATTGTTTAAAAAAAAAGTTCAGTATAATTGATCTAATGTGACTTAAAAGGGAATTTGCTCAAATGCTCAAATTACCCTGGTGTCATTCTGCAAGCTCGACAGACCTGTTGCTTTCTTAACTGAAAACTGTGTGTGTGTGTGTGTGTGTGTGTGTTCTCGCCGGAGCCACAGATGGTGTTTTTGTGTTGAAGGCACGCTGGGGCCGTTTATCACATACAGTATCTGCACACAGGCGATACTACACCACGTCATGTGTTTATAAAGGAGGCACTCGCCGCTGTAGTGCTCAACCGAGCGTTTGACAACACTGTCTGTTTGTTGATGTGACAGGTGTTGGCTACTCCATGCGAGTTTACTCTCTGTTTCCTTTTTTCCTCTTCATTTCCCTTTTCTTTCTCTCCCTCCTTTTCCTCTGCCCGTTCTGTGGGTCATAGAGTTTGTTCAGCATCCGTGTGTTGACTCAGGAAAGTGCATCGAGGCAGGGGCCTGCTGGGAAATGTAGTTGAAGTAACACAGAGCAGTTAAGTGGATATTTTGCTCAGCCTGTTTGTGTTTAAATAATTAGTTTGTTTTTAGTTTCTCGCTCTAGCAGACTGTGATGAGGCAAAACAGCCAAAGGGACCCTCTGGGCCGCTTAAGCAAAACAGGAACAAGTGTATCACTGTGTTGAGGCAGTGATTCAAAAGCAAAAGAGACAGACACATTTACCAGTTTTATTCAGGTGATGGTAATTCTGTTTCCGTGAATATTTCATTGCAGGCCTCCTTCGGTTTGACTAGAAAAAGATATATTACATAAAATAAAACATATTTTTAAACAAATTAAAAGTTTTTTTATGTTGTATGTTTTACTGTTTTAATTTAAAATCTTAAATTTTAATACAGTTTTGAAGATATATATATATATATATATATATATATATAGATAGATAGATAGATAGATAGATAGATAGATACAAGTTTTATACATATTAGTTTTATATATTTGCACATTCTAAAAACATTTGAAAAAAATAATAAAATGTATGTTTATTTGCAACAGTTATGCTAACAATAAAAATACATTTCATATATTAAAACAGTGACATCCGCTGACACACCATGCTGCGTTGTCATGGGAACATCCCAGCTGAAGATAGATGAGCATGATTTCACCAAATACAAGATGTTCCTGGATCAACATTCTTGTTGATCCTGGAACAACATTCCAATCAACCAATTAGATTTGAGGGATCATTTTTCAGGAAATATCTAGGCGAAAATCTAGGCATTTTTTATTGAAATTCCAAATTTTCATGAAAGTAGTGAATTTTTATCAAATTACTGTATTTTCAAGCAAAATACATTCAGATATCATATTATTTTACCTTTAAATATTATATATAATTATGAATTAATGAAATTGCATTCAGTAAACAGAACAAACAGACACACACACACATTAATGCAAACACACACAAACACACGCATACTGTATACATATGTTTACGCAAACACATTTAGGCTACATACATACACACATATATATATATATATATATATATATATATATATATACACATACCCTATTTATATACAGTATTGATCACGCACACACGCATACATACATATTCATATCACTGGGTTATAGATCTATCCACGACATAACTAGAGATGTTTCTGCATCTGTAAAGGGATCTCCATCACTGACTAGCCTAACTTCATCATGATTCAGATTCTAAATGGTCAAAACATGATCTGCATGTGTGATCTATTTATGTATGATCTATATTATGATCTGCATCATCTCTGATCCTTCCGTTTATGATGATCATCTTTTTTTCAAACCCGGTAGACCCGGTATAAATATATATATATATATTAGGGCTGTCAAATGATTAAAATTTTTAATCAAATTAATCAGAATTTTCAGTGGATTAATCATGATTAATCACT